>VZRL01003139.1:544798-557298 GCA_013397895.1 Origma solitaria
AAGGAAGGAAAGGAAGGAAAGGAAGGAAAGGAAGGAAAGGAAGGAAGGATCTCTAGCCTGCTCAGATCCTGGCTGGAGGCTGGTGTGGCTGGGGATCCCCAGCAGAACAAACGCCCTGGCACTCCGGGGCTCACTGAGCTCCTACACTCAGACTGGCCGCTGACAGAAGTGTATGTGGCTCAGCATGCAGCAGCTTTTCTACTGTCCTGATCCCTCTCCGAAGCAACAGCTGTTGTTTCATCTATCTTTGTGGCCAGCAATCTGCTCCATGGATTGATAGATACCATCCTGCTAAAAATAGCAGCAGCAGATTTCACCCTGCCCGTGGAAGGAAAATGGCGCAGGAAATAGAAGTGTCGCACCTGGCTGCCAAGCAGGTGGCCAAGCCTCAGTACCCGGAGCACAGCCACGCCGTCACCCTGCTGGGAGAGGAGCCTCAGAGCTCCCCTGTTTGCTGGGAGCTCATGGAACACTTGGCTGATGCAGAAGTGCCCAGCCCTGTGCTCTGCCCTGGAGCTGCCCAGCCCTGCCATCGCCGTCACCGCGGCCACTGGTGTGGCTGTGTGTGTCAGGGCTGGCTCTGCAGCAGAAAGCAGAGGTTGAAATGGCTCCAGAGGTTGGACAGCTGTCACTGCTGGCCTTGTGCAGTGTTCCCTGGCATAAGAACCTGCCTGGCTTCTCACAACCATTTAAGCAGAGGGAAGTGTGAGAGGGATGCTCCCGAGAGTGGTCTGGGGCCCTGCAGTGCCTTGCCTGTGCCACGTTACCCACTCGTGTCCCAGAGCAGAGTCCCAAAGGGTGCTGAGCAGCTGTCACAGCCCGTGCCAGAGAAACCCAGGGCTGCTGTGGGCAGGCCGTGCTGCTGTGCTCCTGACACTCGGCACGGTGTCCCACCTGCACACAGGAGCCCTCCTGGGCTGCCGACACCTTCCCCACCTGAGCCGGCCCTCGAGCCCTGCAAGCACAATTCCTGCTGGGACAGGCTCCCGTGGGGTGCCCTGGTGTTCCCTGCGGATATGATCTCCCTGAGTGATCCACTTCCCCAACCTGACTCCCACCCCGCATGGAGAGCACGGGCGGAAATCTGCAGTGGGCGGAAAACAAAGGGATCCTGCACTTGGAGCCATATGGATCGCACGTATATCTGATACACAATAAACAACACATCTTTCAGTCTGGGTCTGTTTGAAACCTTCCGACATATGTTCTGCTAACAGTTTAACAAATTGATTGCTAATGTTATCCTGCTCGGAAATCTGGCAGAATGTGCAGGAGGGGAAAAAACCAAAACAAAAGCATTCCTACCTCAACAGAAATTCACAAGAAAAGCTGTTAGAAAAGGCTTCAGGATGCCTGACAGGAGAGAATTTCATGCCAATTTGTGTGCTCGTTGAAAAAATCATTTATTAAAAAGAAGATATACCTTCATGTTAGTGAGATGAGGGTGTAAAACTGAGCTGGGTCTCCCACTGCTTCAGCTCTATAACTCAAGTTATATTCATCAGAGGCATATATTTAAATCATAGCTTACTTTGCTTTGTGTTCTGAAATTTATTAGCCTACTACTTAAATGTTTTATTCATTAGGCCATGTAAATAATGCATGGTTGTTTCCATGGCAATTTAACCCCTTCTCTCCAGGCCGCCTGCAGATCCCTGTCTCGTTTTCTGCTTAATTGCCGCCATCAGATTTGCCATTTTCTCCATGTTGAGGCCATGGCCATTTTTCTCCTTTTTGTGGCAAATTCATTAGGAGGAAACTTTTCCACTGACAAATAAGATGTGTTCAGGCATGAAGAGGGAGGGGAAGGCACTGCCTGCAGGTCATTCAGCAGAATTTGGGCGTAGCTAATGATGCCAGATTCTGCTCTTCACCCACTCACACAGGGAGGAAGGGCTAAAGCTGCCTTGTTCCTGTGTCCTTTGGCTTTCATTGCCCTGTAACCTGTTCATTGCGGTAACCTGTCCTCTGGAACCGCTTACTCTAAGCAGGACATCCTCTTTGCTTTGCAGTGATAAAGCTCCCTGTGGTTGTCTCTGGAGTGGTGCACTCGCAGTTACACAGACCTCTTTATAGGCAGCACTAACAGGCTGAGATAATTTACACTGGCAATACACTTGGAGCTCGTCCTTCCCCTTTCCTCTGCCTTTTCCTGCCCGGGCTGTCCCCATGAAGCCTTTCCTGTGGCAGGAGATGCAGCATTCCCTGCATCCCTGCATCCCTGCATCCCTGCCGCTCCCACAGCGCAGCAGGCACCTGCTCTGCCAGCAGTGTCTGCAATCCACTGGCCCATGCTCAAGGAATAAATGTCACCTGCCTGGCATCAGCATCAGCCTGAGGTGCTGCTGCCCAGGCCTCCAGCCTTTCATCTGAGCCACATCCTGCAAAGATTTGTGAGCATTTCAGAAGGAGGAGCGGAATTTAAACTCATCCACGTCACTGGCCATAGTCTGAAACCAATGAGGTGCAATTCGGTAAAGACAAGCACGGAGTAATTCTATGTGGGAGAGAGAAAATCACACACAAATGCAGAGCAGGGATTACTGCTTGAGTCAGCAGAAGCTGGGGAGGATCCAGGGTCTGCAATAACCACAGCATCTGTCAGGAATGTGATGCTCTGATAGGATGCAGGGAAAATGCATCCCACACTTGTAGTCTGAGAGAAAATTCAACTTCGGTCCTTCCAGGGACATGCTCAGCTTTCCCTTTTAAGGGAAACAGAAAATGGGAAAGAATCCAGAGGCAGCACAAACTCAGCAGGTTCAGAAAATGCAGTGCATGACAATGGAAACTGGTGGAGCTGGAATTACTCAGTCTGTAGCAGAGGAGATCTGGCCATTAAAGTCTTTCAGGACACAAAAGTTTGGGGCAAAAAGGATGGTTGTCCTTTTTTTCTTGAAGAATGTAAAATACAGAAATATTGTGCTGACCTTGCAGGAAGGAAAACCTGGGTGGAATAAGGCCCCAAACCATAACCACAGCCTCCAGAGGAAATACAGGCTGTGGAAAGTCACTGGACAGAGAAACATCTGCAAGGAGTCTGTGATCTTGCCTCACTGCAGAGAGACAGATTAGGTGAGCTCAGTTCCAAGCCTATATGTATATATGTATAATATATATGTATATATCTAATTCTTTGCATAAAAATGCTCATGGATGCCCCAGCTCAGGGTAGCAGCTCCTTCATGTCCTACAAACATGAGAGTGCAGGAAGCAGAGGCCTTTGAGCCCAGCAGCTCAGGCAGGGAGCACAGGTAACCATGGACAGCTCTGATATCCATGCTGGACCTACAGCAGCAAATGGATTCAGTCCCATTGTTTCAGACCTGATTAGGTTTATTTTCAAAACATAACACTTCTACAAGAATCTTCTCCATATGAAATACAGCAGGAACCAGGTAGGGGTTAGGAGAGAGAAATCATTGAGCTCCACAGGTCTGAATAGCCGAGATCAATCACCATGAGCCATGGAGATGAGATTTGGGACAACACATCCGAACAGGTCTTCAGAGGCCTGTAGATCTGCCCAGCCGTGCTCTCGTCCATGATGGATGGCAGAAGAGATCAGCTTTTCCTCAGAATTGGCTTTGACTTAATTCACTCTCGGCATGGAAGGAGGAAAACAAAGGATGAACAATCAGATTTCCCATTTAGCACCTGGCTCTTGCATGGCTCTTTCCGGAGCAGCGCAGCTCTGCCGTGGCGGTGCTGCCGCAGCCGCTGTGCTCTGGTGCCCCGGCAGTGCCACGGGGAGCGCGAGGGCTGTGGCACCGCTCCGGGGCTGGTCCGGCGGCGTGGCGAGCTGGGCTGTGCCAGCCCAGCCTGGCATGGCCTGTTCCCCCTCCCCCGAGGCACCACGCAGAAATCACCATCCCTCCAGTCCAGCATCCCAGGTGTTTTCTGTCTCGGTAGCTTCAGGAGGGGCTCACACTTGCCACCCCTTGCCATGTCGCAGCGGCTACCAGGCTGGTGGCTCCGCTGTACCAGAGCTTGCTTTCTTCCTAAGACAGTCTGCCCAAAACCTCATCTGTCTCTGTCTCTGGTTCCCTCCAAGTGCTGCTAATTTTTGCTGCTCTTCTACGAGCTTCCTCCCACCATCAGCCAGGCCCGGCAGTGCCTCGGTGCCGGGGAAGCTGTTCACGGGGGTGAGTGCCCAGCGGTGCCAGCCTCGGTGTCCCCTCAGTGCAGTGTTGGGCTGTCACTGCATTGCGAGGGAGGCGAGCTGTGTGTCATCACAAAGCCTGGCAAGTTCATTGATCTTCCTGAGAACATCAATCTGTCTTTCTAATATCACAATCAGGTGTCTTGCAGAACAATTTGCTGAGTGACAACACTCACAAAAAGGTGTTCACTTCCCTCTGGCTCCAGCAGCCAGAAATGCCCTCAGGGCTGGGGACCCTTCTGCTCAGAGAGCAAAGGTTTAGCACTGGGGGGTTAAGCACTGGCCTCTGCTCTGTGTCTGGAACGGATCCTGACAGGCAGCACCAGTGCCGAAGCGACTCTGTGACAATAGCCAACGTCACCTGCAAGAGCGTGAGGGTCGCGCTGCCACTCGCGCGCGTGCTGGGCATGTCCCATGCACGAACGCTTGCACATGCTGGCCCACGGCCAAGCTTCCACGGAACGTGGTAGGCTAAATACAACTCAGGAGAAGTGCCAGCCGAGTTTATTATATTGCCACGTCTGCTCCTGCAGTCTGTCATTTACATCTTACCCGCTATTCTCCATAGCAGTAAGCATGCATTAAATTTGCAGGACACAACAAACCCAGCGATGCCAGGCTGCCGAGGCTGCTATTAGCCAGAGAACTCCAGCAGCACACAGAGTAATTCATGGCATTCAAATGGATGTATTTTATTAACGAGGCCGTGCTGATTGCCCGTTAAGTAGCTCTATGTTAATGGCCCACTGCAGATGCCCTTCTCGGGGAGCTGTGCTGTACTTCCACAGCTGCTCCGTCAAGCTCAAGCACCCCAAGCCACCATGTCCCTGCTCTCACGTGTGCCTTGGGACCCCAAGTCACTGCCCCTCTTCTCTCATGTGTGCCTTAGGACCCCTGTAGTCCTCCCCAAGGCAGGGGCTGAGCCTCGGGCACCCTCGGGTGTGTCAGGGAACAGAGCCACTCGTTCCCTGCACTGTGAGGTGCTGGACACCACAGAATTGCTGTCCTAGAGCCTGTTCAGGGCTCTGAAAGGGAACTGGAGCCCAGGGACTCCTGGGCTTGCTCTGAAAGGACAAAGGGCTGTGTCACTCCAGCAGTGACCCAGGCAGTTACCTGTGCTGCCAGGATGGTCCCCAGCACTGCCATGTCCCTCACAGGGGACGGCTGGGACAGCATTTCCACCCTCCTCATCATGCCCAAGTCAGGCAGGTTTTCATCTACAACCGAGCACCCTGGGGAGCAACTCACTGCTGAACAGTTTTTAAAGGGATTTGAAAAACAAGCAGCCGCGTGAAGGGTTAACAGTTTATTATATTTTTTTCTGAGTGATTTTATCACTGTCGTTAGAACATTCATTGAACTAAGTGAGAAATCCATCAAGACGTGACAGCAATGTGCAGACTAATGGCTGTTAGATGGTAATAATTTTTAATATGATTTTTATTTCACTTAATTTCATATGTGCTTGACAAAAGGTCCCGTGTCACTAGGGAGCTGTGTGGAACTGGGAATACGCTGATGTGAAGGTCTATTAAACCAAGTGTTTGAAGTATTTTTAAGTCTCAACTTCAGAATTCCAGAGAAAACTCCAGCATTTTAACCTTTTTTGGCAAGAAGTCAATGAGACAGCAGGAAAAGCCTGCGTGCCAGCTCCACAGGGCGGATCAGGCGTATGCGTTCGCTGTGTGTTTCTCAGCTCAAGCTCGTTTCCCCAGGGCTCCTCTGAAATGCCCAATGCAAAGCCCACTTGAGTGCTGTGCCCTGGTGGCTCCTCCTGCCTGGACATCAGCATGAGGTTTTTTGGGGTTCAGAGGTGTGGGACAGGACCAGCCCAAGAAAGAGTCCCCAAACCCTGGAGGCAGCTTTGCCCATGATCTCCTTGTGCGTTTTCTTGCTGCAGCAAGTTGTAGAATAGGTTTGTAAAGAAGTATGTGATTGACTGCTGACAGGCACCACTGCAAACTAATAATTAATATTGACTCAAATACATCCTGTCAATAGAAATAAAAATAGACATAGAAATAGCCATTCCTGAGGTGTCATCCTCTACAGCCGAGCTGAGATCCAGCCCCACCTGTCCCAGCTCTAACCCCAAGAGAGCAGAACCATGGCTTCTCTTGCATGTCTCAGTGGGTCTTTACCTGGTCCACCTCAAAGGTCAAGAATTTGAAGTGAACACTGATGTCCTTCTCTAGACAAAGAGTTTTGTTTTCTGGTCTCTTGGGCATTTAATGCTGCCACATGGTGAAGTCAGAATGTCCTTGGGCAAAGCCATGGCCTCCTCTGGGCAACGGAAGACAGGATGAAGAGCTTTCTAATGCACACCCCATCAATGAATTTTCCCTTACCTGCAGCTTGCTAGGGCTCTTCTCCAAAATGAAATCTCGGGGGAGGCTGTAGTGCAGAGGTGAAATAGCAAAACCAAGGGCTGTTTGGGCACAGATGGTGCCAGCGCCAGAATTTTTTTTTCTTTCTTTCTTTAAAAAATAAATATATAAAAGAATTTTATTTGTGAAGGACTGAGTCCCTCCTCAAAGCATCTGAACATTGAATCCTCAAATGTTTTACGTTAATTAGCTTTGGTTCCTTGTTTTAATGTCTCTTCCAAGGATGAGATCTGCCCTCCTATGCCTTTCAATGCAGCCATGGGAGGCTCCTGGAACCCTGGCAGCTGTGGGGGAGTTCCACAGAGCCCTGGAAAGGCCAAGCCTGGTGTGTCAGAGCTCCAGAAGATCCCAATTCATCTGCTTTCCTTAACAGGATCTTGCCCTGGTTGCTGTGAATTTAGCAAATCCTCTCATCCATCATCTTAATCCCGGACACTGGGATTCAAAACAGGGAGCCCAGACCCAGGAAGGCTTTCCCCCACAGATGATGTTATAATTAATGCTGGAAGACCTGTGAGCACCTCACACGATAGCAGAGCTTTTCTGTATTAATTGCAAGGACTCAAAAATATTTCTGTGCCTTTAACACAAAAGAAGGGTGATGTGTGCGCGTGCACGCGTGCTTAAGTATATAATATATAATATTTGTAGTAAGAGTCAAGTATGGAAGCTATACATTCCCCTGATAAATGGGAGGCTTAATAGAAAAGCCTGAGATAGAGAGATTTTACACAATCTGACACTGGTTTAAGGAAGCAATATCAACCATTGTTTAATGTAATAAAAAGCCAGAGGTGTAAGAAATGATGGTAATTCTATTGTAACTGAACTCGAAGATCCCTGTCAAATATGAGTGTGAATGTGGCAGTTATTTTAGGTATGTTTGTAATCTTTGCAGGCGTTTTGTCAAGGAGGCACTGTGATATTAGTAAGAGTGCACAAAGGCTCGGCAATGGTGTCATGCACAATTAATGTCCCCAGGTAGCAACTCCATTAGTCTTATGAAGTGAGCTCACAAATGGGAATACTAATGGGGACGCGCCTTGGGGCATTTGCTGAGCTCACTGCGAGTTTATTTCATACCCTTTATGCTCAACACCAAATTTACCTAGCCTGGATTTAAAACGTGTCTCATTACACAGGCAGCATCCTTTTACTTCAGTGCTTCCCTTTTAACATGCAAGATTTGCAATTCTAATCATATCAAACCCTGACTACTCTTGCTAAAAGGGAAAAAAAGGGATAAATAAATGGAAAAAACAATCTTACAATAAAGACTGTCTGGGGTTTTAATCTTCCCTGACAGGTTTTTTCCATATGTACATATGGTAGTGCATGTGTTCCTGTTTGGGGACTCGGAGCCGCAGGTGGTGCGGCCGGGGGTGGCAGGTTTGGGGTGCAGGACAGGGACCCTGTGGGGTCAGAGACAGGGCCAGGATTCAGGTGGGCGCAGGGACAGCCTCTGCATCACCCCAGCCCTGCACTGCTGAAGGCAGGCAGGGAACCAGCAGCTCTTGGCCGGAGCTGCTCGGGAAGGTGCTCTGTGTGAGCGGAGTAGCCAGAGGGACACGGGAGGCACCGGGCAGCCCTGCCCGGGGACAAGGTCATTGTCCCCCGAGACACGTGCCATTACCTGCGTGAGTGCTGCCATTTCCGTCCTGCTCCTTCCTCTCCTGAGAGCTTGCAAGGAGTGATACCCAGGCAGTGAAAATGCTGTCACTGCCTACCTGCAGAAGCAGAACAGCTCATTTATTTCAAAGCAAGCAAATCTTCACAGCAAAGCTTTCTGAGAAATAATCTGGAGAGACATCAGAATGGCAAGAGCACCACCTTGCCCCTCTCCCATCTCACTCCCTACCCCTCTCCTTGGCCTGGTCCCAGTCAGGAGCACCCCAGCTATCACTGTCCCTCTGGGCACAGCCGTGCCTGGGGGGCCAGGGTGAGGGTGAGCCCCCAGGGAGGTCCGTGTGCCCATTTGCAGGGAGAGACCCTGCCCACAGAGCTCCCATCCCATCCTTGCTTTTGGAGAAGAAACTGAAATAGTGAGAAATAACAGGCTTTTCCTAAAAAACACAAAGAACTGGGCTTTAAGTCCTACTCTGACACACATCCATATGCTTACCTGCTCCTTCCCCTGCATCTTTCTCCCTATGGGGAGGGAGAGCATCTTGCTCCCTGTCCTGGAACTCAGCAGCCCCCCGTGCTCGGGGCATCTCCTGCCCTGACAGAAAAGCTGTCATGTCACCAAGTTACTGCTCAAATCCCACAAGCCTTGTGGAGCACTGCGCCCTGGAAGGGTTGGGACATCGGGCAAACTGTGGCAGCTTAGCACCCTGTGTCCCCACACAGTCACAATTTGAAGAGCCAGAGTCTGCAGCTGCTGCCAGCTCTCTTGGGGAAATGGGCTTCATCCCCAGAACAGAATCCCCTGAGCAGGGGCTGAGCAGAACCAGCCGTGCCCATGCCTGTGCCCATGTTCGTGCCCATGTCCATGGCTGTGCCCATGCCCGTGGCTGTGCCCATGCCCGTGTCCATGCCTGTGGCTGTGCCTGTGGCTGTGCCTGTGCCCTTGGCACCCTAACCCGCTGTGCCAATGCCCGTGTCCGTGCCCATGGCTGTGCCTGTGCCCGTGCCCGTGGCTGTGCTGCCCAGGTCCTCCTGCAGCCGGATGGTCCAGCCCACAGCTGGCCAGGGCTTGATACCACCTCTCCCAGCACCAGAATGCCAGATGAGCCCTGGACAGATTTATTTTCAAATCCTGACTCAATCACAGCATTGGATTTGTAATCACAGGCTCCAATTTTAGTGGAATAAATATACTAACAAAACTAATAGTTTGTTAGCTGCAAGGTAGGGACAATCAAAGTGTCTGCAGTGAAATACACAGCTCCTCAGGAGAAACCCCTACATGATAAAGACATTTGGAGTTTTATTTTTTTAAATAAATATATAGTGAGGTGTCAAGCTGTTCCCAGCGCATACCCCTCGCTCGCTCTGCGTGTGTGTGTGCCCCCAGTGCGGGAGGGGGTGTTGAGAAAGTTCACCGGTGTGTAACTGTCTCCAGCCACAGCATGAGCTGCACTGGGAGAGGACATAAACCAAAATGACTCCTCAGGAACCCAGAGGAGAAGCAGGAACTGTTTGGTGGAGAATTATAGCTATGGGTGAAATTAGATGTACTCAGAGCCCCAAGGCTGAGAGAAATAAAAAGCATTTTAAATGGAGTGTAGAATTCATATTCCTCAGTCACTTCCAATAAATAAATCCTTGACAATTTTTTCTGTAAACAGTGGTTACACTTTGCTCTATTGTCTCCACATTGCATATTCCAGATGGGACTGTGGGGTCTGCACCCTGGCCAGGACACGCTTGCCCACCTCTGCCCAGGGAGCACAGCCGAGGGCTGGTGGCTCTGCAGTGACCCTGGCGGGGTCTGGGGGCTCAGCACCCAGGCTGTGTCAGCAGGCCCCACTCCTGCCACAGCCCGCATGTTTCGAGTGCCTCCTAACACCTGAATCCTCCTGCCCTCTCCTTTCCCTTCCGAACCCATGGGGTGGGGACCTGCCTGGGGCCCTTGCACACCGTGGGACAGTCCCTGATGGGGCACCCCAGCAGGCGGCAGGACAATGCCACCCCAGCGCTGGCTGTGAAGAGGCACACACCACAAGGGCCTTATCTGGCCATTCAAATTTCCATTTTGTGAACAAATGAAGCATTTTATACTTTACGACTTCTCTGCTATGGCAGCCATCCCATTCCACCTGTCTGGGACAAGAGATGATGGAAGCAGGACAGGAGTGCGGGGCTGTTGGCAGCTGGTGCTGAGTACAGGGGAGGACACGTTCACATCCACTTAAATTGCATCATTTATTAAGAATAGTAATAGCTCTTAAGGCAGCAGCCACAGGCCTTCTCCTCGTGAGACTGTGGAAACAGAGCCCAAGCTGGGCCCTCAGATCACAAGGTGGGGAATGCCCAGATGTGATTTAGGTGCCACTGAGCCCCCACGCCTGCCATGCCAGTGAGATTCGGGGACAGTGCCAGAGCGCACGCACAGCCCCTTGTGCTCCTCGGGCAGGAGCTGCTGGCATGGTGTCTGTGCAAGGGCTGTGACATTCAGGGGACACACAGTAAGCTGCCATTTCCCAGGGGGTCTGTCTGTGTGAGCCAGGGCCTCCGGGCTGGGGCACTCCTCATGGCTTCCAGGGAAAGCTGGAGCATGGCAGGTGCAGTAAACCTGCAACACTGGGAAAATGCATGGAACGCTTTTCTGATGGACAAGGCAGCTTTGCCAATCTGAAGTCCTTCATGAGAGGAGGCAAATACAGTTGTGATAGGGATTTAAAGCCAAAAGGCTTCAGTCCAGTTGGTCTTTGTTTGGAGCAGTCGGGCAGCATTTTCACTGGATTGAGAAGAATTGATCTAAGCAGCTGAGTAGTCATCAGTGTTGTTCAGCATTTCATTCTGCAGAGAACTTTGATATTTGTTTTTATTTGAAATGTTGGGTGGATCCAACTTCTTTTTGAGGATTTGCCCTGAATCTCTTTGGTAAAAGTCTCTTGTTCCTCAGGGATTCCCCCGAGTGGAACACGCAATAATCCATTCCATCCATGAAATGCTCCTTCCATTGGTACTGTAGGAACCGCCAGAGCCCGGGGGCCTTGGGGATTCTGCAGGAATCAGGAAAGAACATGCAAAGCACTGCCCTTTTCCCACCCTGACCTGCATCTCGCAGCCTCTCTGGAGGTGGCTGGGACTCAGCTTGCCTCCACAGGCTGCTCAGAACCAGCCATTCTCCCAGCCTTGGTCCTGATCCTGGCTCTGCTGGCACAGCTCTCGGTGCGATGGAGGTGCGGCCGTGCCCAGCGCAGGAGAGGCTCCGTCTGGAGCAGGGCTGAGTGTGGAGCAGAGCTCCCTGTAGAGTGGAACAAGGCTGGTGGGCACTCACCTCCACCTTGTCCTTGCTCCCAACAAATCCACCCAGCAGGAAAACCTGAGCAAAGAGAAGCGCAAGAGGAAACCTGTGAAAAACATCAGAATCACCTCAGCCTTCCTCTGCAAACATCTCCCAGAAGCATCAGCAGAGCTTTAAATCCCTCAAATGGACTGGGCAGCTGTCAGTCTGCAGCAGCCCCTCTGCCTCTCTCCTTTCCAGGGCTTTTCCCACAAAATTGTTCACCCTCCACTGGGGTTCAGGAAGCAGAACACATTTGTCTTCTGCTATGGAATCTCCATTTGGGAAACCCAAAGGAGCTCTGCCCATGGAGCAGCAGGGAATATCTACTTTGCCCATGTATATCATTCCTTGACACTGAAGCCTTAATTTAGGCCGATGTGGTGCCAACAAATTTACCAAACTTTTTGTAACTAGCAAGTTATTGAGTGTCACTTTAGTACAGTGTGTGTGGAAAAAGCGTGGAAGGTGCCAAGAATGCTGCATAGTCTTTAACTATTACATTAAGCATCTGCTGCTGCCATTTATGGATCAGATAGCATTTTACTCTTGAGATATTTGATTTTATTACCTTCTAGGGAGAGAGCCAAACAAGTGTTCTTATTGATTTGCACATTAAATATATTAGTAATAAAACAACATCTCTGTAAACCAATTGTAAAATCAATATTAATTGGTACCAAAATATCACAAGTAGTTGAATTACAATTAAAGAGGGTAGCTTCAAAGTCTCCTCCCAACCCAGAGGTGGTGCATCCAAATGAGAGAGGGTACCAAATCTGGGTGGAACAGCAGTGTTAGAGCAAATAACATCTGTTCCAAGTAAAACATGAAGAGATACCCAGAAGTGTTTCAGGAGAACAAGGGTCATTGAGATTAAGTTCATGGAGAGCAGCTCACTTGGGCTGCATGGGCACATATTCAGCTGATTAAACCTTGAGAGAACAGATCCAAATCTCGCTCCTTGTTTTGTCTGCAGGACTGTGCTGGGGTCTGT
>VZRL01003139.1:562298-652298 GCA_013397895.1 Origma solitaria
ACCTTCCCAGGCACTGCACAGGCTCCCAGGGACAGTGACCCCATCTCTGCTGCTCTGCCCAGTAAACCTCTCAGTTTCCTCCAGATCTGGCTCTGAGTGCTGCAGGGGCACTACCAGGGCAGCCTGTGCCATCGTGCTGTCTCGCTGGGAGGGAATCGGTGTGTTTTAAAAACACTTTCCCAATGCCAGGTTAAATCAACTCCCCAAAGGAAGCGATTTATGGATTTGAGAAGAGTGCATCAACTGGTCCTCACGTTCAGTTGCTTTCCCAATGCCCTGCCTGATCCTCATCTGTGGAGAAACTTCGAAAGCCCAAGGGAAGACACAGAGCGATGAAGATCATGGCTCCAAAGTCCTCTATTGCACTGGTTTGAGTGGCAACAGGTCTCAGCAGTCTGGTGAGAAACAGGAAAGTCAAGGCTGTGACCCTGACAGGGTGGCAGGGGCTGGGGGCTGCTCCTGCTGGGGTGCGGTGCTCCTGGGCAGAGCTGAGTGCTGCTCCGGCCAGGTCAGGGATTTTAGTGTGTGAAAGCAGCTCCGAGGGTCGTGCCTGCCCTGGGCACATGAAAGCCTTCGCTTTAAGGCTTTTCTCCTTTGGTTGTTTTGAATCTCTTTTCTCCATTGCTCTTTTAAAACTTGTTTTTAATTTGTTATTCTCTTTGTAGGCCTCCTTTATTTTTATTCTACTTTACCAAAGTGCCTGGATTTTATTCCCATCCCAGTCTTATTAGCATTTTGGTCTTTGATCTCTTTTTAAAAGGATTTACACCACAGTTTTATGATTCAATTTTCCAAAGTGTATTTTCACATAATCTACAGAAATGGCTGAGACAAGAAAACTTTACAGAGAGCCGCTCCCTGCAAGGCTGCCTAATGGGGGTAGGGGCAGAGGTTGCTGCACGCTGCACTGATGGTGCTCCCCTGAGCATCCCACACCCCACCGCCTCCCCCTGCAGCGCCCCAAGTGCCAGGGGTCCCCCACCACCTCACCCCTGAGCACCAGATTTGGATGGGGCTGCCCAGTGCCTTCCTCCCAAGTAGCACATCCCTTCAGCTGCACAACCTTTAGCAGCTCCTTGCTAGGAATCACTTTCTAATGAGCACAACAAAGAGATAACAATTAATGAGGAAGCAAAGCATTTATTTCTGAGCCCTAATTAACATTATCCCAAGCATTCTCTCAATGCTCTTTTGATGTCATAAAGCATGCTGGAACTATAAATGAGCTGTTCTCCCATTAACACTGCTATGCCCCCATCCCCTCCCTCTGTTACCCAGGCATTAACCAAACCACTGCATCCACGGGAAGTTAAAGGCTGAAGCTTTACTCACAAGAAAACAAGATAAATAATCTGCAGGTGGATTTTTCAGTGATGTCCCGGAATGGGAAAGGATGAAAATACAGATACCACAGCACTCGGAGAGGGCACTTGTTACGGACATGCTCCAGGCTCCTATGCAGGCTCCAGGGTCACCCAGTCTCGGCAAATGCAGAAGTGGGTCTCCACCGCCTGGAGTTCAGATCCACCATATTTTGAATGGAAAAATAATTCTAGCCTCTTCCCAAGCCAAACCATGCCTGAGTTAAATCATGCCTGTTCCCACTTGCACGGGTCTGCAGTGGTGAAATTGCATGTTCTTCCTGGAATGTGATACGGAGATGCACAATTTCCTGCCTTGCATAACTCAAATCCAGAGCTCTCCCAGCTCAGCTTGCCATCACTCTGCAAAAAACAAAGCTGCAGATACCTGCCAGGCTGTTACACAGGGATCATGTCACTGCCAAGACCGATTGTGTTCACACACAGCATCTCCCCAGTATTTATCTGTTTTATGTGGCTTATCAGGTGCCAGTGAAACCTCTGTTCCTGACGGGGTAATGCAGGCTTGAAGGCAAGAGGAACCCTCTGGCTTATACCACATCCGTTACTAATCCAGCGAGATGCAGCACATCAATAACGATGCTTGAAAGGAGCAGAGTGCCTCGCAGCCCCTTCCCTGCACACACTGAGCTCCCAGTGCTCCCAGGGCAGGAATCTGATGCATGAAACTCCAGCCCGGGCAGGAAGAGGCCCATTCTATATGCCCTGTGCTTGACAGAAGGAAGCCCATGGAACTGGAATTGGCTCCACGTGGACCCCCATCTGCTTTTACAAGCCAACCTCTAACTGCACTTTCACGTGAGAGCTGCTGCTTCGACTGTTCCCCTGGTGCACCTCAGCCAGAGCTGTGCTGCAGCAGCAAAGAGTCTCTTCTTCATTATTTGGCTTCAGAGTGGCATTATATCAGCATTTTAATGTGCCTCTTGGTGGGAGGGAGTCATGGGACAAGCTGTACCTGCGGCTGTGTGAGCCCTGCCCAGCAGCCACGCTGGGTGACAGGTGGCCGTGGGGGCCAGGGCTCAGCTCCACGTGGCCAGAGACAACCCAAGGCCCCTGGCCATGCTGACATCCCCCAGGGGCTGCCCACAGCCCTTCCTGCCCGTGCTGAACCCCCAGGGAGCCCTGCCAGGGCTGGCACCACTAACCCTTCCTGCCTGGGGCATGGAGATGCTCCAGCACTTGGGCGTTTAGGAAAGTGTGTTAATTTTGCCGGCGTTAAGCAGGGGAAGAAAATCGGTGACAATGCCTGTGCGAGGAGAGCAGGTGAGGGGATCTGCTGTCTCTAGACCCCTGGAAAGCAGGGGACACACAGAGCTCCCTGTGCGAGAACGACCCCCTGCCCAAACCATTTGTCATCAACTCCCATTCAAGAAAAGAAAGAAGCTGTGCAAACCATTAGGAAGATAATTGGTCTCTTCTCTGTGTTTCAATAAAAGCAAGGGACAAAACACCATGTATGTGAAATAAGTACTTTAGGATAACAGCACCCGTCACCTTGACAACTCGGTCAGAGGTCTCGGCGTGGCGGTGCCTGCTCAGTGAGGTGTGAGGAGCAGAGGACGCCGGGGACAGGGGGAAGAGACTCGTCTGACCAGCCGAGATGTGAGCACCACAACAGCCTGCCGGCTGCAGGATTTCTAAACAGCCAGCAGCTTTCACAAGGAAACGCCACAGGAATAACCCCTGCGGCGCCGGGAGCGGCGGAGGAGCAGCCCGGCTGCGCTCCCGGTGCCTGGGCTGTCACACGCTGTCCCCGCAGAGCCCCGGCCCTGCCGGCACAGGCACAGGGGTGACGGCAGCTCACAGGGGTTCCCCTCTGCTCCCCTGTGCTGCAGGGAGGGCACGGAGCGCCCTTGCTCTGCCCAGCGCCAGCCCCAGCCCGGGCGGAGCCGCTGCGCTCGCCGGGGCGCAGGGCGCGGGTCCCGGGACACCCGCGGGGACACCGCAGGGACACCCACAGGGTCCGGGGACACCGCAGGGACACCGCAGGGACACTCGCGGGGACACCGCAGGGACACGGCCCCACCGAACACCCCCAGCACGTGAAACAACATAATATTGCAAACAAAAGGTGACAAGGGAACATACTAATATGAACAGACACAAAATCAATAGGAATTTCTATTTAGGTAGGAAATCAATAGGAATTTCAAGGTAGGAAAAAAGGAAATTACTTACCTTTAATTTGAGCTCTCTTGGAGTCTGGTTCTCCATAGATGGGCGGCGGTGGCTGGTGGGGCTGGGGCAGCAGGAGTGCCGTGGGGATGATGGCAGGGCCACCTCCCCGGCCACCCTGGGGCCACACGTCACCCCCCTGAGGTCCCTGCTCTGCCCTGTCCCACGAGGGTGGAGGTGGGACCATGGTCTGAACCAACCCATCGGGCCACAGTCCCAACCAACCCATCGGGCCACGGTCTGTACCAACTCATCAGTCCTTGACCTGACCCAGCCCATCGCTCCCTGGCACCGCTGCCTGCAGCCAGACAGGGCTGTGCCCAGCCAGGTGGGCACGGACGGGGGATGCCGCACAGACCCCTTGGGCGCTGTGCAGGGAGCACCTGCAGCCACCAGCGCCAGGGGCTTCAGTTTCTTGGGTCCTCATCCAGCAGCGACAGCACTCCCAGGGCAGAGTGTGCAAACAGACCATCCTTGGGAAGAAATAGTCAGTGCGAGGCGCCTGGGATGTGGCAGCTCGGCCCTCACCCCACAGGACGATCTTGCAAAGGGCTCACTGGTCTGTGCAGAGCATTCTGACTCCAGCCTTGGCCAAGGCTCACTGCTCTGGCTGTGCCATGCTCTCAGAAAGATGAGGGCCTTAATTTGACCCCCTTTACATCAAAAGGTGTTGTGAAAGTGAGAGATTATTATTTTGTCGAAAGCAGAGCTAGCTGTGCCTCAAACTCTGCCCCTTCACTCACTTAAAATTAAAAGACTTCTAGAAATATTAGTATTCCACTGAGGATCTCCAAATCACCTCCTGATGTGGTTGAAGGTGGAAACAATTTTAAGCCACTGTTTCCAGCTCAATTTGAATGCGACAGCAAAGTTCAGTGTACCAGTATTCCGTGTTTCATTCATTCGTGAGTGCTAAAATGGTCTGATGCATTTTAATTTGCATGGAATGGGAGGGAAGCATGAGCTTTGGTAAGAAGTGGGCAAGGTGGGCCTCCTTTCACCAGGGAGCCCCAGGGCCATGAGTGCAGCTGTCTCTGGCTCTACGGGCAGAGGGCAGCTTGCCGGAGCTCCAGCTCTGTGCCTTGGGCTGCTGTAAGCTCTCTCGTGGCATCCAAAGGTGCATTTCTCCTCCTCCCGGCTGGGATTGGGCTCCACACGTTGGGCAATGCCTCCTTGGCAGCCCAGCCCGCTGCAGTCAGAGCAGAATAAGGGCAAAGTCCATCTGGCCCTGGATACCAATCATGGGTTGTGTCTCCACTTTCCTGGCATCATGGGCTGCTTGAAAAGCATATTGACCCCAGGTATAACAGCATTGATTGCAATAGTCAACAAGGGGGAGACCTTTTCAACAAAAATAAACAAAAAAGGGGAAAATAGCCATGTACAAAGGATTTTCTTGGCAGCTCTCTTGGCCCTTTTGTCAGAGGTCCATGTGATGCACTGTCCCACCACAGAGGTGTTGGAGACCTCCTGAGGGGATGGTGTCTGGCAAAGGGAAAGGAGCAGTGGTAGAGTGCAGGTTTGCAGTATAGCCTGGCAGTGCCCCAGCTTGGACCTCTGTGAAAACCAGCAACAAATCAGCTCCACTTGCAGAGGACACTAAACTGAGGTGAGTGCTGAATGAGCTTGCAACAGCACAACAAAAATCCAAAGGATTTTATCATCTTTGTAGCAGAAGGGACATATGGTAAATAAAATTTAATGCTGCCAAATGGGGAGAAATGTAAAATGGCCTAAGAACCATAAAGCAAAGAGCAGCGTGAATGGAGGCGAACTGGTGCAACAGGGAGGATACAGAAAATAAAGAAACAACTGAGATAATTACAAAAGCATTGAATGCATCCATGGATATTCACCCTGGCTGCAAAGCAGCCCCAGCCCTGGGGCAGAGCCACCTGGTCCAGGGCCATGTGGGGACCAGCTCCTGCCGGCACTCGGTGTCCCTGTCCCTTTGTGTCTCTCCCGCATTTGGATCTTGGAGCTCCCTTCCTCCCTGGGGACTGGAGAGCTGATTTGATGTGCAATCTCCTCTGTTAGAGTGGGTCAGAGCTGAATGACTCTGCCGCTGAGACAGTGCCCCGGATGAAGGCAAGACTCACCCCAGATATCATGGTTTTAGTCTGGGCTTTTCATTCCTCAATTCTGGCTTCTTAATGGGACCCAGTCCTTAACTCCTTGCGTTCCTGGGGCAGTAAGACCACATCCCAGGCCCAGACTGCGCAGGGATTCAGAGGCAGACACAAGGCTTATGGGCTTCTTTGGCTTTATTGAGGAACACCTTTTTTTTCCCACCATGGAGACTGCAGCCAACTTCACATTTCCCTGCAACACCATGCTTGTGCCTAATTAAGCTCTATTAATACTAATGAACAGACTCACCATAGCCCATCACTTTAGTTCTTAATCTAATGCCATGTTGTGACACTTGTTCAATGATGATTTCAGCCCATGAATCAAACCATTGTGGTTCAGCCCATATGCCCAGCTCCCTTCTCACGTGGGAGTGGACAGAAATCCGGGCTAGCGTATAGCAAACCTGGATAAGGAGCTTCTGGTTAAACAAAAAGTCAGACACGAGGCCAGGCTGTCCCAGTGCGGGGCAGCAGCTGTGGGAAGGGGCAGAGGTCCTCTGCACTGTGCTTCAGCCCGAGCAGAGCTCAGCCTCAAAGCTCACGTGCAGAAAGGAAAGAGGCACAGAAGAGGAGGAGAGTGACACTGGGGGGAAGGCTTTGCTAATGAGGAAGCCCCAAGAGTCCTTTCCTTCTTTTTTATTTTGCCCCTCCATATCCCAGGGAAGAACTGAATTCAGTTATTCTGGGAGGAGAGGCCACTCCTGCACTCAGAACTGGCTCCTGGAATAGTTTGTGTCAGATTTGCAAATTCTGGGAAAAAAACAATTCCCCTTTAGTTCCAAAGGTTTCATGAAAACAGAAATGCTCTTTATTCCTGATGTGTTCCTATTGCTTGTCACTTAGCTTTGCAGGGTGAAGCAGAATTTAATTCTTTCCATACCTGCAGGCAATTCCCAAACTTTTTGCGTTCCTTGAGTAGTGTTTTCCTGTTGCAATGGGCCACAAAGCACCACGTCTGTGCTGGGTGCTGCACTGGGCCTCTGTTCTCTGCTCTCTTTGATGCTGCTGAATTATTCAGGTGGGAGACTCCACTGAATACAAAGGTTCAAATAAGAAACATTAAAGTTAGAAAATCCCAGGTTTTCAGAAGTACTGGAAGTGGGAAAAAAAGTTCAGCCAGGTTGATTTACGTTTAAAATACTGAAATATACTGCTGCACTGATCGCTTTGAATTGTGCTGTCATGCTGGGTGGCAGAAAGAAATGAGATTTTTCAATATGTTAAAGTGTAAATGTTGTTAAAAACACAGTATTAGGAGATTAAGATTCTGACCCTTTACGTTCCAATGATCGTAAAAATCAGACTTGCAGCCCATTACAGAACAGCTTGCCGAGGCATCACACTGAATCACTCTACCACCAGGATGCTATAACCCTGCTCAGGCTTATTCATAGGCATCTGCTGATGTGGCATCTACATCACACTGTGAATGCAAATGCAATTGGAGGGCTTGGATGTGCTTTAATAAACCCTGCCAGGTTCCCCTTCCTCATCTCAGTGCTCTGGGGGAGAAAGCAGCTCCCGCAGCCGTGGGACGTGGCAGCCACGGTGGCCACGCAGGGACACAGCGCCAGTCCCACCGCGCCCACCACAGCTCTCCTCTTTCTCCATTCATCCTAAATTAGCCTCGCTGTGCTCTGGCTGCAGGGAGCAGTCCGAATCTGGACTCCTCCATGGACACAGCCCCATCGATTACAGGAAATTGGGCCTCACTTTTGGAAGAGCACAGCACAAGTGGCACACGGAGCCGTGTCCCCTGTGCAGTCACCCTGGGCACCGCTGGGTCACCGCGGCCAGGAAATCATCATTTCCATCGAAATCTTCAGATCAGAAGGTGCCAGATGGGGATGAGATATCCACCCAAGACTGTCCCCTCAGCCAGGGGCTGGTCCCCATGGGACAGCAGGGCTCATCTCCCACCGGGAGAGGTAGGGACAGGAAGAGGCTGCTGTGGGTGCAGCCTCTGATCCTTCCCACAGCAGCAATTATTTAATGTAATGAGGAGGATCCAAGCACTGGAACTTTTCAGAAAGATCTAATGTTTTATGACAGACCAAAATTGTATAATGAAAAAGTCTGATTTTGTGTGTGGGAAGATACTTAGAAATAAAATGTGTGCTAGTCCCTGGAGGCTGAGGCAGATGAGTTTTGGATTCCCCTCTCAGCCCAACCTTCCTCCCAGCCGCCCTCCTCCAATGGGACAGCATTTCTCACCCATTCCACCACCCCCTTGGGAAGGACACGGCCCTGGCTGTGGCACTGCAGGGGCACGGGAGTGTAGGACAGCTCACCAGCCAGGCTGGACCTCCAGTGCCCTCCTTATGGACAGCTGGGGCTCAGCACAGAAACATGCAGATTCTGGCTTTTATTTGAAGCAGGTTTGAAAGAGCAGTGAAGGTTATTGAAAACATAACGAAAGCTCCTCCTTATTTCATTAAATACAAATGTGAGTGGGGTCATCAGTTTTTATAGGGGCTCGTAAAGCATCCCTCTTGTTCAAATAGGCTATCAAATCACCCAGGGCTCCTCTCCGTGAGGAGCGCAATAAACCCAGAGTTTCTTCTTTAAGAAACTCATCTCAACATCATAATAAAATAACCTTAAATAATACAGTATGGAACAGGTTTTCAATAACATAATTATAGGCTTCCATTTTTTTCCTGGCAGGTCATTTCTTGGTATCTATTTTGGATGCCATATTGCAGAGGAAGGGGGTAGGGATGGAAGCATGGGAGGATTTTGAAGCATGTCCTCAGGTCACAGCACATCACCTTGCCTTTCCTTTGTGCACTGAGAGGCCTGGGGAAGCCGGGCAGAGCTGCAGCCTGGGGAGATGGGACATGCTCGGGTCATGCTTCTGAGCACCAGATCCCACGGCAAACCCTCCTCAGAGCAGGCTGGCCAGCACAGGCATGGTCAAGGTTTTAGATGATCTTCCGTCTCTGAAGGATGGAGGAGGAACATCCATTAATGGGGCAAAGACAGATGGGGCAGCAGGGGTTGGTATCATTCAAAGCCTTTACAGTAATCTGGCAAAAAAATCCTCCATATTTTACTTTGTTTTCTTGATCACAGCACTGATACACTTTAGCAGTGTATTTGTTTCCCTTTTTTTGTGTAATTGGTGGCTGACCCACCTGTGCCATGGAGTGTCATTAGTCCCCAGCAAATGGCCTGCTGGGCAAGCAAACGGTATGTTCCAGACCTGCCATGATTTTAACCCTCTGCTGATTTACCTAAGTTCTATTTCCCCTTTATTTGGAGCAGCAGTCTGATTTGTAATGTGTGGTGTCCACAGGGTGTCACTGATTCCACTTGGGCATTCTCACTTCAATTTTAGAGAAGATGCATTATTTTCTGCATGCTTATATTCAAAGCTTTATTCACAAATAATGATTAGCAGATGTTTGCAATGGGCTCTAAGTCTGTGCTGCTTCAGGGCAGCACACACAAAAATCACAATCCAGGACCTGTAAATGCAGAGCCAACTCCGGTGCACAAGTTATGTGCCCAAGTGTACACACACGCCCCGTCCCACACACTCACGTAAAAAATCAATCTGTACATCAATGTATACATCATCTGCACGTGTTTGCAGATAATACAAAGCTGTGTTTAAAAAAAGGAAGAAAGAAAAGCCTCAAGTGGCAGAGCAGTTAAGGAACTCCTAGGTGTTTTTAATAACATTGATCAGCCCAAATGAAAAAAGCCAGAGCAGTGGGAGACAGGAGCAGGCAGCAGATGCTGACATTCTATCACAGCAGACACATATTGACTAGCGGTCTGAACAAGTCACTCACTCATCAGCGGCCGGCCTGATTGAGTTGCCTGCAGCCAGTAAATGAGCCTTCCATCCACTGTGGGTCGAAATGAACTGCAATCTTTTCAGACCTCGTTGTTGGCCAAATGAGAGATTTAAAACCCCGGAGGACTCCAAATGAATTTACCAAGGAGCCACAGTGACTAACAAAGCTACAATACATCAGCGCCGGGGCACTGGATATTACACACACTGCTGGGTGATCAGCACTGGGTATTACGCTGGCCGTGCTGATCAGCCGCGCTGAGCGATGCAGAGGTAACCAGATTAACCAACACGAAGTGTGTAAACCTTTTATGGGTTCTTTAAGGATTTAAAGATTTTGATGAGAAAACACTACAAGTTTCCCGGGGGAAATTTTCTGTTATTGATTTAATGTTTGCTTGCATGCTACCTGTCAATTTTCCAAGAGCTTCAGCAACAAAATTCGTATTTGATATTTGACAGATCTCTTCCTAGTTTGCATGAGCAGAGCAGCAGAGTGCTTTCGGAAAGAGCTCCTTTCAAAAATGAAAGAAGGGTGACTCCTGCACACACCCTTTTAACCAAAACGAAATCTCAGGCTGAAATGAATTCCAGGACCAAGTACAAGCTCCAAACACTTCAGAGGACAGGTAGGGATGGGTCAGACTGGCTGGATTTGTCAGTCAGATGGGGAATTTTCAATCTTGTTCAGAGACTGTCTGCTAAAGCACTCCTCACCTGCACATATTCATGAGTGTGTGAACACATTGCGTGTGGTCATGAGGATGGAGGGATTTTATTGACTCTTCCTCCTGACTTAGCCCCAGTTTAGGACGTTCAGGTTTCTTAGGTCCATTCGGGGATGCTGGAATTGTGTTTGGTGTGCTGAGCCCAGGGATGGGAGGAGAGCACACAACAGGATTGGTCTCAACCAAAGCCATCAGAGAACCTCCGAAGAGTCAAATGCTGAGTGCACATGAATCCAGTGCAAAGACCACAGAGGGCAGGAACCAAGAAAGGAGTGCTCCCTCCGTGTTCCCTGCAGGTATGAGGAGAGATCTCTTGGAGTTTCTCCAGTCTGAGGGGCCCAATATGCCTGGGAGAGAGGCAGAGCCCTCTTCTTCCAACGCCTGCCCTCTGCAACCCAGTGCTGCTCCCCCAGGCAGAGAGTATTCCATTGCTAACATTTCCATGATAACAAATCGTTCACTAGCAGGGGAGACAAATGCAATGCTCCTTCCCTTGCACAGCCAATTCCTCCCTCTGTGCAGGTGCTGACCTGCTCCCTCTCTCACTCGAGCAGAACACGGTGCAATTATTCAGGCCAGGCTTCCCTCCCTGCTCTCCCTGGGTGCTCTCTAGTGACCAGTGCACCCCCAGCACCACACAGTTCTGTTTGTGGGTTACTTCATTCCAACTGAATGTAGTAAAATGGTTTGTCATCTCCATTTTTTTGCTGTAGTATCCTAGAGGAATATGCTCTGGAATGCCTTCAGCAAGAGCCTCTAATCTGGAAGAGTCATTTCTCCCTCTGCCTCTTGCTGTACAGGAGGAATGCAGTGGTTGCTGGCTGGAAAATTAGCCCAGGGAACTCTCTCCTCTGTCTGTCTCTCACCTCATTAGACTAGTGAGAAAATGTAATTTTAAGTCTCTCAGGCTTTCTCCTCGCCGGCTGGTGGGGGACTGTGCTTCACAAGGGCTGGGAGAGGCAAAGCCGCGCCATGGGTGTTGGCCCTGCACATCAGCCGAGCCTCCTACTTCCAACCATCAGCAAAGGGCAGGTGGGTGCCCCTGTGCCCCTCCCCAGGGCAGCTGTCCCTGTGCCACCTCCTGTGCCACCTCGTGTGCCCCCAAGGCAGGGCAGATGGTGCTGGGCACCGCGGGGCTGGGCTGACCCAGCACAGCTCAGCTGCAGCAGAGGCCACTGCTCGGCCACGCGCCCATGTGCAGAGCTGGGCAGGGACACTGTGGGGATAGCCACGCTCTGCAAGCCTGGGGCCAGCCCTCTGCCCAGGGACACAGCGTGCTGGGGCGCAGGGCTCCACCGGGGAGAACATGGAACACGATGTGCTGCCCACGGTGGTCGTTTCCAGCTTCTTCACAGGCAGAGACTGCTGGTGCCACCACGGCCTCCCAGGACAGCCAGCACAGGGCTCACCAGGACCACTCTCCAAACGTTCAATCCCAGTGCAGCCCCAGTTCCCACCTCCTCTGGTTACAGCTGCACCTTCTTTTCCTAGGCTATTCCCCTCTGGATTAAATTCTGTGCCTGCTTCACCAACCCTGGCATTGCTGACTGCAAGAACCAAACATTTGCTGGGGAGTGAAGCCACAGGTCCAAATGAAATGCAGTCTCTGCTCCTGGGTCCAAAATAAAGAGGGATGTTATTCACACCAGCCCCTGCTGCACACACATGTATTTGGCAAGGTTAACAGAGATCCACATGCAGAAGCTGGTTTTGGTGTAGGATGGGAAATGCTGAGGCTGAGTCCAACCAGCTCAGCAATAACACGTCCGCCGTGTGTTTTAAGGCAGGAAGCAACGCCTCAGCTGAAATCACTTAAACAAAAAGATTGCAGTGAGGGGCATAATGCAAGAAAGTAATAAGGTTTAAAACAGGTCAGAGCCCTTTCCCTGCTCCACTGCTCCTGAGTGAGATGCATTATTTAATGGTCTTTGGTCACTGCTGATATACTGTTGATGAAATAGATGATTTTGTTCAAAAGAGCATTAGAGAAGAAATATACAATACTGCATTACACTCCAGCACAGTTCCCTCTCTGGTAAAAGCCGATAGATTGAAGGTTTTTCCTCTTGACAGGAAAGCAAAGCATTTGAAATGAAAAGTCCTATGAAATGGCAAATACAAATGGTAATAATGCCACCATATTCAAAATTAAATTGTTGTAATTTTAGTTTCTGAGCATGGCAAAGTAATACAATATTCAGCACAGGCTTGGGGAGCAAAACCCTTTGGCAATAATGATGGTGCCTCATGAGCTAACCAAACCATCTTTTATAAAAATGTGGAGTCTGATGGGGCTCTCCATCAGCCACAGGAGTTGTTGTGTTCTGTGCCCCAGACGTGGAGTGTGTGGTTGCAGTGCTGCGCTCAGCCTAGGGAGGTCTCTCCTGAAAGGAAAAGATGTTTTAACTGCCCAGATGTGTTGGATTAGAGAATGGATTGATGACTATCTGCAGCCATACCTCAGTGGTATCAAGACAGAAGAGCTGTCTCACCCTTTGTGCTAAACCTGGTCATTCCAAGGCATGGCTGGAGAGTTGGATGTGGCGCTGGCAGCAAAGTGGCACTGCCAGCCCCGCTGTGGCAAAGGGCACTGCTGGTGAGAGCCACAGGCAGCAGGGCTGAAAAGGGGCTGATCCTGCCTGTTGTCTGCTCCTGGGTTTGCTGCACAAGGAACCTTCCCGTTCCTGTAGCAAGCAGGCAAGCGTCTGCCTCCCACTCCGCCTGCCTCTCCGAGCCCTGCAAATAGCTTTCAGTATTGAATCTGCGGATTGCAACTGCTCCATGTTTGAATAGCCTGCTGACCTTTCCCAGTAATGCCTCTTTTATAACCTTCATCTTCTGCAGGGGTTCACGCCATCCCTGTACTTACAGACCAGGAATCCAATGTGTAATGATAACATGGAGCCGGGCGCTCCAGCCATGCAATTATTCTCCCTGCGTCCCTGTTTACGCTGTGACTTTCATCGCGGTTAAATGCTGCTATTTTCTTTTGCCAGGCCCTGGGAGAGACTCGAGTTTGCCCTCGACAGGTTCAAGTCTCTTCTGCCAACAGAAAGATATTACAATGCATATAAATGGTGTGTCTGCCTGAGCGCAGGCGCTGGGCTGGGGGGCCGTGCCCCTCAGGGGATGGGCACAAGGGGGGCACAGGGGCTATGGGGCAGCCCAGCCCCTCCTGTGACACAGGGCAGCTTCGTGGCCCCACTGCACTTGCCATGATGGAGCTGGGACCTGCAGAGCCCTGTCCCTCGGGGAGCAGCAGGCGCTGCAGAGTGGGAACTTGCTGGTGAAACTGTGGAGTGACCCCATGGGAGCCCTGTCCCTCGGGGAGCAGTGGGCGCTGCAGGGTGGGAACTAGCCAGGGGAACTGTGGAGTGACCCCATGGGGAGGGAGGGCAGTGTGAAGCAGGGCTGACCCCAGCTCGTCCTCTCTGCGGCTGCATCCCCAGACAGATAAAATCAGTGAAATCAGAGGGAACATGACCAGCACAGGCGTTGGGCCACCCCGTGCCAGCAGGGTCAGCGCTGGCAGTGGAAGCCCTTTGGCCAGCAGCTCCCGGCTCACGGCAGCCGTGCCAGACATCCATTACGCTGTAATGGGGGGAATGCAGCAAAAACGGCACTGAGAGAAAGGAATACATCACTGGTAATTATCTCTAACCAGAAATCTCCTCCGCTGCTCCAAGCCCCATCATTCCAGCCCTATTCTAATAAAGTGACACCTTTTTAATTATGGTAAAGACAAATCTGAAATTCCGGTAAGTAATTAGCAGGCATAATTTGCCATCTCTGACACAATGTGACTTTATCACAGGTTACCTCAGTACAAGGCACGAGTGCAAGGCTGCTGTATATCCTCTTTTAATTTTAGAGAAACCCAAACTGTCCATTTATTTTTATTACAATGTATTTCTTGAGTAGTTGAGTGGACAGCACTGAGAGTGCAGTGAGAGTGCAAATAAACAGCAGCAGCCTTGGAATGTTAAATTTAAGGGTTGTTTTCAAGAACAGGACACTTAATTTAACAATAAACTATGTTTTTATGTACCTCCATGATACCCACTGTTACCGAGAGCACAAGCTAGCTGGTCCTATTCAGAGGTGTGCGGGACCCACTGAGCCATTCAGCCTGGTTTATTTTCAATGAAAGGAAGTGCCCATCAAAGCAGAAAACACTTCCACATTGCAATCCAATTATTTATTTGCGCTTCCAAAGGCTGCTTCCAGTTTTATTGTCTTCCTCTGTTCTCCCCTGCTATTTGCATGTGTGCTCCAAGGGTGGTGCTTGCTTCTGCTAATGGGCATAATATTAAATCCTGCAAACGGTGGCTGAGAGAGGTTTTTCTTAAAGAATCACAATCTTTTGCAGAGTCGATGCATGGTGTGGCAAGGTTCCTGATGTCCCTGTGATTCCTGGGGCAAATATTCTTACATCTAATATCTTTTTGAGAAATGCATACATGTGCATATCATGAATATTTTAAGTTTGAGCCCTGGTGTCCAGTTGGGATTAATCAGTGAAGCTTTGTGGGTTTGTTTCTTCTTGACAAGGGGGCAAGTGCCCCAAACCTGAGTGCTTCTCCATGAATAAAGGACTGGAGATCTGATGTACCAGGACATGCAAAATAGACTCATTTGTTGGGGCTCCCATGTGTGCACGGGCCAGCACAAATCTCCACCTTCCTTCGGGAGGTGCAGCAACAGTTCAGGAAGAGGGAAACAAACCCGGTACCTCTGCCCAGCAGGTGAGAACGGCAGAGGCGCTGGTCAGGAGCTTGCTCGGGCACTGACCAGCACACACATGTCTGACCCTGGGACAGAGCTGTCCTCGGGCACCTCAGGCAGAGCCAAAGTCAAGTAACTGCAGAGCAGTGCGGTGGGTGCGGCAGGGAAGGAGCTCTGCGATCAGCTGAAGGCAAGCGGAGGGGTCTGTGCTCAGGGGAGATGTGCCCTGCCAATAATGCTGTGCTGGTCCATCATCCACCTCCGCCAAGAACCCCCAAAAAGAGCCATCTTGGCCTGGCAACATCTGTTTGCATGAGTTGCAAATCCAGGATAAAAAATCCCTCATAAATAATTAAGTCATCTGGGCTCACATCAAGAGTGAATTGTCCTGCGATGTGGCCCCGCAGGATGGGATGCTCCAAGGGCAAGGGGGCCCTGGGGGCGAGGATCCCAAGGAGCATTGGTGAGGGGGTCCCAGGGAGACAAACACAGCTCTGTCCTGGGACTGCTGTGGCTGTGCCCACACAGGGCTCCCCTGTGCTGTCACAAGGACCTCAAGCTCAGAAAATGAAACAGCCCTTTAAGAGAGATTGGATGTTTCTCATGGATTGTCAGTCCTTCATTCTGCTAATGAAGACTTCAGAGGTACCCCCAAAGCCCCCAAATCCCAGGCTAGTAACCTCTTAGGAGGTGGGACCACCAGGATATTGGCAGGGCAGAGAGGCCTGAGCTGCTCCTAGGCAAGGTGAGCAGCCCGGGCTGGGCTGAACCACGGTGCTGGTGCAGTGCGTGTTGGGTTCCTGTCCCCTGGTGCTGGGGGACAGCAGAACCTTCCGAGCTTTTATTTGCACTGTGCAGCCCCCGAGGAGCCCACAGGGGAGGCACACACAGGGCTCCAGCTCTGTCTTTTCCCGTCCGCGCTGGGGAGATGCATCAATAAGGCGCGGAAGCAGCGCGGTGGCAGCCCTCGCTCTGCTTGAGGAGGAGTGATTGCTGCGCACAGGGCTGGCAGGCAGGAGGATATAACCCTAATGTCTGCACCTCAGGACACGCCATTAAAAAGGCATCTGCGCTGACACAGATCTGTTGTTTATCAATACCCTGACAAGCATTTCCCCTGCAGCATGGGAACACCTACACGACGCGCGGATGAGCGATGGAGCAGTGGCTCTGCCCCGCGGTGCCCGTGCCAGGACAGCCACATCAGCACATGCCAGGCTGTGTGTCCCCGTCCCTCTGCCCTGCAGTGCCCGGCCCATGCCAGGACAGCCGCAGCGGCACACGCCAGGCTGTGTGTCCCGGTGGCTCTGCCCTGCGGTGCCCTGCCCGTGCCAGGACAGCCTCAGTGGCACATGCCAGGCTGTGTGTCCCCATCCCTCTGCCCCGCGGTGCCTGGCCCGTGCCAGGACAGCCACAGTGGCACACGCCAGGCTGTGTGTCCCGCACCCCCGCACGTGTAGGAGCAGGTGAGCTGGCAGCAAGTGTAAATGAATCGGGTGGGAGTGATGTAAAAAGTGCCACTGTTTGATCATGACTCTTTGCAGCTCGGTGCTTCTTTTAGAGAATTTTCTGGCATTTTATATCAAAGATTACTTTTACGTGTAAAAACTGACCTGAACCAAAAGTGAAAGGTAGTGAATATAACAAACCAAATGTTTTCAGACTGATAAAAGCAAGATTTTGGTCTGGTTTTCTTCATCCATTTTTTTTTTCTTTTCCCAGTTTTTCAGCTTTTTATAAACCGTAATATCACACTCACCACCCCACCTCCTCCCATCCTTATCTCATAATTCCTACGGCACAGAAATCCTCAGGGTGAGAGTGATGTCCACTTCACAGATCCCAAAACCATGACCACATCCCCTCCCAGTTCAGCTGCAACCTCCACTTCAGCACAACACAAAAACATATATAATTTTTCAGCCCCACTTTGTGAGGTTGCTCCATCCCCTCCTTCCCACCCCTGGTGCCCCCGGATCATGCTCTGCACCTGCGAGGGCCAGGGGGTTCACACACCACTGCCTTTTGTCCAGCGCACAAATGAATCAGCACTGCCTCAGAACTTCACATTACATGTAGCTTTAGTTAATTAAATGTAAAATCATTGGAATAAAATTATCCTTTCATTAGAAATTAACTCAGTGCTTAAGACTTCAATAATTACTTTTTTCTCCTCAAACCACATACAAAACGGTCAGTTAAACAGTATGTAAAAAAAAAGTTTAATGACCACAGAGCAATCAAGATTACTATTATTTAAGCACAAGCTATTAACATGTGCAATGAGGTATTAGCTAATAAATTATCTTTATAAAATTAAATTGTAATTTTATCACAAATTTTACAGAGGTTATGAGTTTTAATGGCTGTATTTAGCTGTGGCACTGAGCATGCCGCTTTCCGTCATTACTTCATTAACACTTTGCATTTAGACTCTTCCTTATTATTATTTTAATTTAGGAACAGGTTTAATTGATTTATTTCTCCCCTCTCTGGGAGCCGCTCGGTCTCTGCCACTGCCCGAGGGCCAGGTGCCACCATGGCTCACACTGCTGCTTGGCATTCGTGCCACCGCCAGCCCTGGGACAGCGCAGGGGATTCATCCTCGGGCTTGGCACAGGGAGCTCAGGATGAAGGATAATTCCCTCTGGGACATCGTTGCACTGCAGAAGAGCCCTGTGGGTGCAGAAGAGCCCTGCTCCTGTGGGTGCTGCAGCCTCCAGGCTCGAGGGAGCCCTGTGCCCTCTGCTCTGCACCTGTGCATGCCGCGCTGCATTCTGCTTGCATTTTCACGGAGACTAAAGCCATGAGGAGATGCTTCACACCTTCTGTCAGCCCTGGGAGGTTTTTCAGGGCACCCACCCCCTGTCCCAGTATCCCTGGCTCCGCTCATGGCCAGAGGCACTGCTCTGCTGCGGTGTGGCAGCGCTGGAGCTGCGCTGGGAGCAGCGCTGGGAGCGGCGCTGTCTGCGGCACACGCCACTTACAAACTCCTCCGCGAGTTCCCTGCAGACAGATATCCTTGAGACTCACCTCCATCTCCCGCTCAGGTCACGGGGAGATTTAGAGATGGGGAGCTGTAGTTAAGGTCCAGATCTGCTATCTGAACTTGAGTGATGGAGGACACATTCGCGGGACATGTTTATTGTCACCCGGCGGCCCGCAATCCCGCTCTCGCAGAGCCACCTCCATTCCCGTATAATTCATGGGCTGACTCCATGGTGGAGTGACTGATAAGGCCTTCATGCCGGGCTTGCCGGCCACATGTCTCAAGGAGACTCCAGAGGAGCTTCAGCACAATATAAATGTGGCTCCGTGTCAGCCTCAAACCCCTGGAAAATTCCCCGTCTCGAGAGTGCAGCATTTTAAGTAATAAAACCATAGAGAGATTACAACAAAATGTGACAGGAATTTATAGCCCCCTGCATGAACCTTTTACCTTAAGATGGAACAAAGTTGAGGGAAAAAAATTGCGTGGTTCACTTAGGTAACCTTTCCAACCACCCCCACTCAGCTCCTGGTCCCACATTCCTCTTCACTGATTTAATAGCAGGAAAAAACAGCCAGGCAGGGAACTGGGGAGCAGACAGGCACCGTGCTTTAACCCTCACTGCCTCGTCCCTGCCTGAAGCACCAGGAGTCCTGAGCAAAAAGAGCCCCAGGCTGTGCTGAGGGTTGGTGGTAGCCCCTGCTCCTCACTCCTCCTGGGACACCGGGACAGGCTGGCTTGCAGGAGGGCTTTCTTTATCCTTTTATTTTATTTTGCTGACAGAGACACCAAAATTCCTACAGCATCTCTAATTCCTAATGAAAAGAAGGGCTAAGCACGGCCTCCTGTACATGCCCCTTCCCTAATGACATGGGCTCTGCCTCCAAGTGCTCCGTCCCTCTGCGCAGGGAGGTGTTTTTATTGCCCGTGAAAGGGTCATGCACCACAGCTAAGCAGATTCCTGGCTCTCCCTGATGCTGGATTTACTGCCACTTTCAGCAATAAACAGTGGAATTAATTCTGAGTTTACTAATCCAAAGAGTAAACAATATCCAGTGGAGACACTCAGGCAAGATAAATGCAAGGGAGTTAAAAGCAAACGGGGTGAAATCATTCTGCTCCCAGCTAAGGAGTCATTGGAGGAGCGTGAAGCCTCCACATACAGTATTATCAAATTGTTAATAAACATTTCTGAAGTCTGTAATATTGGAAAACTTTTCATTCCAATTCATCACAATTGGGGTTTTATACGTGAAGCACGCTCGGTGCTGAACAGTGACTTCCCACTGTACAGGCTGACAGTCAGGAAGGATTGGGCAGAGCCAGGACAGAGCTGCTGGCCCCCCAAATAAAGGGAGAACTTGTGTCTCTGGTGTAACAAAACCCACCTGCAACAGAGCTGCATTCCCATACAGTATTTTGGTAGATATTTTATATCGTCTTGGGCTACTGCTGTGCTTGTTAAATAATTAAAGGCAGAGAATGTGTTATTTACTGTCCATTTAGTGCAGCAGGCCCAGAGCTTCGCTTTGATTTTCAGTCCGGAAGGAGCGGTGACATGGCCCTGGGGAATTCTCCCGCAGCGCTTAATTAGCGTGGCACGGTGCAAACCTGCATCACGGGCTTTATTTGTGACTCAGAAATAATATTTGATTGTTAATTTTATTGGTTAATAAATTTTTAAAATATTCATTTATATTTTTGCATGAAGTATTTTACAGCCACCAGACATGCAGAGTCAAGTCCAATGGTTTTGGGGTCCATTTTAACAGCAGCACCTGCTTTCTGTGTGTGAATCAGCTGGAGAAACACAAGAGCACCCCAAAGCAGGCTGGGGGAGCCTTCAGGGTGCAGCTGGTCAGCAGCTGGAATGGACACTCCAGCCACTCTTGTCCCTGAGGTCCTGTGGATGGACCCACGCTCTGCTGCTGCAGGCTCTGGGCCCCCAAACTGGGAATGTTTTGTTGCCTGACCTACATCTACACCCCATTTTTATTATCTCAGCTGTAACCAACTTCTTTTTGAACTTGCAAAGTGCAGGAAATGGAAAGAGTGTGAAGAAAATTTCTGATAAATGAGAACTTCTTCCTATAGAACAGTGTTTGAATTTGTCATCCTCAGACAAGAATAAGTTGGTTCGGTGAAGAAAAGAGTACAAATTATCAGCCCTTCAAAGCTTTCCCATTTAACCACTTTATTGCAATACAACTGCCCATAACATTTGCTTTTAGAGCCCATGATGCTGAGTGTAGTTATTACATTGCATACATAAAAGATGTTTACAATTTTTTATATATATATGTAAAATGTTGATCCCCTGGGCCACATCGATTTGTGCCGGCTTCACGGCTGGCTTGGTGCAGGAATTTCCCTAAGAGATGTGATTAGGCTGCAGGGAACTTTCATTCTTTTTCCTTTTTTAATCTCCTGCTCACCCATTTAACAGACCTGTCTTGGATTCTAATTATGTCAGAATTTTGGGGCGGTGCTGGGGTATTCTGAGCTCGGGGGTACACGGCACACACAGGCTCTGACACCTCATTTTCACAATGTGCTCTGGCTGTAGGTGGAGCTGGCCTGATTTATTAGCTCTTGGCTGTTTCTAGAGCTGAAAACAGAATTGGACAAATGCAGGAATTAGCATTTGGGGTGGCAGGGCTGGGAGGGCACATTGGAGCTGCTCTGGGATTGGCTCAGTTTAAAACTATCTCAGCCCAAAAGTTCTCTGGGAACTGCTTCAGCTTCTCCCTTCGCCTGGAGCAGGAGCACAGCTTTGTCTCCACAGCCCATCCCGGGGGTGGCACTGTCCCACCACAATCACCTGTGCCACCGCGGTGCTGCAGGGACAGGCCACCGCTGTCCCTGTGCCACGAGGGGCCTGTGCTGGGAAGGGCTGAGCCTGCAGAGAGCTGCGTGAGAAGTTCCCATTTTTGTAAAGAAGAGACATAAGCAACCGAAAGGACAAATAATTTCCCAGTAATTTGTTTTCTAATGAGCGGCGGGTTGCAATTAAGAAGGTATTCATTCTAAAGAAATTAACTGCTCTCCAACAGAGAAGAAAAAAACGGTTTATAGTTCCAATCTTCAAACTTTGACAAGCTAAACTGTAGAGTGCAATAATAATGGGGAGAATGCTAGAGATTTCTTAAAAAAACTCTAGGCAGAATGAATTAACTGCAAGGAATTGGAAAGTACCAAAGTTAAACTGGCGGCTCTGCAGAGGGGACCCGAAGCAGTGGGTCTGGTGACACAGGGGATCCCAGAATCCCAGATCTCATCACCCGTGGGATGCACTGCTTCCATCCCAGGGGGGCAGGGAAGGTATGGAATCCATCTGGGATGGCAGCGAGTGTGGATATATGAGAAGACAAATGTACAGTTTATTCACGTATCCATTGTGTCTCATCCTAGAGCTGATTTGGGAGGAAATAAAAGGCCACATATTGAGATATTCACAGCATTTAAGGAAAAACATGAATACAGCAGCAATATTTGCACTGTTTTCCCTTCCTTGAAGAAAAGCAGAGGGATTTTATCTGTATATTATACATTTTTAAAAGACTCTAAGTGTGATCCAGGGTATTAGACACTATTCACTTTCGCACAGGTATATGGCAAAATGGTTTAAACATTTATTAAATATAGAATGATAAAATACCTTGAAGATCACATCCAATCAACACAGTTTCTGCTGTGGAAAATCATGTCTCATTAATCTGTTAGAATACTTTGAACCTACCAATATATAAATGGATAAAAGAGAATATCTTGACATATTTTTAGACTTTCAAAAGGCTTTTAATGAGGTCTTCCCACAGGATTTCTTAGGAAACAAGAAAAAATGGGGGTAAGAGATACAGTAACATTATGAATCAATAAGATGGACTAAGAGGAAGGAAACAAAAGTGAGAGATAGTCAATGTAAAGGGTCACTAGCACTGTGCTACAAGGTTACACACTCAATCTAATGGAGTTAATATATTAATTACTGACCTGAAAAAGGAAACAAGGGTATAGATTAGTTAAATTCAGAAAAGATGAAAGAAATTCTGAGAAATTTGGCCAAGGCAGAAGCATGAGAGATAGCTAACGAAGGCTGATGTTGGTAAATATGAATGCCCTAAACGCCAGAATTTCCCCAGCCTGTAACTGACCGATCTGGAGAGCTGTTCCTTGCAGAGACCTTGGAAAATCTGTGTCCAGAGCCCAGTGGCAAATGAGATGTCAGGGGCTCAGAGGATGGGGTAAAAGAGAGAAAATATTAAACTAGCTGGTGGAGCTCCTGTGGATGCAATGAATGTGCTGGTGTGCAATGAGTGTCTCAGAAAACTTCTGTAGGATGGACTGAGCTGAGAGCAAAGAGAGAAATGACCTTGGGAGCTCAGTCCGAAGAGTGGGAAATGGTGAGTGTGGTCGGGACAGGCAAATCCAGGAGCTATCCTCACTGCCCTCCCCAGCACAGGAGCAGGGGACAATGATGGGAGGTGAAAGATGAAAATTCAAGATATAAGGAATGTTTTCACTTGAGGAGGAGGGGTGCTCCTCACAGAGAGACCACCAGAGCCCTCAGCTAAGCACTGGTGGCCCAGAGGGTCCCATGAGGAGGGACCCCGTGGAGCTGCAGTCAGAAATCCATCCCCTGGAACCCGAGGGGATTGCTCTGGGTCAGGGGAGGCTGTGGCACTGATGCCTGAATGCCGCGGCTCCAGGTATGCAAACACAGACCCCAACTGCACAACCCCAGCATGGGCAATTTTATCCACATGTTATAGCATTTATAAAGCTTAATGTTGCATGTTTACTTTTCTAGATAGTTTCTCTTATTGCTGTCCTGGAAATCCATTCCAATTAGACACCGATACTCAGGCTTCCAATCCAGACGGTGGATGCAGTGTGGAGAGGTGACACTGAGTGGTCCCTGCAGGTGCACTCTTATAAGTATGGCTCACCTCCACAGGCAGTTTATAATAATAATACTTCTCATGAAACTCCAGTTCCACTGCCTCCAAATTAGATCTCAGTACTTAAAAAAAAAAAAAAGGTAAAAGGAGGAAAATCAATGCAAACCCCGTTCCTCCCTTTCCTCGTTCCTCGTGCCTTGTTCCGCCTGCCACCACCCAGCGTGGGCTGGGGGCTGGGGGGCTCGGGCAGGGCCCCAGGGCTCAGCAGCCTTTTGGAGGCAGCAGGTCCCCAGCACAGGCACAGTTTGCCCAGTGCCACCAGCGCCCGGCAGGGCCACCCTGCAGACCACGGCCGCACTCAGAGAGCTCGGGCAGCTTAATTGTCTTGTTAAATATAAATGGGCTGGTGATTTCTTAAAACTGGAAGAGTGTGGAAAGCCATTAGGAAGAGGATAATACCAGTGGTATTTAAAAATTAAAATCGGCTGTAGCCAATCCCAGCAGCAGCAGCTTTGTCCTTTGGAGCCTGACTTTGACAGTCGCTCATGGATGCTATAAACACAGGGCTGTGCTCGCAGCCAGGCAATAAAGTGACTGGTGCATTTCTTTTTGCTTTATACACCACTGTATTGATTTTGTAGTTTATTTTTTCTTGGAGGAGAAACTAAGGTATTGCGATTTCATTTAGGTACTGCATTATAATTTCCCTGATGATTTTGTCAAATGTTCCTGGAGGAGAACACCTTCTCCCAGCGAGCAGGATTCAAAGACACCAAGCCGACTAATCCATACCTAATTGGATGAAATCGTTATGCACTTTCCCTCCTTTTGGAGGTTTTTTCAGAGTTCCCAGTTCCTTAGGGATCCTAAAAGCCACTGAAGAGGTTATTATAGTATGTCCTCGGGGATGTTTAATACCCTAGCCCTGTTCAGACATGCAAATAATCTAATTCAAAAGCCTCCTAATTAGCAAGCCAGCTACAGTTCTGGATAAGGGGAGAGAGAGAGGCAGAGAGAGAGAGATCTAAAAGGACGGTGCTTTTTCCTTTTATAGGCTGCTATTGTGCAAAAGGCAGCATAATGGATAAAAAGTAATTGTTCTGATTTTAATTGCGATCCACTATTTATAGTTTTGTTCTGTCATCTGAATAATGAGGGGATTTTGTTCCTGCAGCTCGCGCTAAACACGCTGCAACTGCGTCTACACAGGATGCAGCAAGCGCCTGGCGTCTCCTCTTGGAAACACAATCTTGCCTAGCAGAGATGGTCCAAGCAAAGGATGTTAAGCTCGTTAATGAATTAGCCATTTAATTGACATAATTAGGGATAATTATTTTCTTTTAATCTATTGCCAATTTTAGGACCATTAAACTAAACAATGGTGAAGCAGATCACAGAGAGTCCTGTGCAATCCCAGCGAACGAGCTTGCCCTAAATGAAATGGTTTAAATATTGGGGATGTGCAGGTGGATGGGGCTGGGGGAGGCTCGTGGCTCACCCCACTGGTCCCGGTGAGGACACAGGACAGCCTGCACCCCCTGCCCCTGGTGGCAAGGTCCCTGGTCACTGCAAACAGCCTCTCCTCCGGGGTGTGTAGCAAGGGGACAGTCCCCACACAAGCCAGCAGATCTTATTCATGCTGCTGTGAGCTCTGCATCCAGGCTGGAGCTGCACCGCACTGTGCTGCCAAGTCCAGACAAAGATTAAATTTATAAAGACCTGCTCAGTCAGCTGGTGCAAAAGCACAGCGATACCTGGATTCATGAGGAATAAAATGCAGAGAAAACTGAATGCAGGACCGAGGCCAAGGCTGTGTCTGTGCAGAGCAGAAGCATCACAAAGGCTGCCAGGTCCCGGGGGGCACGGGGCAGAGCCAGCGCTGCCCTCGGAGGGGGCAGGAGCAGGACCCCCACCCCTGTGCCTTCCGCTGCCGCCGCAGGAGGGTGAGGGGTTCCAGGGGCCTGGGGGAGTGTGAGAGGGCCCTTGTGTGAGCAGCTGAGCCCAGGGTAACACGAGGGGGGAGGCTGGCCCTGGCTTTACACTGCCCAGTGCCACCACCGGGTGCCCAGGCTGGGGCCAGTGCCCTGTGCAGAGTGGGCAGCCACTGCCTTCCTCCTGGCCAGCCTGGGCCCAGGGCTGTGGCCAGCAGGCTCTGCAGGGCTGGGGACTTTCTGCTGTCACAGATAATATAATATTATATTATAACATTATATGTTATAATATATGATATGATATGATATGATATGATGTTATATTATATGATGTTATATTATATTATATATGTTATTATATTATATATGTTACAATATTATATTATGTCACATAATATTTGTATTATACAATTATTAAACAATTATTTCTTTCCTGTTGTTGGTTTATTCTCCTAATAGAAAAAAAACCAGCAAACAAAATCAAACCAGATGATTCTCAACTCCACCCTTCTCCCTCCAAAAAAACCTTGCTGGAAACAGCAATATTTTAATAACGTAGCCAAACACTTGCAGGTTTTTAAGAGCAGCCTGCAGTGGGTGCAGCCGAAGTGGCGCGGTGGGACAGGCTGTGGCAGGGAAGGTGCAGGGACAGGACTGACCATGCCACCTGCAGCACCAGCACAGACCATGCCCAGGTGTGTGCTGCTGCTGCTGAATCTCCCATCCCAGGTTCCGAGTGCTGAGCTCTGCCTCCGCACACAGCACGGGGACAGCGCTGTCCCTCGTGTCCCCCCGCTCCCAGCTTCGCTCTGGGGGTGGGCAGCCAGAGCACCGACCTTCCCCGCTCCCTTTCCCCTGCAGTCCGGGTTCCAGGGCCTGCTCGCAGGCGGTGGCAGCGAGGGGCACAGTTTTGGCTGAGCGCAGGCCTTGCCAAGCCCATGTCCCCCAGTGATGCTCACTCTGCTGCACGTGGCACCGCTCGTCACTTCATTATCCTATTAGAGACCCACACAGCACCTGCTCAATTGGAGCCTCGTGTGCTAGCAATTAATATGTTATGGCCTGATTAATTAGCAGGGTTAATTATGATTGCTGTTGCTTAAACCTATGTAGAGAGAGACGGCATCATGTTGCAGTGACTCACAGAGCCGAGGATGCACCCTGGGAATTGGGACCAGCGGGTGTGAGCAGCAGCCATCCCGGCAGGATGCCCTCGCTGGCTCCTGCTGCACCCTGAGCTGGGCAGGGACATCTCTGCTGGCCCGGCTGGTGACTCCTTCCAGGGTGGCACCTCCCACTGCCTTCGGGAACTGAACCTCAACAGCTGATGCTGCAGGCACTGAAGGGATCGCAGCCTTCTGGGGGTTGTTCATATTTTACCCAGTGTAACTCCAAAGTGAGTTATTTACACACATGAGAGCGATCACCAGACTGGTGCCAATCCTGAGCCAAACAGGTACTCTGGGCTTTCCCTGAGCTCAGGAGTTTCTGGCCGCTTTTCCCAGGCAGGCACTGGTGCCCGGAGCCACGAACAGCTCCATCGGAGAGTGCCGGGCAAGGGCAGCACAGCCACGGGGCCAGGGGCTGCTCACGAGGGATTCCTCAGCTCCACAGTCACAAAAGCTGGCTGGGAACCACGGGGCAGGCTCCAATCTGGCACACAGCTGAGCATCTCCCATTTCCCATTAAGGTTTTGATTTGTCTGTGCATGAAATAGTGAGACTTGGGGTCTTCTTGGCAGTTGTGAGTGAGAGATGACCACCCTTCTCATTGACTTATCCCTTTGAAGCTATCATCACTCATTTCTCTTGGGAAGAGAATGTGAGGCGCTGGTAAATAATATAGGGTTGTGTATTTCTTTATCTCCCATAGTGTGTTGTCTCCTACATGCTGTTCTGCTCTAACAACATCCATCAAGACAAATGCATACCTGAGAACAGCCTCCCTCAAACCTCAGAAATCTGTTTCTGAGGTCACCAGCTATACAGAAAAGACAAAGAAGAAACAAGAAGGAAATTGCACAAACAATTAAACATTTTTTTTCCAGAGACAGAGAGGACTCCCCTTGTCTGCACAAGGCAAGCACCAAAATAAGAATGCCACATCTCAAACACAAGGCAATCTATTATTCTCAGAGCAGTAACATGATACATTATCAGCCACCTTATCCTAGCAAAATGTATCATTACCTGCACTTTCTGCACTTTCCAGATCAATCCACTTTAAAAATGTAGTAATATAGAAGGGTATTAGGTACTAGAAAACTCATTATGAAAATGGCGCACTCAAATTCTTTAAAGGTGATATTTCATAAAATATACTATGCCTAGCTCTTGGCTCAATCATTCTTTTTAATAGCTCCATAGCAGCCAGAAAATAAAGTATTCATGAAGATTGAAGAAGATGATCCCATGAACTTCAATTTAATTGGTGCAAATTAAAACGATCCATCTTTTCACGCTGCCCGTCTATCTCCAATCATCAGTGCACCGCACGTCCAGCACCCTGATTACAATTATCTTTTAATAGGAAAACTTGTCACTTTTTGTGTGATTTACATAAGCTTGCACAAACTTACTGGTATCATTTAGGGTTGGTATGTATGATTTTTTTTTCCCTTTCAAGTCCCCTGGTATAGTTGGGGGAGGGGGGGCCCAGAGGTGAGGTGAGCTCTTGGCGGGGGGCTCATTTACTGCACTTAAAGCCTGGACTTGTACAAGAAGAATGCCAGAACGAAGCCTTCAATACATCTTCATCCAGCAGACCTCCCCCCAAAGAAGTGCTAATGCAGTCAGATTTCATGGTGTCTTTGCAATGACCATTGCAATTACAATACAAAAACCTAGATGACATTTTGACTTTTAATTAGGAGGGAAATGATGCTGGTCCCTGCTGATGGCTCTCTCTCTCCCTCCGACTGCTCCTAGCACTCCCATCCTGAGAAGGTACCCTGCAGGGTTTAATAAGCCATCAAATCATAGTGGTGTGGGACGTATTCTCAAGAGTTCAAATAAAATTACCATAAATGTATGTTTACTGTTCCTGGCCTAGTATCTGGGATCTGGCTGAGGGCCCTCCAGCCAGCAGCAGCACAAAGCACCCCAGTATTAATTACTGTTACTATCATTATTACTATTTTCTTTGTGATGACCACAATCTAACGGCGAGGATGCTGCGGAATGATTCATTGCCTGAAGCCATTTATGTATAATACGTTTCAATTTTTTCTCCTTATCTTTGAAAGGCAACCCTCCTTATCACAGATGGCTTCTATCCCTTAAGATGTTGGGAGATTTAGCTCTGTCTTCTGAGGCTGGGTTTTGCTATGCATGGAAATAATGAGCATTGTTTAGCTGCTGTCCGTGCGCTCCCTGATAGCGTTCACCCGAAAGGAGAGCATGGGAACCTGCAGAGTGGCCTGTGCCTTCCCCACGATCCCACTGAACCCACTTACACCTCCACCAAAGCACAGGGGGACAGTTTTTAATAAGCTCTAATTTCCAGCTCCCTCTCCTCCCCAGCCCTGGGAGCGGCTGCGGCTGCCTCGCCGAGGCCCCATGGAGGTCATCAGCCTGCGAGTATTAAACTTTTTAGCACATCCACTGCAGTGCAATTTTTAGGACTCCTTTGCTGGCAGAGTTCAAATGAAACTCATGGCTGATCTCATTAAGCACTTGTCTCATTTTGGTGCATGAATATTAAACAGGAACATGTGTGAGCAGGACGCTGCAGAAAGAACATTTTTCCTCTCAGCAGCGCTTGGCGCAGCTGCCGCGGCCGGACTGACGTCCCGGGGGTCCAGCCCTGCCTCCCACGGCGCTGGGGCAGCAGCTCGGGGGCAACAGCTCCAGAGCTGCTGCCCAAAGGCAGATGTTCTCTGTGCCCCGAGCCGCCGGCGGAGGAGGAGGGTGGGCAGTGTGAGGGGTGCATCCCCTGCAGTCCTGGGATGAAGGGTGTTTGGGAGAGTGTGCCGTGGCAGAAGAACCCCCCACACCTTCCCTGCGCCAGGTGCCAGTGCTGAGGGTGAGGGCAGGGCAGCTCGGTGAGGGATGACCATGGGGCAGTGGCAGCGGGGTCAGCCCAGCTCCCCTTCCGCCCGCACCTCAGGTGACCCTCCACTGCTGCCCAGGCAGCGCCCCAGAGCTCTCCCCATCAGTCTTTTGTCACAGCCAGCGCCGCCGGTCACCGTGACCCAAATAAACTCCAATCCACTTGATCTATCAGGGAAACGTGCGGTGCTGACCTGCCATAAATCCCTGGGGTGGCAGGAGCAGCGCCCACACCTAGTCCCTCCTGGCCCCGGCCAGCCGCCCACCTGCCGCGCTCCCCGGTAAGCAGGTAATCATGAGCTGCCACCGAAAGGTGACCCATTACTGTGATGGATTTGGTGTGAAAAACAAATGGACTGAGACCTGCGGATTGGTGTCCTTACTGCACCTTGGCCTTTTGTTCTGTCATATCAATATCCGCACAGGGCCTCATTACACGCGGCCTGACAGGAGGGCAGGGTCAGCTCCGCGCTCGCTGCAGTGCCAAGCTCACCGGGACACGCTGGACACGCAGTCCCAGAGGGCACTGCCCAGGACACGCTGCCCACTGTACCACGGGCACTGCCCAGGACATGCTGCCCACTCTGCCGTGGCCAAGCTCACCAGGACACGCTGGACACGCAGTCCCAGAGGGCACTGCCCAGGACACACTGCCCACTGTGCCATGGCAAAGCCCAGGACACGCTGCCCACTGTACCACGGCAAAGCTCACCGGGACATGCTGCCCACTCTGCCATGGGCACTGCCCGGGACCCCGCTCAGCAACAGACTGAGTGCACTCGCTCTTCCCTCGTCTGGGGAGGCTCAGCCCCCTCGATGGTGAACGGCTTAGTCCCACCAGCCCCTGACAAGCAGCTATCGGGACTGAGCTGTGCCTGGAACGATGCACAACCCAACCACCCCAGCCATACTCACTGCAGCACCCCAGGAGCTGCTGCCGTCGGGAGCGAGAGATGTGGGGACGTCTGCCATCGCCACAGGGAGGAGAAGGAGGAGGAGAAGGGAGAGGCAGCAGAGCTGACCTTGAGGCTGCCTGAGATTGACCCTGAAGCGGCGAGATTCTCCATTCTGTTCACAGGCACTGTCATCTCTCACCTTGCAGCAAGCGCTCTCCTTGCCCATTTATCATCACAAATGTTTCTATTTAGGCTTATTTGTTTGTACAGTTAAGCCGTGTTACATTTACACCAAGAAGAAGGACAAATTGTGATTTTATCCAATGTTAGATCATATCACTCCTTGCTACAACTTTCACAGCATTAATAAGGATAAAGGGAGACTTTGGAGAAATTCAATAATACAGCACATGTGATAACAGCCCAGCCAAGTGCTCTGGGGAGGGAGTGAATTCCACAGCGGAGCCATGGCTGTGGCTGCTCCTTTGTGCCCGTCTCATCTCCCCAGGAAGGGATTTCTGCACTGGCTGAATGTGGCAAACACAGTTCCAGCAATGAGGTCTTGCTCATTATGTGACATTAGTCTGCGCACTGGAGCCCTTCATTCCCTGAACAATACCTTGCTCTTACACAAAACACCAGATGCCTGTAGAGTTCCCAGCTCTTCCCACCAGCACTCACCAGGTACAGAAATGGGCTTTTTATTTAAAGAGAAAAGTGGTGGTGGACACGTGCCAAAACAGTGGCAGGTCTGGGAAAGCAGAGCACACAGTGATGGAGAGCAGAACCCAGGAATCAGAAGTGCCAGGATGGACTGGAGCGCCCAGAAAGAGGCCACTGCCCAGAGCCCTGGACATGCCCAGGAACTCCCAGCACCCACTGCTGTCAGGCACAGCTCTGCAGCTCCGTGCGCCTTGACCCACTGTCACCTTGGTCCCGGCATGGAAGGGACCAGAAGCAGCTGTGCAGATGTGTCAGCTTGTTCATGGTGGGAGCATCTTCACTACCACCTCTCAATGCTTCTCAGTGTCCATCTGAAGCTGCTCCTGGCCCAAGAGAACTTGTTACCCTCCCATGCCAGTGTCAGGGGCAGCAGTGTCAGGTACCAGCACCCACACACACATCAGCCCGAATTCCATCTAAAGGAAAAGTCTCCCTGGGGATTGGCACACGTACCCAGGAGGAACTCCCAGCAGGTCCACATCTATATGAAAAACCTGCTGTGCTGGGACAAGTATTTGCTCAGGATTCTGTCAGTCAGGGACCTGCCGGGGCTGTGCCCCAGGCTTCCCCTGCCCCCCTCGGCACAGTGCCGGGCAGGGGATGGCCACCCAGGGTCCCTTTCCTGGAGGGTGGCCACTCTGGGGTCTCCTGCAGGTGGCCACCCCGGCGTCCCTCTGGGGGCAGCTGTGCCGGAGCATGCTGCCGGCTGCGCCTGCTGGCTTCGGCCTGGGAGCTCCTGCCTCAAACCAATCATCATTTATGTTATCCTTACAGCCGAGGGCACGGACCTTCAATCATTCTTCCTAGTTAGACACAATCATCAGCCAGATTTGTCTTGTTTAGCTGAAATGCATACACAGTAACTACACAGCCCTGCGGATCCTCCGTGGATGGTGTGCTAATCCTGCACACCGAGCGCTCTCCCACCCTGCTCGTGTTTAAAGGGCCAGGTTTGGCTCCAGGGCAGCTCTCCTCCATGCCAGCTCGCTTTCGAAGAACACGGCTGCTGCTTCGGAGCGCATCCAGGCATTTCCAGGAGCAGGAGGCTGTGCCAGCCCTCGGCAGAGCCCAGCCCAAGCTGCCTGCCCTGGCAGTGTCCGCACGGTGCTCATTCCTTACGCGGATTCCGAGCAGCCCCGAGGGGGCACGGGGGGCGCGGCAGCCCCGGCGGAGCGGCCGTGAGACGCGCCCGGGGCTGGGGACAGTCTCTGCGGGGCCATGGAGACAGTCCCTGCGAGGCCATGGGGACAGTCCCTGCGGGGCCATGGGGACAGTCCCTGCGAGGCCATGGGGACAGTCCCTGCGGGGCCATGGGGACAGTCCCTGTGACGCCATGGGGACAGTCCCTGCGAGGCCATGGGGACAGTCCCTGCCCAGCGCTGGGGACAGTCCCTGTGACGCCATGGGGACAGTCCCTGCGAGGCCATGGGGACAGTCCCTGCGAGGCCATGGGGACAGTCCCTGCCCAGCGCTGGGGACAGTCCCTGTGACGCCATGGGGACAGTCCCTGCGAGGCCATGGGGACAGTCCCTGCCAGGCGCTGGGGACAGTCCCTGAGAGGCCATGGGGACAGTCCCTGCCCAGCGCTGGGGACAGTCCCTGCGAGGCCATGGGGACAGTCCCTGAGAGGCCATGGGGACAGTCCCTGCCCAGCGCTGGGGACAGTCCCTGAGAGGCCATGGGGACAGTCCCTGCCCAGCGCTGGGGACAGTCCCTGTGACGCCATGGGGACAGTCCCTGCCAGGCCATGGGGACAGTCCCTGCCCAGCGCTGGGTGCAGTCCCTGAGAGGCCATGGGGACAGTCCCTGCCAGGCCATGGGGACAGTGCTGGCCGCTCGGGACACACCTTGGCGACAGCGGGTCCTGCTCACCCTGGGCACTCTCTGCTTTAATCCATCTCGTCCTGCTCTGCTCCTGATCCCGCCGGCCTTGCTCAGCGCCCGCCCCGAGGGGACACCAGCCATGGGTGCAGCCCCTGCTGTCACACCGCCACCACGGCTCCTTTCACACACACATATATTTTCTAATTTTTTTATGATCAGCTGAAGATTTCTTTTTGCATCTGCCAAGGAACTATTTTCACAAATAAGTATGTAAATCCTCTGTAAATGTATGCTAATTACTTATTTTAATTACAATGTAAATAAGTAATTACTGAATAATTTTAAAGTATTTACATGGGGTTGTGTGATTTAAAAGCTAACTTGTTGGAAGTATAAAAACTATAAATTTTATGGTAATTATGCCACAATTTATACACTGTGGCCAAATACAATTTCCTTGTGCTTCGTAAGAGATAAATAAATATGTAATTCCCCAGTAGTTACTTCAGAATAACAAAACTATTGCATGGTGATTTTTTCCCTTTTATGTGAAAAATGCCCATGCACCAAACTTATTTCAAGTCAAGACTTTTCACAGGGATAATGAACATTCATCCGTGTGATCCTGAGAAAGTTCTGAAGGAGAAGTAGGGAGGATTCTGAAGGAGGTTGCTAAAAAGGGCGAAAAGATAAAAGGAGGCAAAATGGCATAAGGGCCCCTGGCTCTGCCAGACATTTCTGCCAGGTCATGGGGGTCTGTGCCGTGCTCTGCCTGTGGGTGCAGGGGTCCAGGGACCCCCCAGCCCTGGCCCCCAGCTGTTGTGGCTGCAGTTTCCTGCAGGAGCTGATGCAGGAGCAGAGCTCGGCTGGAAATTGGCAATCAAAAGGTGAGTTTATAAATAGTTAAATTATATTTCCTGTGGGGTATTTTTTTATTAATTTCATTGCAATAATACATTAAACACCAGCACTGTGAAAATTAGTGTTAATGAACATTAAATGTGTTGGACAATTTAAATGGTGTGTATATATCACCTCTCTTATTATTGGGATTGGCCCAGTGGTAATATCCTTTTATCGATCCTCTGCCTTTCTCCTTGCCTCTGTCCCTGTGGAAGTGGCCATGAAGGACACTGTAAGCACAGAGCTATCAGAGACATAATCTTTTAGCACTTTAATAACACTGCAAGCAGCCATCACCCACCAGCCCTTAATAACTGTCTCCGTCAGCTCTTTAGAATTTGCAGATTACAGAGTCCTTCTAAATCTTCCCTGAAAAGGCCGGGCGCATTAGTGAGCTACCTGGCGTGCTCCCGCACCGCCCTCGCCGGGCAGGGCCCGCACATAATCCCAAAATAGCTGCTCTGCAGCCTCCCTAGAGCGGGGAGGACACGGCGATCTATAAGGATTAGTGTTGCGGCGGGCGGGCCGTGCCCGTGCCCGTGCCCGCACTGCTGCGGAGCGCTGGTAGTGAGCTTTGCTCGGGAGCGCCGGTCCGGTCCGGGAGAGCCGGGCCGGGAACGCCCGTTCCGGAGTGCCGGTCCGGGAGCGCTGTTAATGGGGTTCGCTCGGGAGTGCCGGTCCGGTCCGGGAGCGCCGGTCCGGCAGTGCCGGGCCGGGAGCGCTGGTTCCGGAGCGCCGGTCCGGGCGCGCCGCCGCCGCCCCGGCACGGCCACGGGCGCGTTCCCGCGGGCATTCCCGGCGGACATTCCCGGCGGACATTCCCGGCTCCCTCGGCACCGCTGTCCCCACCGCCACCGAGGCACCGGCCTGGCGCTGGGGCGTCGCCGCCCCTCTCGTGCCACAATCCCGACACTTCCCCGGCAAGCTGCATGTCGCCGATGTCACGTCGGTCCCCAGGTCGAGAGGCCATTAAAACCCCGCGAGCCCTGGATCCCGCACCAGCACCTGCCCCAGCCATGGCCAGGTGTGCGCAGACCCTCTGCGGTTTGGAACAGTAGTGCTGAGGCCCTGGCACAGGTGCCCAGAGAAGCTGTGGCTGCCCCTGGGTCGCTGGAATTGTCCAAGGCCAGGTTGGATGGGGCTCGGAGCAGCCTGGGATGGTGGAAGGTGTCCCTGCCCGTGGCAGGGGTGCGGAATGAGATCAGATTTAAGGTCCTTCCAACCCAAACCAGGCTGTGATTCGATGATCCAATGATTGACTATAAACCCAGAGCCTCGCCTGGGGCTCTGAGGGCTCAGCCTCAGGGCTCTGTTCTGCTCAAAGATTTTCCTTCCAGCCGGCAGCCAGTGGGTCACCCTGCATCAGGCACATCCAGCCCCAAGAGCAGATTCATGAATTTCCTCAGCGATGTAACACCAGAGCTTCACAAATGCAGGTTAAACCACCTGCACGCTCTTGCTGCAGGGACGTGCTAATATCCCCATCGGGGAACCAAGATATTTTTATGCCTCTGCACTCATCTTACATCTGAGTTTTGCTAATAACTAGATTTATGCGGTGGCACAGCTTTAAAAGAGCAGGTTAAGGGGGAAATTGATCTGTATTCAGGAATGCCGAGTACCTGGATTAAGATGCTTTTTCCCACCCAGAACACTCAGCATTTCCATAGCTTTGCACATGTTCCAGGCGTGGGCTCCACTCTATTGCTTTCCTGGTAGATTATGTAGCTATTCCAAAGGATTTTTAAAAATTAATGAACAAATGGCTGCGAGATCTGTGGGATGTGGGATGCCTCCATCCACCAACATTTCTCCACTGCTGGAATTAGTTTCACTGCAAAATGCACTGGAGTATGAGCGAAGACAGAGCCTGAAAGCAGTTCCCATCGAATTCTGGCAGGTTTTCAGAGAATTTGTGAAATGTCCTTTCTGAGGACTGGCCAAGACACTTTCGAGCCTTTCATCTGGAATATGAAGGAGCACAGTAGGTGCTTTGAGTAGGTTGTTATAAAAATTGCTGACATAACAGTGTATGTCTGCTCCAAACCTGTCCGCAGATATGGAATTCCTAAAATTATCTCTCTGGCTCTTGGTGCATTATCTGCTTGTTCAGGACTCTGTAAAGGACTTAGGTGGGGGAAGCTCCAGTGAACCCTGCCCAGGAATGGCCACAGGGCTGGGGATTGCAGCCATTGCCTGGCAGCACAGGCAGCATTTTAATTGTATTTTTTCTAAATTTCTGTTGTATAAAGAATTCAATTTGGTTTATTGTTTGCGATTCATATCCAACATTGCAGAGTAAATTTAATACACAGTGGTTACACTTGAAAGTGGTCTAGTTAATAAAATGCATAAAAATAAATAGGAAAATCAATGCTTTTGTTAATATTCTGTCATTTTTACACATTTTAAAATTCGTTGCAGCTCTAAGAGCACAGCACGAGTGTAGTGGGCTCTGGTTTGGCAAAAAGCTGAAGATGCTGAGCAGACAAAAATATTCTTCAAAAGTGAAATTAGAGAGTCACGACAATGTCTTTGGCAAAAAATTGAATTTTTTATGGTGTTAGTCTGGCTGTAGCTTTGCAGTTTGCAGTTCTTCTGTCCACAGAGAGGAAAAAATATTTTGTCAGAATAATATAGTGAAAATTAAAAGCAAATAAACAAAAAAATTTCGAACTTGGCTTGTGGAAATCTACCCCACACATGGTTAAGATTCCCTCTCTAGAATTCATGCAATTAGAGAGGTAACTGTCCTCCCGTGACTGCAAACATGGAGATCCACAATAAGACGAAGCTGGAGGAGGAAATCCCATTTTCTTTGTGACTTTTTAAACCACACAGTGTTAACAGCCACATGGAAAATCTTTCTCATTAACACCTAGGGCTCAGGGGAAATGTTGTCGACGAACGCCTTATTGCATATAACCCCAAACCCTTTAGGACCTTGAGACGCTCAGACGAACTGGAGTAATGACCTGGAAATAGTCCTCTGGGCCTGCTGCAATAATGATGTGGCTGGCTGTATTTTTTTAATATGAGGAAAGAGATTAAAGAAAATAACAGCCCTGCTTGACTCGTTCATTATTACTGAGGTGAAGTGACCACTAAGAAATGATGACAGAAACCTTGCTCACCAGTCACCAGGCCCAAATGGGGCTGTGGAGGTTTCCGACACAGCCTGCCTGAAGGCAGCATAATAAATTCAGACATTATCTGATATGGATGCATCATAATGAAAAATAAATTTGCAAAACAGTCTGATATGAGTTAATCCATAAAGTATTTTATTACTTCATTTTCTTACATTGAATCCATCATGTGTTTTTCTGGCAGCACATTTTTAATTACTTTTAATTTAAATATATGCGTCCGCTGCTCAGATTGGTTTTGACACCGGTTAAAAAAAAAATAAAAGAAAGAAAGCAATTATTGTCCCTCTGCACCGCGCTCCTTCCCCCGCAGACAGTGGGGTGCTCAGCCAGGGCTCGGCACGGGGACTGTCATTGCTGAGCATCTGTCCCCAAGCCCTGGCAGGGCTGGCGAGGGTGACGCTGGGTGCCCACAGCTCCTTCCTCTCCATTCCCATCCTGAGCAGCAGCTACAGCACCTCACCCTCCGCAGCAGCTCCCACGTGGCTGCTCCGGAGCGAGGGCAGCTCCCCAGCAGCTGTGCCCAGTGTGGCAGCGCAGCTCCGCGTCCCCAGCGCCAGGCGAGGGCTCGGGGCCGTGACAGCCACGCTGGGCGCATTCATTACTACTGATGCAAAAATGACCATTAAGGAATGGTGACAGGGCCCTGCTCATTTGTGGCTGGGACAAAGCGCCGCTGCCCGGGGCTGCCTAATGAAATCTGAAACCATCACATTTATTTGTCATATGGGTGTAACACATTTGCTGAGCGGTCTAATAAATGTAATAATCCAAATATTCCTCCAGTTCTTTTAGAAGAAATACATTTATTGCCTGTGAAGCCTTCTAACAACATTTCTTTACCGGTTCCCTGCCTGCCGTGTCCCCTCACCATGCTGGGAGAGGGCAGTGGCCACCAACAGAGGAAACCCAAACTCTTCTCTGGAGTCAGCCGAGCTGCGAGGGGCTCCCTCAGCAGCACTGGCAGTTGGCACAAAGCTGTGGTTTTATCCCCACACGTTGCTCTGAAATAAACCCTGAGCTTCTCCATCTCTCGCAGATCCTTTGGGATCCAGGTTTTGTGCCAGCATGTGTTCCCACAGCAGTGAATGGGGAGCAGGGGAGCTGTGTGCCAGGGTGGGAGTCCCTGGCAGCCCCCGGGAAGGGAGGAACCCATCTCAGCCCCAAAGGTGTCCCCGATGCCATGAACACCATGCCCGCGGGGTCTGTGCCACTCTGTCCTGGCTGCCCAGGGAGACACAAATGCCAGGGGCTGTGCGGAGCCACAGGATCACAGAATCGTGGAACTGTTTGGCTTGGAAAGAACCTTAAAAATTGCACCCTGGCCATGGGCAGGGACACCTCCCACTGTCCCAGGCTGCTCCAAGCCCTGTCTGACCCGGCCTTGGACACTGCCAGGGATCCAGGGGCAGCCACAGCTGGCCCAGGGCCCTCTAAACAATTCCATGGCATTCCATGCCAGCTGTTCTTGTCAGAACTGCGCTCAGGAGCTCTCGGGAGGGCCCTGTGTGAGGCCACCATGTCCCCTCAGCCAGGAGCTGAGGCTGTCCCTGTGTCCAGCCACAGCACCAGGACACTTCAGCCACCAGAGCCCCTTGGGCCAGTGCTCCACGAAACTAAAGGAAGGTTTCTTGTATATGAAACCCTGTGGGGCTTCCAAGGGAGCAAACGAGCAGCAAACGTTTTCCCTGACACAGGGAAACCTCGAGCCTGAGTGGCACAGTGCCCTGGGTGGCACCAGGTCACTCTGGCACATCGGAGGTGGCTGAACACCAGCTGCCAGCACACTCAGGGTCTGTGAGCCAGGGAGGAGCCTTGGGTACCTCTGGTGATGCCCACCTGCAAAGTATGGCCAAATTCAAACGTCTCCCATAGTGCCTTCCCATAAACAGAGGATTTCCTATGCCTGAGATGCCGGGGCTGGTGATGCTGGTGGGATCGGGAGGCAGACCCCAGTGTTAGCAGAGTGTGAGCCAGCATTTCACACTCCACCACACCAAACAGAACTTCGATATGCTGAGCAAATATTGAATTCTATTGGTTTAATTTAATTAAAATTTATTAACCTTTTATTAAACATATACCCTCATTAAAATTCTCAATCCTGTCTCCTACAACAGCCCAGCCATATTCTCATTTCCAAGCTCATTAAATATCACCCAAAGAGAACCTATTTCTTAAGCACTGATTGTTGATAAACTATAATATTAACCCCGGCATGTCTCAGAGGCTTTGGAAAGGAGACAAAATTAAATCCAAACACGAGCCCTGGTGCTGCTGTTTGGAAAGGAATCCAGAGAGAAGAGAGGTGCAGGTTTAGCTCTCTGGGACACCATCCCGAGCAGTGCCAACCTCTGCAGAGCTCAGGGGTTCGGTGCCTGCATGGCCAAGGCTTGTCCAGCTCATGTTGTGGTGACAGCGCTCAGCCCAGTGCCACCGGCTGTCCCCCACCCGGTGCCACCGGCTGTGTCCTGCCCAGTGCCACCGGCTGTCCCCCACCCAGTGCCACCGGCTGTGTCCTGCCCGGTGCCACCAGCTGCCCCTTGCCCGCAGACCGCCCCGAGCGGAGCAGAGGTGACAGCTGTTGTCCTTGGCTCCGTCAGTGCTCCCTGATGTCCTCGGCTCCTCTGGCTCATTCTCCATGGCACCCTGTCCCCACCGAGGTCCTGTGGCCCCCGTGTCCCGGTGCACAGCGGGTCACAGCAGCCCTGTGCTGTCACCGCAGAGCAGCGGGACCCCGCGCCCAGCCGGGCTGACCCTCGGGACTGGCAGAGCCATCGCAGCCAAGCCTGGCACGGCGCTTGGGCTGCGGCAGGGCCGAGGGTCAGGGGCTGCAGCCCTCACGAATATGGAGCGGTGCGGAGCAGTAATTGATTTCGGGGAGCGGGAAGGGCCGAGCGTGACAGAGGTCAGTGGGCAGAGCAGCTGCTTCCCTCGCAGGGGGTCAGGGGGACACGGAGACAGGTGCCTGCAGAGACCAAGCACAGGGCTCTCAAAATGGGCTCTGTGCACTGCGTTCTGCCGTGCTCCGCTCCCTCACCTCCACCTTCACCTGGAGCATCTCCAGCAGCAAGCACCTCTCCAAAAACTATGAGACTCCAGAAATTGAGACAAAATCATTGTGTTGTTTTGTTCCCTTTACAAAGCCAAGTCTTTCATTTCAGCGTCTGGGGATGGATTTGGAAATCTTGTCCTCTGTGTTCCTAGAACTTTGCTCGTGATGCCATGCGCTGGTTAACACAAGTCCCCGGCACAGCACGCCCATTGTGATGGCGCCTTGGACCTTCCCCAGCGCCCTGTCCATTCTCTTTTTGACTATTAAAATTCCCAGTTTTCCTGCGGTACAATGATCAGGCCTTAAAACCCACACCTGTGTCCTCCAAATCACAAAACATGGGGAAGAGATGGTCCTTTTGCAGGGGCTGGGGAGGCTGGTGCACTGGCCAGAGCCTCCCCCGGGCACGGACACTGCTGGCCTGGTGCACAGTGTGACCTTGCTCAGTGCAGACAAATCCACGTGCCATAGCTGTAAAGAAAAGATATGTTAATTGCGCCACATAAAATCTGTGATTACTCTTGCTGATCTGTCAAAGCTGGGAAATACTGACTATTGTGGAAGGATCCCATTTGCTGCTGCATCTGTGGAGCTGAGGCGAGCGCCGAGTGCTCCTGGCCATGGAATGCATCTGCAGAAGGAGGGAGAGCAGAGCTGCAGAGAGGGGCAGAGGCCGCAGGACTCTGGGGAAGGACTGGGGCAGGTCCAGCAGAGCAGGGTGCAATTTTGGGACGTGTCCCAGAGAGCAGGACGCACTCATCGCTAGCCAGCAGCGTGGCTGTGGTGGCCATCCAGCAGCAGCTCACTAGCCGTGAGGAGGGCCAGAGAGGGGCAGAGGAGGCCGTGGGACAGTGGCAAGCTGAGAGCCCCAGTGCTCCTCGCTCAGGGCACAGCCTGTGCTGGCACCGAGCAGCCTCCTCTGCTGCAACTACAGCCTGGGGCAAGAGCTCAGGGTATGAAAGGAATGCTTCACTCTTTGCTTTCAGGCTGGTCTGAGTCTGACATCTCTTCCTAGGTCCTACAAAAGCTGCTCGGGACATATTTTTGGCGCCTTCATCCTATCACAGCAGAATGACCCAAGCCTGTAAAGGCAGTTTTTATTGATACAGACTGGCTATGTGTATATCACTTGTGGCGTCATCCTACCCGTTAATAAGATTAAAAGCCACTGCTTGCATGTGCCAAGCTTACCAAATCATTACCTGCTGTATATTAAGTGTTTCATTGCATAAAATGACATCATGTTTGTCCCTGCAGCATTAGCATCTCATCCGTGGTGTCACAGTGGTAAACACGCGTGATATCATCAGTCATTACGGGGACTTAAAATCAATTGCTCTCCCTGCACCCTCTTGTACAGAGAGGAGCACAATACATTAATGAACTTGAGCAAGAACCTAAGTAACAAGATGAAACAGCATAAATAATATCACTTAAAATGTGTTATCTATAACAATGAAGTGTCTCAAATAATAGAATTATGGATTCCAAAGAGGAAAGCAAGTTATTGAAATTCACACCATGGGAGCATCAGTGTGTGCTCATCAACAAAATCACCTATAAATTAATCTGATTTAATGTTGGATGTAGGTTGTATAAGACACCAACATCACTAATCAGCTTTATTTTATAAACATGTCCCATTTTACAATCTATTTGCCTCCATAACTTGACTAAGCAAGAATTTAAGATGTGGGTCAAAAATTTTTCCCCTTGCCTTATGATAATTTCACTTAGGCCCTTGTAAACAGTTCTGTTGGCAACTTATTAGTCCCATTATTTCAGAATTTTCTTCAATGAACCATATTTTAGCTATCAAAACATTTAGTTCCAGCTGACTTCAATGATATAGACTTCAGACCAACTGAATTTATGAGTTTAACAAGATTACATAGTCAAATAGCCATTCCTTACCAAGTTCATATTTCTAAATAAACTGTCAAGGTACAGCCCAGAACAAAGTCTATTAGAAGAGGACACACAGAGTCCATTGACTTTAACTGTATTGATTATGGATAATTATTTGGTCTCTACTGTCTTCTCACATCTTTACAAATTTTCTCTGGGCAGGCTTAAACTTTATTGTTTACTTCTCAAAATGAGGGAGAAGGACAAGGACAAAAATCCTTTCATCTCCCCTTAACCATCATGAAATCATGCCATGCCCTGTGGCGGTGCAGAAGTTATGGCTATCTTGGAGCGAGAGCATTCATAGCTGGAGGTGGATTATTTGCAAAATCAAAGCCAAGCCGGATGACATTCTGTCAGGATAAACAAACCGTTCAACCACGAGACCATGAGTACTGACCAGAAAGAAAAGGAATATCTTGCACCTACCATATCAGGCAGCGCAAAGGCAGACAAACCCCAGGGCGCGATGGCTCCTTGGCACGGCTGCTGCAGCGCTGTGGCCCCTGTTCTCCTGGCTGGCAGGTGACACCCTGCTCCCTGTCCCCTGCCCTGGCAGGCCACCCGAGCCACACAACCAACACATGCTGTGACCATGCAGCTGGCAGCAGAATGTCCTTCTGCGCTCGGCTTTGGGCTGGAGAAGCAATGGGGCATTGCCATGTCCCCAGGAGTGGGTACAGGCTGGAGAAGGAACGGGGGCATTGCCATGTTCCCAGGAGTGGGTGCAGGCTGGGGAAGGAACGGGGGCATTGCCATGTTCCCAGGAGTGGGTGCAGGCTGGAGAAGGAACGGGGGCATTGCCATGTTCCCAGGAGTGGGTGCAGGCTGGAGAAGGAACGGGGGCATTGCCATGTTCCCAGGAGTGGGTGCAGGCTGGGGAAGGAACGGGGGCATTGCCATGTTCCCAGGAGTGGGTGCAGGCTGGAGAAGGAACGGGGGCATTGCCATGTTCCCAGGAGTGGGTGCAGGCTGGAGAAGGAACGGGGGCATTGCCATGTTCCCAGGAGTGGGTGCAGGCTGGGGAAGGAACGGGGGCATTGCCATGTTCCCAGGAGTGGGTGCAGGCTGGAGAAGGAACGGGGGCATTGCCATGTTCCCAGGAGTGGGTGCAGGCTGGAGAAGGAACGGGGGCATTGCCATGTTCCCAGGAGTGGGTGCAGGCTGGGGAAGGAACGGGGGCATTGCCATGTTCCCAGGAGTGGGTGCAGGCTGGAGAAGGAACGGGGGCATTGCCATGTTCCCAGGAGTGGGTGCAGGCTGGAGAAGGAACGGGGGCATTGCCATGTTCCCAGGAGTGGGTGCAGGCTGGGGAAGGAACGGGGGCATTGCCATGTTCCCAGGAGTGGGTGCAGGCTGGGGAAGGAACGGGGGCATTGCCATGTTCCCAGGAGTGGGTGCAGGCTGGAGAAGGAACGGGGGCATTGCCATGTTCCCAGGAGTGGGTGCAGGCTGGGGAAGCAATGGGGGCATTGCCATGTCCCTGGGAGCGGGTGCTCCCTCCCACCATCGGCAGGAATCCTGCCCTCTGGACAGGGCTGGGACTCCAGGCTGGGGTTCCTCCTGCAGATCCTCTGTGCCAGGAGACCCCCAGGGCTCCTCCCAGAGCCACCCCACGCACCGCACCCTGGCTATGAGCCACCATGGGCCGCACTGCTGCCAGGCGCCCTCGCCCTCCCGCTGTGCTCAGGGACACCCTGGCACAGTTGTGGGGCTTCCCTCTGACCCCATGCTGTCTGTCCATCACCACGGTCCCCTCCCAGGGACCCTTCCCCTGCCCCATGGGCTCTGTCCGTCTGGGGGGCACATGGGCAGGTGGGCAGCCTGCGGTGTCTCGTGCCAGGGCCCCCAGGCTCCCGCCCAGGACCATGGGGCGAGGGCAGGGCGCTGTGGGATGGAGGCAGCAGGAGACCACCGCCCTGCACCCTGCCAGGGTCTCCTCATCCCTGGCCAGGGTCTCCTCATGGCCGCGTCGCTCTCGCCATTGGGGGTCACTGTTCCAACAAAAGCTGCGGCTCCGCTGCTTTCTCCGATTATTAAAAACAATATTTCTGCTACAGCTGTTTCCTGGTTTGGCTGATATGTTAAGCTAGAATGAAAGGGTTTGTTGGGAATTTTTTTTCTCATTTACAGCAACTTCCTTAACTTCACTTTGAATTTCCTTTAAACTCTGATGAAATACAGTTCATCTGCCACCAAAACCTGAACCAAAATGATGTGAAAAAGAACCCACGAAAGGGTTTTTATGAGATCTCATTCTCCCTGCACAGGCAGCCCTGATCAGGGACTGTAGGCAAGGAAATAATTTCTTTTAAATGAGTGTCTGGTTCCCTTTATATTTTTTTCTTTTGCTTCAGATTGCAAGGGAAAAAACCCAAGGTGTCAATCAGCTTTAAAACAGTTGAGCTGATCTTATTTCTTCTCTGTACTGTATTCAAGCCAAACATTCCCTGAATAGAAAAAGCATAGAAAACTCATAATAGCTAAATTGGTGCTTTTAAAGCCCAAATTTAACATGCTTCCTTGGGGACATTTTCCCAGCATAGAGGAAAACAAATATATGTGATTTAGTGTCTGTTATAGAGGTTAAAATCTGCACCTATTCTTTCTTACACCCATGAGAGGCAAGAGTGGATTTCGGGAGGGAAAGGAGGCAGGCAGCAGGGAGAGGCAGGGCGAGAGAATTTCTCTGGAGCGCAGCACCCGGCACAGCCAGGTGATTCATTTCAGAAGTGACACCATTTTTGTGAGAAACAGGGAAGATCTACAGCATTTTCCTTTTGAACTCTATAGATAGCAGAAAGGAAGCTGTTTCTCTTTTCTTTGTATTTAATTTTTAACTCTGGGTATTTGCTGGCTGATCATACAGCTCCAGGCAGGAACCTGGCATGAGGTGGATGCTCAGGTGGATGCTCTGGTGGATGCTCAGGTGGATGCTCTGGTGGATGCTCTGGTGGGATGTGTGAGGACAAGGCTGTAGGACTGGCCCTGGGATGGCCTCGCGCTGCTCTGGGGAGCAGATTTCAACACCTTTAGTCCGAGCTGACCTTAGCGTTGGAAGGCTCAGACCCGGGCTGGAGCAGCCCCTCAGGCTGTGCCCTCATCGTGTTTGCCATTTTGGTTGTACCTGGGATAGACTCAGGAGCCATTGCCTTCTTCTTCCCCTTCCCCTCCCCTCCCACTCCTCCTCTTCCATTTCTTTTCCTCTTCCTGTTCTTCTCCTTCTCCTCCCTTCCCCTTTCCTTCCCCTTCCTCTTCCTCTTCCTCTTCCGTTTCCCCTTCCGTTTCCTCTTCCTCTTCCATTTCCTTTTCCTCTTCCTTTTCCTCTTCCTCTTCCGTTTCCTCTTCCTCTTCCATTTCCTCTTCCTCCTCCTCCTCCTCTTCCTCTCCCCTAGCCTGCCCTGCCCTGTCCAGCCCTTCCTGGCCCATGTCAGCAGTCTGTTCGAGGAGGAGCGTTCAGGGTCCCTCAGCCCAGGGCTGTGCGGCTCTGCGGCCGAGGAAGAGCAGCAGTGTCGCTTCCCCGGGCAGGGACAGTGCCTGTGGGTGCTGCCTGCAGCCCGGGGTGGGCTGCCCCTCGCTCCCTCCCTGCAATGGCTGTGGGATTCCTTGAGAGAGGGCGGAACAGCAGAAAAGGTGCAGGAATTATTAGATCAGAGTGTCTGACTGCAGCCCCTGGGTCCTTCCTGTAATTAGGGAATAATACGTGAGCAAGGGGAGTGCTGGTAGCTCTCTTATTTTTAATCTGCTTGCTTTCATTTTTCATATACTAATTCTTCCCTTTTATCTCTGGTGGTGTTTTTCCTTTTTCCCTGTCATCTGTCCCTTCATTACCCTCCAAGACTTGTCCTCAACTCAGTTTGAGAAACTTCCTTGTCCTTTCACCTGCTAATATCTCCCCTCTCTCCCCCCAGGCAGTGTCTCCAGTACAGTCAATTGGACAGGTACAAGAGCTGTTGTGAATTACTCCTTCCGGTGAACTCCTGCACTCCGTATTTATTCCTGGATTTATTTTCTCTGCAGTGATGTGCTGCTGTGGTAACCTGCGTGTCCAAGCCCATGGGGGTCCTGCCATGGGGTCTGTGGGGGTCCCACAGGCACGCTGAGCCCAGCACAGCCTTAGCCAGGAGCCTGAGCCTGGCCTGACCCCAGGAAGTTCTGCTTTGTGCCTTGTTCGGGTTTTTGTTTGTTTTTTTTAAATGCAGTAGAGGTTTTACATTCCTTGTTGTAGTGTCCTGGAGCTTGGTAAGGTCTGAATTGTGAGAACCTGCAGCGCTCCTGCTTGCAGCAGTCAGTTAATCCCTGCTTGGGTTTACTCCTGCTCACAGAGAAGCTGAATCTGGCAGGAGAAAGAGTTTAAAATCACTGTTAGCACTTGTGCAGAACATAAAAGTTAAAGTGAGTGGGAGAAGTGGTGGCGGCCTGTTATTGGAACTATAGCATTTATTTGGGGCAATAAATTGTTTCCTCTCCCTCATCAGTTGTGTTTCAGGGTCTCTGCTGTGACCTGCCAAAGCAGTCTCTCCTCATTTGTGCCACTCCAGGCTGGGAGCAAAGCCGCTGGGGAGGAGGAGCAGCCGGAGCAGCGCCGTGGGAGCAGCAGGAGCTGTGGTGGGCAAGGGTGGGAGCGCCCAGAGAGCCTCCCACCCACACCTCCACCCGCGCTTCACCTGCATTTCTTTGGACCAAAAGCATGCAGCAATTAATGCTTTTAATTCAGGCCTCCCACTGGTGGAGCTGTGCCTGTAACCATTCCAGGTATGCACATTTCCATGGAAGCTGCTCCAGGCCAAGGGACCACGGTGCCAGGCACTTTGCTGGATCAGCTGAGCAGGTTTTTGTATTCACAAAAACATCACCAGATTAATTCTTAGACTGCATTCCGACCTGTGCATCCTGCCTACAAGGAGGCTATAGCTTGAGTGCTTCAAGTTATATTCCTTCCTTTCTAGCTTTTATTTTCTTTTATTTTCTTTTATTTTATTTTATTCTATTTTATTTTATTTTATTTATTTATTTTATTTATTTTATTTTATTTTATTTTATTTTACTTTTAAAAATTTATTTATTTATTTAATTTAATTTCATTTTATTTTACGTTATTTTATTTTATTTTATTTTATTTTATTTCATTTTTCATTTGATTTTAAATACTATGAGATGATGGGGAAGGGAGCTCGAGCAGCAGACAGCTTAGATTTGAAACCAAGCACAGCTCACTTATTTGCAGCAGATTTAAACAGCCCTTTTCTGGCACTGCAGCATGGATAAATGTTTAAATTCTTTACAAATATTAGTATAAATCTTCTCAGTTTAAATTAGGACCTAAATCCTTCAAAGCTAAAAGAGAAGACAGGGCCTTCTAGTCAAATGGACTCATTGTTCAGTTAATCCCAGGAGATATCTGGCTACTGGTGTTTTCTTGGTGCATCTCAGTCTAAGATGAATTTAGCCAATTAATCATCAGTTACAAAAAATGATTTTTGTTAGTATTTTTTTCTGGATCAATAGATTTTTATACAAGAATCTTTCTGCTCGTTAGTTGGAGGGCAGCTCCTTGAAACAAATTCTGCCTGTGATTCTACCTTAAATTCATCAGTAGATATTAAATAGGTCATTGGTGTAATAAGGGCCAAATTTGCTTCTCATAGATCACAATGGCCAGTGCTCCTAGGGTCTAATTATCCCATATTTGGTCAATAAGCCATTAACATACAGCCATGGATGTTAATAACCATTTCATGAAAAAGTCTTGGTAATTTATGAGATCAACATTGGTTAGGAAAATTAATAAATATTTCATTCGGTAAGATTTATCCGAGGACGTCTCGGTCTGAGGGAGGAAGCACTGGGCTGCGAAAAGGGGGCCCAAGCTCAAATAAAGGAAGAAAGATGGGGTAAAGAAAGCCCAAAAGCCAAGCCCATGGTAGCTGGGTTTAACTTGGGCTAATAAAAATTTACTTCAAATCCTATAGCTAATAAATTCAAAGGGTGTATGAGGGAGTCCAGTAAAACCTGACTTAACATTATGTTAGTGCTATTAACAATATTTATATAGATGTCATTTCGGAGGAGGGTTAAGGCTGCTGAGTTATGGGCTGGGTGCAGGGAGCTGTGGCATGGAGCTGCATGTCTGTGGGCATTCACGTGCCATCACCTGCCCTTTTTGGGGGGACAAAAGTTTAAAATTACATGGAAGACAAAGGTGGAAGGCTCAGAGTTTCCGCTCACTTCAGCGTCCTGTCTCCCAAACTTAATAAACTTCGTGGTAGAATGTGATTTGCCATGTTTGCCACTCTATTCTTCACCTGATAGTAAATCTATTGTATTTGATTGGGTATACACGCAGTTGTAAATATGTGGCATTTTTCCAGCTGTGGTCTTTAGCAGCAATCATGTTTTGCACACTTCTGTAGTCAAAACCCTTTCCTATGGCTATAAACCTAGTGGAAGCCTGAATTTTACCTTGCAGTCACTTCCAAAATGTCAACTATTTTTAACTTCAGACTGCTCTTAAAAATCCAGTTGTAGCCTGTTGGGCTTAAAAGGCAGTTTGTGTGAGGAGCAGAGAGGGGTGACCCGGCAGGATGGGCAGAGCCAGCGCGTGCCAGCAGCGATGGCACATCACAGGGACCGCTGCAGTGCCCGCAGGCTGTGCCAGCCCTGCGGGGAGCGGCAGCACCAGTGGCAACTCTTGAGTCAACATGGTGCTTACAAGTGCTTAAAAAAAAATTTTAAAAACAATTTTTTTCATGCTTTGCTTAAATATGCCTGTTACTACTTTTGCAGTGGGTTGAAATCACCCCCTCGCTTGGGTGGGATGTTCTTCTCAGTGATGGGGATTTGCGCACTCAAATGGTGACGTGTGTTCCTACCAATATAACTAAACCTAATTATTTTTTTTCTGAAAAAGAAGAAAAATAGGCTTTGGAAATTAAAAGCTGTGTTGTAGCTGTAGAGCTGTGAAGAGCGTCCCCGAGGGTATATCTGGGATGGCTGCAGGAGCACAGCCTGCTCAGGGCACAGAGCGTGCCAGGAGACCAGGGCTGTGCCCACTCAAGAGCAGCGTGTGCCGTGACACCAGGGCTGTGCCAGCTCAGGAGCATCGTGTGCTGTGACACCAGGGCTGTGCCCACTCAAGAGCAGCGTGTGCCGTGACACCAGGGCTGTGCCAGCTCAGGAGCATCGTGTGCTGTGACACCAGGGCTGTGCCCACTCAAGAGCAGCGTGTGCCGTGACACCAGGGCTGTGCCCGCTCGGAGCAGAGCGTTCCATCAGACCAGGGCTGTGCCCTCTCAGGAGCAGTGTGTACCATGAGGCCGGGGCTGTGACATGAGACCAGGGCTGTGCCTGCTCAGGACACGGTGGATCCAGGCTGGTGGGCCCTGGTGAGCTGGGCTGGGCTCACAGCCGTGGCAGCACAGACCTTTCCAAAGCAAATGAAAGGAGATGCTTCCCTTGCCTCTGCTGAGAGCTTCCTGCGAGTGGAGCTCCTGGGGCAATGCTGCTCCCTTGGGAGGGAGGTGTGCCCAGCTGGGGGCCCCAGGCAATGCCTTTGCATTCCCAGCTCTTGCTGCTTTTGCCTCCCAGAGCCTCCCCTGGCTGGAGGAGCCGGCACTGGGGGATGTTGCAAACACTTGTAGGCCATTGACGCAATTGTTAATCTATGTTGAATGATTGCGCTATTCCATCCTGCTGCCTCTCTCTGATTAGACTTGTAAATGAAAAACCATAAAAGTCAAAAATGAGAAAATAGAGGGCAGAATGAGAGAAGGCACTTATCCCCCCCGATGAGTGCCTGAGCACTGCAAGCAGCCCCAAATCTGGGAGCTGGGCGCTCTGCATGGATGTGGCTCTGGGTGCGGCTGCTCCGGGTGCTCTCCTGGTCCTGGGCAAGGACTGTCAGTGGCACCTTCTGCTCTCTGGCCACCAGCTCTGGGTGACAGGGCCAAGGAGCACAGCGGAGGGAAAGCAGCCGTGCTGTTTGCACAAGGTGTCTGTGGGGTCCCTCTGATCAAATACAGGTCTTTACTTGCTGATTAAGCTCCACCACCAGGTTTTTCCATCCACTCCTTGGCCTTTATGCCCTTGGTGACACAATGTCTATTGCCCCTGCCAAGACTCTCTTCAATGCATTAGCTTAGCTAGGGGTAAACTCTGACATCAGGAAAAAAACCCCACTGACAGTTAATGGAGCCCTGTAGGTCCCTGACCCCTGGGGATACACGCACAGTACCTGGCAAAAAGCGCATTCTAATGTCTTGGGGAAAAGGTCAGAGTAGCAAGAGAAAATAGGCTGTTCACATTTTGTGGAATATTTATCAGGGCTGCAGGCTCCGGAGCTGCACAAGGGGGTCAGGGTCCCTAACCAGGGTGAGGGTCTCTGGCAGGGGCTCAGCCAGGGCACTGCAGCACAAAGGGCTGCGCAGCAAATTGCCAGCAGTCAGAGGGCTGCACACCATTTGCATAATCTGCAAGATCTAATTGTGTCTTTGGGCTTTTAATAAAATGGGATTGGTTTTATTTCAGTGGTTGGCTCATAATAAAGGATTCAGCATTCTCCAAACCAGAATGGATGGTGTGTGCTGCTGCAGCCTTCCGTCTCCAGCTGAGACCCTGGCACCCTGTGAGCCCCAGCCCGAGCCCACAGCAGCTCTCTGAGCTCTGGGGAGGGGGCCAGGAGCCACTGTCCAGCTGTCGGGGCAGCATGTGCAGCACGATGAGCTTGTCCCCTTGTCAGCCTGAAAAAGACGTGGTGTATTTCTGCTTTTTAGGTTGATTGTTTCCTCCAAGGTAAGTGGAGAGTAGAAATGAGGGACGAAAATAAATGAGTAGAAAGAAAGAAAGAAAGAAAGAAAGAAAGAAAGAAAGGTGTAAGCAAGGTGTTCTGGGGAAAGGAGGAACAATCACCCTTTAGCTTCCATTTGCTCCAAGTTTTACTGAGGCTCCTCAGGAGCCAAAGCGCAGTTTGGATCTGAGGCACACCCGTGAGCCCCAGCAGCACCACAGGGAGCCATGCCCACACCTGCTCACTTCCCACCTCAGCCCCTCTCAGACTGAGCTCTCCCTGCTGGGACAGCAGCCTGGAACTGCTGTACAAGCAGCTTGGCTGAAAAAATCAATAATCTTTTCAATAAAGCATTTTATCCCTTATATATATTGTCTCTCATAAAGATTTTACACGGACAAAAAGTTCAGAAGTTGGTGTAAAAAATGTTGGGAAAAAGGTGAAGATACGTAAGTAAATTACAAACTTGAGGCTGTTTGCAGTACCTTGGGAAAGTGGGAGTTATATTGATGAGTTTTTATTGATTTACCATCATTCCCAGTGTGGACATTTTCTGGTCTATTATACCACAGTCGCAGCATATTCCCATCGCAGCACTAAAGAGGAAATATGGGCAGCCTGACCTTGGCAATATGGAGATAATGAAATACCCTTAATGATCCTTCCAAAAGATTTTACAAGCCAACTTCAGATTCTATCTGCTCTGTGCTATGCTAATTTTTAGGAAGACTTGGAAGGAATACCAGGGGCTTAGAGCTTGAATCCTAAGTGTGGGGTCTGGGAGTTAAATGGAGCAGGAGCAGGTGACCTCACTACCTGACAGACAAAGGCTGCTGTGGAAGTGCCTGGTGATTCCAGGAGCTCCTGGAGTCCTTTGTCCCCTTCCAGAGGATGGAGGTTTGTGGGGCTGTCCCCCGGCTGTTCACAGCTTGGCACCTCGGCTGCCCAAGTGCTGAGGTGCCCTCGGTCACCCTGTGTCACCACAGGACCCTCTGTGCCACCGCAGGACCCTCTGTGCCACCGCAGGACCCTCTGCACCACCTCGTCCCTGCACACACCGCAGCCCTGGAGGAGAGCACTCAACACCAGCAAGAGTTGCGGCACTTCAGGGTGACTTTGGGGACAGCTCAAGGAGATTTACCATACATATACCTGCCTGGAATTGTACCTAGCAGGGACATAAATAGTAGGTTTCAGTGCTCTGCTTTCCTCCTCTCCCCTCCCCGGCCCAGCTGGCAACACAATTACCAGCCCCAAAGTATTATTTTCTTAATAAAAATGTTATGTGTAAAGCAAAGCCACAAATGAGTCCCAAGCCCATGCAGATCTCAATCACTCCCTTCTTTATTCCCCAGTGAGATTGCTAATGACCTTCATGCAAACCTTCACCAAATCTTTTTGAAAGGCAAATATTAATTTCCTAGCATGAAAAAGGGAAATAAAAAAGCCTATTTTTCATGGGAACCACGCAGAAAGAAAGATATATTTTCCTTCAAAATGCAGGGAGGATTTTTACATTTTGTCACTTGCTTTGCATAGACTTGGTACCACCATTTGTTCACCTCTGAATGTAATCTCTCCCCATAAAGCTTCGCTCTAAATTCCTCCACTCCCTGTTCGGCTCTGATAGCTCCTCAGCTCTGCTGGAATGGTGCCGGCGCTGTGCTCCTGCAGCACGTTCCCAACTCTCTGGGAGGAGACTGGGAACAACACTTTAACAGCTGAACCATTCATTTTTAAAAAGGATGCACCAAAGCCATGTAACATTTTATAGCAAAGTCTGCAAAAGTCATTTATAATACAAGAATCCTTTGTAGGAAGCTGCATTGTGCTGTGCCACAGCATCCCTGGCATGTGTGTGTCCTGTGCCAGCAAGCACTGGAGATTCTGTGTAGAGGTGGCACCAAACACAGGAGCAGAGCCAGCACCTCCCTGAGCAGCCCAGGTGTGGATCCTCTGCACGCCCACATTGTCTGCAGTGGGAGCACAGAGAGAGCTGATCCCAAAATGAGACACGTCCTCAGTGTTTGCTAGGCCTCCTTTGGACACCGAGTATTGATATTTAATGGTTTTTGAGGTGCCAGAGCAGGTTCGTGTGTGCTCAGCATGGACCTGGACCTGCCCCTCGGCTGCCTCTCGCTTCCAGCAGACCTTCCAGCAGCCCAAGGGTTGGGGTTGTGCCCCGAGGTGGAGCTGACACAACTTGTGGCATGAAACACAAAGCCGCCCCTCACCGAGGAGATCATCCAAACCAGTCTGTGTTAAACACCATGTGCTCGATTCCAGAGCTGAAGCAGTGGCACAGAGACAACTTCTTCCCTTTGTTTTAGACCTTACCTTCATTTCCAGTGATATTCTTTAGCATTAACTTCATTAATCAGTTAAAGGAATGGTTCGAATGGTATTTTCTGGAGGTCATTTGCTGAGGTTTCATTCCATAAATCCTGAAAACTTTTCTCAGACTGGTCTGTCTGCAATGAGTGAGAAAATGCTGTAAGAACCAATACGAACCCAAGCCCTGAGCTGTGAGATGTGTGCACACACTGGCTCCACTCTGGCTCCGGCATTTGCTCACCCCCGGACTGTCCAGGGCGCCAGGGCAGCAGGGAGAGGGCACTTGGGGCACAGCTGGGGCACAGCTGGGGCACAGCCACCACCTCCTCTGCTTTGCAGGGTCCTCAGCCCGTCACCACACCAAGTGAGCAACAGTTTGCCTACCCATATTTGGGGAAAAAACAGTTAATATAACAATAGTACTAAATCAGGCACAGAACTTCAAGTACAATTCACAGCAAGAAGTTGTTAATACCTTTATTATGGGATAAAATGTATTCATGATATTAAAGACATCACATTTCTGCCCTGGTGTCACATTTTAGATGTAGCGTAGATAAATGATATATCACTGTAAGAGATCTACAAAAACCATTAGTAACCATGACATTTTGACGTCAGATTTTAAAAAATTCCTAAGTAATCTTTTTGATTTATGAAATGGTGTCCAGGTTCATCGAGACTGATCTCAGATTTATCACAGCCTGGTTAGAATTATTAATGATTTTCAATTTGTAAATCCAATGCCAGCATGTCCAAGTGCTCTCAGCAAAATCACAGAGAGCTGACAGGGAGATTTTGCTCAATCCATAGTTTTCAGCTCTTGCAGGATTTTGCGGTTAACCCGCTGTGGGCCGGTGCAGCACAAAGCCATTGTTCTGCGCGGCACAAAGGAGACACGTCCGGCCCCGCATGAATCACGGCCCGAGTGGCCATGAAACACACGGCGTCAACAGCAATGAGTGATCTGACTTTTACAGGCTCCTGCTGAAGACCCTTAAAGACTTAAATTATAATGAGAAGAAAAGCTGATCTAAGCCAAAACAGACAGGCTTGGGTAGTTCTCCCCTACAATTCATCACGGGAGCAGATGAAAGGAGGCAGGGGCAAAGAAAAAAGCACCGGCACGTCTCCATCCCTCAGCAGCCAGCAGGAATATCTCTGGAGAAGAAAGCACACCTCGGGTAAACAGACTCCAGAGCCCGAGCAGAATATTTATTTCATAATTTATGGGATAATTGTCCCACCACTACAGGGAGGGATTAGAGGGAGATTTGGATGCTGAAATGCTCTCTGCAGTGGGAAGTCAGCTGTTCCTCCTGGTAAGGGTGAGCAGAGCCACCACGCCTGCCCTTTCACGGTGACAGGTGTCACCACAACACCATGGGTGTCACCACAGGCACCATGGGTGTCACCTGTCAGCTTCTCTGGGACCAACACTGCCTTTGTTTTTTAAGACAATTAAAGGAAAGCCATGACAATTCATCCCTAGGCTGCAGACAGCCAAATTATTTACTTTTAAAAGTTCTCAGTCTCTCATGTGCCTGGATTTCCAGGCCTTTGGGCTGGCTCAGGGTCTGCACTGCAGCCCCAAAGCCCCACGTCCCCAGAGTGGGCAGGACTGTGTCTGCCTTGCTGAGGGTCCAGCCCAGCTGGAGCACACAGGATGGGCAGCGGGGCAGCCACAGGGCCTAGGGGCTCGGATTTGTTAAACACAGGCACAGGGCACTGTGTGGTGGGGACTGGTCTGACCCCTGCTCCAGAATTCACATCCAGGCAGGGCAGAACAGCCGTGCAGCTCAGAGCCTGTGGATCCGCAGGATTTACAGGTGCTGCTCAGCCTCTGAATGGATTTTAGCTCCATGCTGCCCGAACATCAGGAAGGCAACATTTCAAGAAGGATAAAATTCCAGTAATTCTCTAGTCCAGCACTGTCACAGCTGCTCACACTTCCCAGAGCATTTGGGAGCCTGGAGAGAGTTGGTGTCTAGTTTTCTCTCAAGTACTCCACCTTAATTGGGCAGGTAAAACTCTATAATTAGGGACCTTAGCTGGGAAATTTTTCTAATCCATCATATCTGCTCCATTATTCAACTCTATCAAATCCACGCATGCAGGGAGAAGCAGGACATTCTTCACAACACTGCCAATATTAACATCTTTCCAATTACAGAGCATTATAATGGCAACCTGATGAGGAACTGTGACATGCTGCCTGCAACTTCTAACTTTTGATTAAAGCCTTCTTCAAGATGCTCCCCTTTAATTTATGGCACAGGGCTGGCCAGGCACAGGTGAGGAAATGTTGGGAGGGAGAGGCATCACAGCTGCTCCTGCACCCACCCAGAACAGCTCACCTGCCTGCGAAGTGGTGCCAGGGGAGCCCCAGCTGTGTCCCCACACATTCCACAGAGTCACAGAATCATAAAGATTGGGAAAAACCTCCAAGATCACCGAGTCCAACCTCTGCCCGATCACCCACCTTGCTACAGCCTTCTCTCTCTCAGGCAGTTGCAGAGAGTGATGATGGCCCGCAGCGGTGGATGACGTGGGGCAGTCTCTGCAGGAGCCCTGGGAAGGTCTGCAGGCAGAGCCCCTCCAGCCCAGCAGCCAAACCCTGCGCTGGGACCCCCAGGGACCCCCGGCAGCGCTGCATCTCCAGCCCCTCTCGGCTCTGCTCCCTGACGACTGCCTGGGCTGTCTGCAGCTGGCAGGGGAGGGGTGTGAGCTGCCGATACCGCAGCTGAAAAAGGGGGTTTGTTAAAATATTCTTCTGACAGGTTCATTTTCTGAACTCCTCTGGATTATTTCCAGCATTGCAGTTCCATCAGAAAAAGCTCTTTTCAGAGGATGGGGAGAGGCTGTGAGGCATTCCTTCCCTTTTCTTCTCAATTAGATGGTGAAAGTTAATCTTTTGAAAGTCTGAAACAACCACAGCTAACTGCGATGAAGTGCATGATTTCCCAGTGCAGGAGAAGTGCTGGGACAGAGCAATATCCTGAGAAGCTGCAACCCTGCAGGAGAGCCCTACCCAATGAACTGCCGTGGCTGCAGCTGCCCCTGGGCTGTGTGTCAGGGCTGGGGGACACAGTGCTGAAGGGCTCCCCTCCTCCTGCAGGACACTCGCCTTGGGAAGGCGGGTGTCATCCTCTCATGGACCTCCAAAGCACCTGGAATGATAGCGTGAATGCTGGTCAATTCTTAAAATTATGTTTTGTCATCAAACTCCTTAAAAAAGCTCTGCTCTGGATAAACTGCGAATTGCTATAACCTCAACAGCCGATCTGTCTCCATGAGGTCATTCACACCTTTGCAGAGGAATTTGTGTCACCAGAAAACAGGGGAAGATCGTTGGGATCATGTTGGGACTGATGATGGACACGGACACACAGCCCTGACGGAGGCAGCCGCATTCACCCACAGCACGGAGCTGAATCCAGAGGTGTGCAGGGCGTCCATCCCAACAGCCTCCAGGGAGAGGAGAGCGCGGCTCCTGCAGCCCAGCGGTGCAGCCAGGATCCACACTCAGATCCTCTGCAGCACGGCTGCGCTCGCCCAGCAGCGATGTCCTCCCAGCTGGGCTCCCACACGTTCCGAAGTTTCGCTGCTTCCTCGACCTTCGGTGCCCGCGCTCCTTCAGTGGCTCCGGGAAGTCAAGCCCCACGGAGGAAGGGACTCACAGCAGCCCAGAGCAGCCCCAGCCCTGAGCCCAAATCCCGGGCAGGGGTGAGGTGCTGCTGGGACAGCGTGGGCATCCTGCCCCTCGGCAGCCCTGCTAACGAGGCACCGCTGCCTGTCCAGAGCCAACGCCATTCCGACGGAAAACCAACATGACAAGAGGCGCACACAGTAATAACCCGGTGAGGAGACATGGCTCTCAAGACATCCACAGACCCCAGATTAAATGAAATTTTGACAGAGAAAAATATGTATTGGCAACATTTCTTGATCCACAATTCAAAGAGAAAATTGAAACCATATTTCCGTAAGAATCAGACACTGGAAAGAAGTTCTTAATAAACAAAAAGAGACAGGTCATGTAATTCACTCCCTTTTCCTCTTTTCCATTTGTTGGCCAGGAATGATTAAGAGTCAAGGAAAGATGGTTTTTAACTGAAAATTTGTACTTGAACCTAACAAACAAAACAACTTAGAAAGAAGTTTCCCAGCTGCGAGTCTGAATATTTATGTCTGGAGATGTAAGGAACATTTCAAAATATTAAATAATTTGCAAAACCAAAGCTGCTGGGTTTGGGTTAAAATCCTTTGGTCTGCAGCCTCCTCTCCACCTTGCTTTTAAAAACACCAGCTGAAGAATCCAGATGTGGAGAGGATAGAGGGGTACTGCTCTCCTTGTTCGGTCAGGGCCACATTAAACGCTCTCTCCTGGAAAGGGTCAGTGCGAGAGTGGCTGCTGGAGCCCTGTTCCCATGGTCAGATACCCAGCAAGTTAAAAGTGCCTGCACAGGGTGACTCAGGTGTGGGTCGTGTTAGGAGATCTCTCTTTGCTCAAGAGCTAGTGCCCTAAACTCAGAATTCTTTTCCCTTGGATTTTCTGCTCTAATTGTTCCCAGGACACAGGGCTTTGGCACTGCATTTCTTGGTCCATTTGAAAATTCTCATCCTTTCTCCTAAGTGAAAACTGACAGAAAACAAGGTAAATAATAATTAAAAAAATTTTAAAATTGTTCAAGTCCTTAGAATTCCCCCTCCCCACAGGAGATAACCTAGAGGTATGCTGGCACATGGAGTCAGCTTCTGCAAAGGTTCATTCTCAGACCCGGAGGAGAAGAGCAGCGCCCCGGGGTGTGACCCTCAGCCCCCGTGAGAAGCCCTAGCCCCCCGGACCCCTCCAGCCTGGCTGCTGGGTGCAGGTGCAGGGTGACAGGCGAGCTGTGCCCGTGCCGTGCAGAGGGGCAGGCACTGGCCCTCCTGTGCCGCAGAGTGACATGAATTAGTGTGTGACAGTGACAGAAAATGGAAAAGAATGGCCCTGCAAATGCAGTTACAAGAGAAAAGCAAATTGATTTAGTGGACATATGAGTATTTTTGAGAGAGAAAGCAAGAGAGCTGCCTGACATATTCCAAGATACCCCACGATTGCCTCTCTTAAGGAGATGTCATTCAGATTTCCCTGAACTAGCCTTTAAATTACAGTTCTATAAATAGATCGGGCACTGGCAGTATTTACAGTGTGAGCATCAGGTGAAAAACTACAGCGGCTGCTGCGGCTGCTCCTCTCACCTTGCGCCTGCCCCGCTGGAGGTTAACTCTGATTTCCATGTTAATGCTGCCTCGATCCCAATGGCTGCCATTTGTCAAATTAACATTCATTTCAACAACCCAAAAGTGAGAGCTTTTAAACATTAATTCACAACTATGAGCTCTTCTCAGCCCATTATTATGTTACTGTGATGAAACAAACTGCCTATGGAAAGATGTAGATCCTGCTGGAAATGTTGGCACTGCAGATGGGAGAGGAGGCCCATGGTGGAGGGAGAGCTCCAGTGGGTGATGGCAGCAGTGGCCGTGCCCGGGGCTGGCAGAGGTGAGAGCAGATGAAGCAGGAGCCCCCGGAGCTGTGCCCATGGAATGTGCCCGAGCACCGCGGGCAGCTCAGGGCTGCGTGTCCCCCCAGGGTCCCTGCGGAACGAGGGGCTCCGGAGCCCCACCCCGGCCGGGAACGCCAGCCTGGCTCCCTGCGCTGCCTCTCTTCCCGCATGGATTCCCGGGACGCGCTCTGCCCCGAGCTGCTCCCGCCGCTGTGCCAGCGCAGGCACTGCCCAGGCAAGAGATTATCCTCTGAAAGATTTAAATCGGTGCTATTTCGAGTCCGCAATTATTCCAGCGCTCACCGTGACTGATCAATGCGCTGTCTCTGATTAACAAGACACACGAGGGGTAGGCGCTGGGCGCTGCCCGCGGGGCCGGACAAGGGCAGGACAGCCCTTCGGCCCCGGGACAGCCCCGGGACAGCCCCGGGACAGCCCCGGGCGGGAGCTGCTCCTCCCTCCTTCAGGGCAGCGGAGCCCCGGCGGTCACCGCTTCCAAACCCTGCCGTGTCCCAGGGCCCAAGGCACNCGCAGGCACTGCCCAGGCAAGAGATTATCCTCTGAAAGATTTAAATCGGTGCTATTTCGAGTCCGCAATTATTCCAGCGCTCACCGTGACTGATCAATGCGCTGTCTCTGATTAACAAGACACACGAGGGGTAGGCGCTGGGCGCTGCCCGCGGGGCCGGACAAGGGCAGGACAGCCCTTCGGCCCCGGGACAGCCCCGGGACAGCCCCGGGACAGCCCCGGGACAGCCCCGGGCGGGAGCTGCTCCTCCCTCCTTCAGGGCAGCGGAGCCCCGGCGGTCACCGCTTCCAAACCCTGCCGTGTCCCAGGGCCCAAGGCACGGACGGTCCGGGCAGCCCGTGCCCCCGGCGGCCCCTGCTCGGAGCGCCCGGCGTGGTACGGGGAATGGCGACACTGGGGACAGAGGGAAAGCCACCGCCCTTCAGCTCCGAGCGCCGAGAGCCCCCGGGGCGGTGCGGAGTGCTGGGGGCTGCCGGTGCCGCTGGGCACGGCGCTGTCCCTCGCACACAGCGGGCACAGGGCTGTCCCTGGCACAGAGCGGGCACTGCTGTCCCCTCACACACGGCGGCCAGGGCTGAGCAGAGCGATGGTTGGGGGTGGCTCGCACACGGCGGGCACCGCTGGGCACAGCGCTGTCCCCTCGCACACAGTGGTCACTGCTGTCCCCTCGCACACAGTTGGCACCGAGGTCAGGGCTGTCCCCAGGGCCCGGCGCTGCCCTCCCTCCCGCCGGCACACCCCGGAGCCCTCCCGGCGCCTCATCCCTCCCATCCTGTTTTCCAGAGTCTGGTTGGCGTTTTAATGGAATTCAGGGGTGAGCTGAACTGATGCGTCTCTTTCTCAGGGTCCATGTCTGGCAACATGTGCCGGTGACGCTGCTGGATGGGATTTCCTCTCGTTTCTCAGAAGGAGAAGGACCAGAGGGGTCCCTGTGCCCGAGGCTGTGGGCGCTGGGCACCGCGGGGCCGCAGGCAGGAGCCCAGAGCTGCTGCAGGCAGGGCAGAAGTGACAGGGCTCCGTGCCATGTGGCACTGGGGCCAGGAGCGCCATCCCACATCTGCTCTCCTGATTTTCCTGATGGTCTATATCCCCAAATAAGCACAGACAGATACCTACAACTCAACTACATCTGGAATAATCCCTGGCTCCTAACCGAATCCAGAGCTGTAATTCAATCAAGATGTTCTGCTGACATTATAAACCGGGAGAGCGGCGTGGAGCAGTGAGTGTAAATGCCAGCAGAACCCGAGACTGAATTACAGCTGCGCTGTTGTACCAGACACGTCGTGCTCAGACACAGGGGAACAGAGTTCTCTTTGTTAAACTAATTATTTTAATACATAGAAGGAGGGGACAGAAAGGACCTGTTAAATATTTACTATTTCAGGCCTTTTCTTGCCGGACATTTTTTCACTGTTGTTGATATAAGCGGCTCTGTGCCGCAGTTAAACCTGCCCATAAAAATGGAAAGGTTTGAAGTGTGCATGACATATTTCAGGGGGACAGGGCAACTCCAGGGGCTGGTAATGAAGCCCAGAGCCTTTCACCTCTGGAGCGCTTGTTTGAATCCAAACACCATTTCCATCTGCAGGTGGTTTAGCTGTGTCCCTGTTATGAGTTGGGCTGTTCTCTGTCCTCATGACCAAGTGCTCTTGTGGGGAAAAGGTCCCCCCCAGCACAGCGCCTGATTGTCCCATCAGAGGGATCGGGAGGGCAGGGGAAGGGGCTCGAGCTCTCCCTTCCAGTTTTGGGAGCTCAGGCTGCTGCATCCCGCAGGGACAGGAGGGTCACAGCACCCTGAGAACCAGCAAGTCCTCCTGACACTGGGTGGCCATCCTGGGAACAGGCGAGCGGCCTGCTCACAGGCAGGTTGGCAGCGCCAGTGGGCACTGGTGCTCCTGTCCCAGGGGTGCCCTGTGTCCCATCGGAGCAGGCCAGCACCTGGCCAGGGATCTCAGCACTGGAGGACGGTTTTGGATTACCCACTCCCATGGAAATCACGCTGTGTGCTGTGGGAAGGGCATGTGGCTCAGGCACTGCCAGCCCGGCGAGGGCACTGCTGGCGGAGGGAGACACAGCACCAGAGCAGCCAGGGCGGGAAGAGGGGCACATCCAGCCTGCCCAGCACCTGGCACCTGCCCCAGGCACAGGCTGCACCGCTGGAGGCTCCAGCAGGGTGGAATCACAGGCTGCAGGAAAGCTGTGGCAGTGCCTGAAAGCCCTGGGATGTGTTGTCACCTGCCTGGCAGTGAAAACAGGAGCCCCTGACAGCTGAGACCCTGAGCTGGGGCAGGTCCCTCAGCACCGTGTCTGGAGCTCACCTGTGGATGAAGCTGTGCCTGCCGGGCAGCAGCTGCGGCAGGTGAGCGTGCCCCGCTGGCAGCAGTGGCACGGCAGCCTCGCGGTGACATGTCCTGATGGCTGACCCTATCCATAAGATTAATGCAAAGTGTCTGTCTCCGATGGTGCTGTGGTTCCGTCCGTCTGTCTGTCTGCTGCTGAGGTGAGCCCTCTGTTCCCAACCCAGGCACGGAGAAGGCTCCGTCCTCACCCCAACGGGGCCGGGACTCAGCTGCCCCTGCCCAGGGCAAGGCTCCTCGGAGGAGCTCAAATTCTGCAGATCTCAGCAAAAACTGTGGGAAGAACTCAACTATGCAAGCACTGATTTTCCATGTGGATGCATTGCCATTAGCCTTACCCATTAATTAGAATAATAGTAATTGTTATGATAATGATGATTATAGAGATTTCTTCATATTTACTGAGGTAGGAAATATCTAAACCAAACCCTTGCACAAGCCGCGTGCTTTTATCAAAGCCATTAATGTCTGAGATAACATTTTTAAATGCCAAATTTTCTATGAAAACGTATATTTATATCAAGAAAATTAAATTTCAGCTTAAGGTTCTTATTATAAATAAAAGAAAATAAGTCAATAAAACAATAAATATTTAACTGAATGAAGCAGAAATTATATCCAATTATATTTTCTTTAAAACCCAATTTATCTGCCAATATTTTCTTTAAATGCTCATGTTACTTTTTCACTTACTAACAATAAATGCCTGGATGCATTTCAAAGTGGTGCCTTTTCTATTATTTCATTTCCTGGAGTCCTCGGCTTGAAAGGACATTAATAGCACACTATAAATAAAAAAAGTTACTTAAGGATTTACAGCTGAGGATTTCTATGGAAACAAACCGGAGAGAGGAGTTTGCATCAGGATGGGGGTGGGGGATGGAAACAAAGGACTGAAAATGGGAACCAAAGTTCAGCTTCCACACGGCAGCCCCGGGTCCCCCTGCCTGTGCTCACTCTGTGTCGGGGGTCACCCGGGTGGGGGCACAGGGGGACCCCGGCTCTGGGTGCGCCCTAGCGCTGCCATGTGGGTGCTGGCCCTGCTCTGGCACAGGAGCACGGCAGCAGAGCGATGGTTGGGGGTGGCAGAACGATGGTGGCAGAGCGATGGTTGGGGTGGCAGAGCGATGGGTGGGGCTGCCAGGGGGCAGCTGCTGCCAGACCCCCCTGCCCGTGCCCAAGATGAGAGATGCAGGGAAGTTGCAGGGATGGTCCCACGAACCAGGGCACCGTGGGACACCGGGATGCCACAGGACACTGGGACACCAAGGGACACTGGGATGCCATGGGACGCTGGGAGGCCACGGGCTTGGGGCATCTCCAGCTGCCTCTGTCCCACCCTCGCCCACCCTCGGAGATCTGAGCATCAGGCGGCGGAGGGGAATGGCTCCCTCGCCAGCTCTTGCAAATGGGAAGCGGATTTCCAAGTGAGAGGAACCAAAACGACTTGCATAACGTAGGAAACAATTCAACAATCAAAAAATCTTTCACTACTTAATAGGATTTTATAAATTGAATTATCTCTGTAAGCGCTGACAGTCCGAGCCAATCAATCCATTAAGGGATGCCAGGCTCGAGCCCACAGACCCGCTCAGTGGGGGAGTGCTGCCGGAGGGCACCTGGCTCTTTTCATGCCCCCCAGACCCCACAGAGGCAGGGCCATGCCAGGATATCCCCCCACCATGGCAGTGATCCCACGGGAGAGCCTTGCTCTGGCCAGGGAGCCCCAGCCTTACATTTGGGGCCACATCTGGGATATGGACCCGATTCAGCTCCATGTGTGTGGCGCTGGGGGTCCCAGGGATGGGCAGAGTCCTGGGTGTCCTCTCTGCCACAGGCGTTCTGGTGACTCTTGTTTGGGCTCCTGCAAGCTGCCTCTCCCACTGAGCTCGCACTGGCGCGGTGGGTGCAGCTCGTTATTGATGGCACGTAGGACCAGGTGTTCACAGACGAAAGGTTAGTTTATTAATCCTCTGGGAGACCTCATGAAAAACAAATTCAGGTAAACAACATATTTTTCTTGACTGCTTTCAGGATTTAAGGCAGGGATCCTGTTCTTGGAGTCTCTTCGATGCTTTTCCATTGCACTCTGTTATTACCTTCTTCAAAAAAGAGAGATTGCTTCTCATGCCATGTTCTGGGAGAGAGAAACCTAATTGAATCTGCTGCCCATGTGGCTGGACAGCACGTCCTTCCCAGTTATGGATGGGCTGGAGAGTCTCTGAAACACATGGGCAGGCCTATTGGGAAGGCATTTTCTGCTGGGTGCCTGCAGCTCCAGGCTGTGTCCCTTCCTGTCCCCGCTCTCCTGCAGCGCCCAGCCTTTCTGTCCCACAGACATTCCCTCTGCGCCCAGAGCAGGTTTTGTTGTGGCTCTTTGTCCAGCCAAGGTGGGCGAAGATGGATTTCCACGCAGAGCCTCTTGTGCGCCCCATCCAGGGAGGAGCTGGGGCGGCTGGGGGCTCTCGGGTGTGCCAAAACACTTCCCAGCCCCTGCACCCACAGCGCCCGGCAGCACCTCCACCCCTCCCCACACTGCCCCAGACCCACCAGGACAAAGCCCAGTCTGGAGCCCAGCACGGAGCCCACCGAGAGGAACCTGCTCCCAGGTGGCTGCCTGGGGCCAGGGGGGACAAAGTGCGGGCTAATGTGAGGAGGAATGGCACAGGGACTGCCAGGCACTGTACACTGCTTCATTTAACCTCTTGAGCATGGTGCTCAGGAGAGAGAAATCCCCGTGCCCCATTTATGACCACTGGAACTTGATTAAGCACTGAACTTTAATTAATTGACTAGCTTGGAGTAATAAGCTCTGCCGATTTGCCTTGCCCAACGAAGAGGTGAATAGTTAATTCACATTACCTGTCAGGTGTGAGGGCCACCATCACATAAACCCCACCATCGATCAGACGAGGCACAGACCCCAGCGCTGCCTGAACCCCTCCCCAGCCCCCTTGGTCTGATGTGTCCTGGACCCCTCCCCAAAACCCTGGAGCCCTGAACGGAGCCACTGAAGCAGTGAGGCTGGAGTGCTCAGCCACCTCTCACAGGGGCTGGGGACCCCTGGGGACCCCCGCGCCCCTCTGGCCACTGCCCAGCTGCGGGCAGAGTGACAGGGCAGGGGTTTTGCTGCCAGCCGCGTGTGACACCCCACTGCTGGCCTTTCCCCACAGAGACTGGAGGAGCATTCCCAACACCAGCTCCCCATCCCCTTCCGTTATTTACCCCCAAAGATTAAAGGTTCTGAGGTGAATCCCTCAGCCCAGCGCGTGCCGCAGAGCCAGGAGCAGTGGCCAGCGAGGAGGAGGAGAGCAGTGCAGGAAAACGCTTCCCACCCAGAACGGGCTGGAGCAGGAGGGCGAGGTCCCAGCACACGTGCCCTGCCTGTGCTCCAGCGTGCCTCTCCTGCTCCTTAAATTGATTGGCACTTTCTATTTGAGGAAAAATGAGTTCTTAAAATTGAAATACTGGTTATTGTTATGGTAATACAGCGAGGCTGTGGCAGCAGAGATTTTAAGATACAAAAAAGGTTAGTTTGAATCAAGCAGCTGAGAGGTGAGTCTATATAAAGTACTCAGGACTAATGAGTTCCGAGGGATCCACGTATCGGGTCCAGACCCCTTAATGCTGCTGATTCAAGTGCTGGGTGCAGGTAATCACCAAGATAACCTGAGGCCTCTGGGATCATTACTGCTTTATCACATTTTGTATAAAATATTTTCGGCCTCATTTAGGATGTCAGCCTCTATCAAACGTTTCCTGGCGTTAAGAGCGCGCCGCAGCCCCGCGGAATCAGCGTACCTGGAACCCTCGCAGTCCTCTCCTGGCCCAGCTCACCTGGAGCCTTCACTGTCCTCTCCTGGGCTGGTGTACCCAGAACCCTCCTGTCCCACCGGGAGAGGCACTCGGGACACCCCAGAGTCTCCTCGGGGGCTGTGGCACTGAACAGGAGATTTGTGAATAATGTAAGAACGAAAGTATTGAGCCCATATTAGCAGAACGTAGTGACTGATTCCCAACATCTGTTATTGCTTTCTCTCATCTGTACCTGAAATTAGCAATTTAGAGCCCATACCTTTATTTGGAAAATAATACTACACACAGAATTATAAAAGTTTAATATGCTCTCAGTAAAATGAAAAATGAGCGGTTATGATATTGTCTAACACTTTCAAATGTGTTTATTAATTCATGTTTTAAATCATAAGTTTCATTCTGCAGGAGAGTCATACACAGCAATAAGCAAGTTTTAAAATATTAATGAATAAACAATATTTCTCTATTGAAATATAACATGCTTCTTTGAACAATGTACCAATGGTAATAAATCACAACCAGCAGAAAATTGCATTTCATATTTAATACAACTTGAACTCTGCCTTTTTATAAATGATATCTTTTTTGTTTAATTGGCGTCAGTTCAGATCTAGCAGATTGCTAATAAAATTCTGGATTTCCATACTTAATGACGCATGCTCTTTATACTGAATTTTACCACAAAAAATGCAACCTTTTATTATACAAATAGCAGGCGTTAATAGGTGATCTCGCACCATGGGCAATGACCCTGTCTGCTCTCCAAAGCCTCTCCCAGGCTCCCCTGCAGCCTGGGGTGGCCATGTGCCACATGTCCCTTCTCGAGGTGCCACATGCCACGTGCCACACGGTCCTTCTCGAGGTGCCATTCCCAGAGAGCTGAGCACGTCAGTGGGAGGAGGGCCCTATCCTCCCGGGGGTCCCTGGCCCCGAAATGTGCTCCTTGGGGACACCTCTGGGTCCCCACCCACCCCAGGAGCAGGGGCTCACGCAGGGGCACCTGGCACACGTCAGCACCCGCATTAGCGCGCGGAGAGGAATGAAAGGAATTGGGTTTAATTAGCCTGTGTAAACACGATCCTTACATTCGTTGCCACATGAGGGTTTTGGCAGTCTCCAATAAATTAATCCTTTTTATTATATCAATGACAGGAAGATGATCAAATAGGCTTTGATATAGATTTTGGGATTTAGCACCTAGTAGCGCTCTGACATGCTTGAACTTCTTCCTCCTGCTGCTGCTGCTGGAGGCAAGAATGAGGCTACAAACAGCGTCTGCTTCTGAGCTGCTCCCAGGCGGAACGGGGGCTTGGAGACACACGGATGGCGACGCCAGGGAAACTTTGAAGAAAAGTTTGTCTTCAGGATTTGTTGGGGAAGTTGAGTTTCCAGAGGGTAGGGCCACGTGAGGAGAGAGTGGGAGTAAGGGGAGCACGGAGATGAGGCACAGCAATTAGTGCATCGAGTGAGAGCATCCTCAGCCGGGGGCTGAGCTGAGCTGAACCGGGGCACAGCCCTGGGTCCCTCTGTGCTGGGGCACAGCCCTGGCTCAGTCTGTGCTGGGGCACAGCCCTGGCTCTCTCCGTGCTGGGGCACACGGAGCCTTTGTCCAGAGCCCTGTGCAAATCGCTCCTCCGGCCGTGCTGAGCCCAGGGGACATGGGCTCGGCTAGCACAGCTGGTGCCTCTGCTCTCGTGTCAGGGATGATTTCCCAGGTACTGCTGGGACACAGCCCAGGCCCATGACTCGGCTGTCAGCAAAGATCGTAATGCCAGCTCCATCCTTGCACTGTCCCAGCTGTGGGCAGGAGCCAGCAGCTCTGTAATTCAGGGGGAATGAATTTGCTAGCAGAGGGCAGCCCGGGGTGCCTGCAGAAGGTGAGGGACTCTGCGTCCCACCTGGGAAGGGCAGGAGACTGGTTCAGCTCCTGTGCATTCCCCGGTGTCCCCCATCCTCCCTGGGCATGATGGCCCAGGAGCTGATGCACACAAAACCTTCTCCGGCCCACAACCAAGGAAAGGATCACTGGATGGGAATTCTAATCATATATTATATTACCATGTCATATTAGACTAATAAAATCCTAATATGATACAGGAATGGGGAGCATATCATAACTCCTCTGTGGCTAATACAATGCAGGCAATAAATCACTCCAGGGCTTATCCTTAACAATTGTATCAGAGCTTTCTGTGTCACGCTGATAACTCAGTCCCTCTGATCTAATGGTTCACTTTTCTTCACAGTCCATATGGCAGTGACATTAAAGCTAATGAAATAAAATAAAATTTGCCAATCTTTGAAGAATTCCATTCCTTAAAAAGATGTATTTTATTAACACAAACTGGAAACATCTTCAGTTACTCACAGTTACTTTTATCACATTGGAAGTACATGGCACAGATATTGGCACTGGCATGGCCCATCAGCTCGTGTGCAGTCACGACATCGCTGCAGGACCACAGAGCACCGCTCAGCCTCGCACGCGGGGCCAGGTCAGCAGAACTGCCCCACCGCCCCAGTCCCGAGCGGCACGGATCCTGCCGTGCCCCAAGGGCACACTCTTCCCAACTCTTCCCTTCCCAGGCTGTGGATCCCGCGTTGCATCCAAGGCCAGACACACAGGGAGCAGGGTGCAGGAGGAGCTTGTCACCTGCTCCACAGCTGGCAGATGAGAGTTTGCTGTTCTCTGGGGGCTGTGAGGCTGTGGGGCTGCTCCCACGGCTTGGAGGGTCACACACCTGGTGCATCTGCCCGAGTGCCAGGCGCCGTGTCTCCCTGGCCGTGTGGCTTCTCACGGCTCCTCCTGCCAACACCCCGGAGCCGTGGCTGAAGCACAGTCCCCCAGCATGGCAGGTCACACGGAGCTGGGGCTGCTCCCACAAGCGGCCGTGGAGCCATGCCCAGGGCAGCCTGTGGGTCTCTCCTCCACACACCCTCACGCCTGTCCCAGTGCCGGGTGCCTCAGTCGGGTCAGTGTCGGGCACAGGAGATGGCGATTCCTGGGACCTGCTGCAAATTCTCCCTTTGGTCCTGCCGTGCTCCACACAGGGTCTCAGGGCTGCCACCTCCCATGGCTGGTGGGCTCCGGTCACAGGGCTCGCACGTGCCGAAAGCTCCGACTCGGAATGAGGATGGTGCCACTGAACTCGCAGGGTGGGAGGGCTGAGGGTCTCCTCCCCTCGCATGAGCTGCTGCTCCTGCGCGAGGCTCCGGCAGGCCTTGAGGCTGTAGCTGCCGGGTGAAACACAATACACCATCAGCAGCTTGATCCTAGTACTGGTGCTGGCAGTAAACCTCCCTGATGCGTGATCAGGCCTCAAGGATAAGATGTTTATTATTTGCCGTGGAACCACGTGGCTGTTCTCCAACGTAAGGAAAGGCCAAATTGCACTTGTAATTCAAAGGGACCCAAAGCCTTAATGCTGTAAAGCAGCAGCTAATGATGCCCAGCGGGCGCAGGGCACGCAAGGGCGGCCCAAAGGTTGTTGATGGCCTTCCTATGAACCTCCTCAGTGTGTGACAGGTCCTTGCCTGTGGCCAGCAGAGATGTGATCAAGATGAGGGACGTCTGAGTGTTCATTACGCTGCCTACTACGCCTCCGCTGACACACTTTACATTTCATATATAAAATACCGTTTCCACTGAGCTGAGTGCAAACACTGAGCGCGTGGACTTGGGGAGCTCCATCAGCAAACGCAAATTGCTGGGTGCTTTGTCCTCAGCATGCAGAAGTCTTCAGCAGTCCACAGTCCCCACCTGCCCCAGCTCTCATTAACTGATTAACAAAGGCTTTGCAATGCATGTCTAGTTATTCACTAGTTTATTTAAATGCACCACCTGTAGAAGAAGCACTGCTCAATTCCAAACCTGATCGAGGTGAGTCTGCTCCACGAACAAGAGCAGCAGCAGTCACTGGTGCATAAGTGTGGGCTGCAGTGTCATCACGGCCCGGGGGGAGAGTGGGAGAACAAAGGTACTTTACAAAATAACCTGATACAAGAATTGTTAAGAAAAGCTGAACCACAAGGTCATTAAATCATGCAAATAATTGTTCAGCCACCAAAACAACGCCCGAAGGCTTGAACAGCCAAAGGGAAGGGAAGGTGATGGACCAGCAGCTCCTCGGAGCCAACGGAGCCACGGCTCCAGCCTGGCAGGGGCTGGTGCTGATGAGCGCTCAGCCTCCTCCTGCCTAGCTGCACTAACCCAAGTAGCGAATAGTTATATTTATCAAAGACCATTTGCTGTAAGTGATTAACGTTAATTTGATTTCCTGTGAGTCAATTTCCTTGAGATATGGTAAATAGGCTATTACCTGTTATTGACCTTTACTTTATTAAAAAGACTTAAAATTAGCATTTATATATATACGTCCTTCCAAAAAAGTTTTTTTAATAAAGAAAAATATTTTTATAATCACATTAGACTTGCTAGCTGAGGCTATAGCTCCAAAGTTAATGTTAAATAAAAATGGTAATGATGAGTGAATATGATGATGGTTTTTAAACTCATCTAAAGACCTGACCCCTTCCTTTACCTCCACTTGATTTGTGGCTTCCAAGCAGAGCAGGGTGGCAGCAGAGGCAGGAGCTGGCAGGTGGAAGCCTCTGCCCAGGATGTGCCTCTCCCAGGATTTCCAATCCTCTCCTGGCAAGAGGGCACAAGGACCTGCTGGTGTTTAAAGAGACGCTCAGCTCCTGCTCCATGCCAGCTCGCTCTTCTGGAGACCAGTGCATCTCCTCGGGCTGACTTGAACTGAGCAGGAAGAAATTACATCAACGTTTGATCATGAAAGCAAAAAGTTTATTCATGTTTGAAACTACATATAACTACCACGAGGAAGACTTTTCAATCCAGGGTGTAATCCAGTTAGAAAGTAACACGAAACGGTTTAATACATTAGAATCACTGCCACAAATTATTTTCATGACTCAATCAGTTTCAGAATCGCATACAATACAAAAGAGAGAGAGAAAGGGCCCCTGCAATCCAGGGGGATGTACAGTACTGAATACTGAAGTCTGTATGCATTACAATTAGTTGTTGGTTTTTGTGTGTATTAGTAACAAGATGAAGAACATTCAAAATGCTTCTCAGTATTTACAACAGTTGCACTGTTTTGTGTCCAACCTAAGACCCCATGTTTCCACTTCTGCTTCTTTAGCAGTTGCCAAGGCAACCCTGATTTGTAGGAGATTACAATGTACATTACATTTCGTGGGGAAACAAAGAGTTAATTACAAGATGCAAAAAGATAAGAAAGAGACAAACTACAGCGTGAGTATCGTTCAGAGGTAGTAAGTGAGCACTCTAAGCTACAGAACATGTTGAAAGTCTATTGGTTTGTATGAGTTCGCATGAGGTAATAAAGCTGTGTTTGATTGGTGAGATGTATAAATACTCTTTTGCTACACTATGTACAACACTCCGTATCACGGTGCTTTTTCCTTTCCTTTTCCTTTGTTTGTGGTTTGCTGCCAAGCAGAGGCACCAGCCCTTGGCAGGCGTGGGTAGCACCCAGCTCGTACTGTAAAACCCCGGGTCGTGGTGTGCACAGAGACCAGCAGCAAGAGTCGGCATCTCCCAAGAACAACCTGTGTCCGTGTCGGGATACGGAGAGGAGACTCGGGGTCCGGGGGGCTTTAGCAAGAAAAGATGCTCCTGGTTTCCAATCTAATTTGTAAGACAATAGATTTCAACAAAAATGTGACGAATAAGGATTCTTAAACACGACCATTGTTAACCGAAATAACCGAACAGCTCTTTTTATTCCAGCTCTGTGAGAGATATGAAAAGATGAAACACAATCAAAGTCTGTGATTCCTGTTGACTTTCCATGGAAATATGCACACAATTAAATTTGGGTGAGGCGGTTCTTTGTGTCTGCTCTTGCTACTGAGGTTAAGCTTGTCCTGTACTTTTACCCTTAAGGCCAAGTAATTGGCAACTGTTAGACCAACATCATTAAAACTGCTGATAATAAATTATGATAAAATAGTTACAGGGCTATAAACAATGCTAAATCTTGGCCTAATTGGATAAAGTGCTTTTTAACATTGTGTGTTTTAAGTATAAATACAAATGATTATGATACCTTTAAAAAACAGATTTACCAAGTTTTCTAATAAGACAAGGTTTTACAGTAAAGCTGTAGGTGGTTGGCTACAAAAAACTCCTTTTTCTCCTGCAACTCTGAATGCGCTAATCAAGGCATCTCAGCTCAGGGAAAAAGTGTTGCTAGGAGATTAGTTAGAGGTATCCGAGTGCACACTTCCCGGCCCTTCTGTAGGGGAAGTCACAGAAGACGGAGTGGTTGCGTCCTGCCAGCCTCCATTAGCCTGCAAAGGCAAAAACAAGTCAATTGATACCATTGCGCATATTAATTACAGCACAGGCAGAGTGCGGGGCTGAGCGGAGATGCTCGGGGAGGATTCTCCCGCACGCTCTGTGCCGAGCGAGGCGCGGGCTGTGTGCCGAGCAGGGAAAGCAGCAGCTCTTCAGCCAGATGCAGGCTGCACTCAGGACTGGTTTCTGCAGAGCCCTTCCCTGCTCTAACGAGGAGCATCCTTTCACCGGCACTTCAGCTTTCTCCCCCGGGAGCACAAGCCTCGGGCGATCCGTGTTTAACCCCTGCTTCTCCCGTCACCTCCCCAAGCTCGGAAGGGCCTCTCCCCAGGACCCTGGGCAGAGCTGTCCCACCCGGGTCCCTGCCCCTGTTCCCCCAGCTCCCGGGTGAAGGCAGCAAGGGGCTGCTCGGATCGCTTTTCCAATTATCTCCAGCGGCAGCCGCGCTCCGGCCCTGCTCGGAGCCTCGGCCCAGCCGCCGCAGACCTGCCTCAGCACGAGCAGCGCAGGAACAAATTTGCCTTATGTCTCGGCCAATCGAGGCAATTGCTGGAATCAATGTCTGATCGGATTTCGGCTGTGGCAGACAGCTTGTCGCTACATATTTTTATGTCAGTCAAGAAGAGGGAGGCGCGGGGCTCGTGAGTTGGGGGAGGCTGAGTGGAAGTGACGGGGAGGCCTCAGCGCCCGCCGAGCGCCCGCGCTGCCCCGGCCCCGAGCCAAAGGCTGGGGAAATGTGCTCAGGGCTTGGCTGCCCGAGCCACCCGCGGCCAGACCACCGTGGGGACACCGAGGGGACCCCCAGCCCCTCGGACCCACAGCCAGCGTGGCTCTGCGCTCATCCATCACAAGAGAGAGCTGAGCGCGGCACCGCGGAGAGCAGCCCGGTAATTATCTCCTCTGCAGACAAAACAGCACAGAGCAGCTCTACCCTGACAAACACAGGGCTTGGGCTTTCCCTTCAGGAAAATTAACAGCAACACCAACCTGCACCACCCCAAGGCTGAGCCCCCACCGACACCCGCCCGCTGCTCAGACTGAACAGGCACATACCCTGCTCGGATGCGGAAGCACCGTGAGTTTTTATTTTGTAAGGATACGAGAATCTACTTAGAGAAAGAAAAACTCTTGTGCAGATATGAGTCTAAAGATATTCCATCTGAAGTAAACATCATTCCTCTTTTATCCAAATTTATAAACAACAAATGTACAATATTTTTACTCAGCTTGGCAGCTGGAGGAGAGGTTGTCAGCAAGCATTCTTTTTTTCAAATAAATTAATCCTTACTCTGGTGGTTTGAGATTATGCACTGTATTATACAACAGCGCCTTATCAGGCCTCATCAGTGAAGATGGAATTCATGTCTGTAAAATGCTGCAGGCAATCACAGTTTCATATTTTATCATGTTGATAAGGATATCGCAAATTCTCTGAAGCATTTCAAAACACTTAAATGAAAAAGGAGAAATGCAACTAAAAGGCTTTTTATATGGTTTGTTGTGGGTTATTATGAGTTATTTATAAACCCAAAAAGAAAGATTTGACATTTCAAATGTAAAAGATTTGAGTATTTAATGGTACTTTTTTCCCCTTACAATTGAACATCTTCAATCACATTTTAAATCATTAATATTTACTCTCATGGCAAGTGGCAACTCAAAACGGGGGGAAAGCCTCCCCTTCCCTATGGCTGCAGCAGCTCACCCTGGGTCCCCCCATTCCCTTTCTCCTGGGGCTGCTCAGCACCCACACCCAGTCCACATCGGTTGGGAACCACCGGGGTAAACCCTGGGCGGGGGGAGACGGTCACTAGGCTGGGAATTCTCTACAGTCATTTTAGAGTCCATGAGTATGAAAGAAAACAAAGAAAAATCACCTCTCAAGCAAACACGAAACATTAAAAAGAAAATAAAGCACTAATTGTTGCAGCTGTAACTGGGAGAAACAAGCTGGGGATGAGGGATGAGCAGGCTGAGCCGTGCAGCCCTTGCCGCTGCCGCGGGGGTGTTCCATCCCAGGCTCCCATGCCGAAGGAAGAACAGATCTCCACGTTGATTTATCCCGGCGCCTCGGAGCAGCCGCGGGCCCAGCCTGCCCAGCCCGGGCACTGTCACATCCCATCGCTTACGGCCAGAGGGAGGACATTTAGCACCTATCACCATCAAGCCCATAATCCCTCAATTTACTGGCATCTGTTAGCCAGACTGACTGTTCGCTCCCGTTCGGAGTAACAAGGCCAAAGGTACTCTCAAACCCAGGAAAAATGGGCACCCTTGAAATGGCCAAAGTGTATCAGAGTCTCTCAGAGCCGCGGTTGGCGCCTGGCACGGGCAGCCACAGCCCAGCAGAGCTCTCTGCCTGCCTGTGGGGACACAGGAGCCTCTCCGAGGCTGCTACCTTTTAACTCCTAAGGCTGAAACAAATAAAAATTTGAACCATTTATAGTCACAGATCTGGAATTTCTCTCTTCTTACACTAACAAGGCTTACAGCTGCACTAAAGGCTGTTCTGTGGTTCATCCCCAAAGATGTGATATTAAACAACATTTCTGCAAGAGCAATTAATACAGGTATTAATTACTGCATTTACCTGCCACTGTGCTTATGCCTCTCCAAACCACCGTTCCCCCGGGTACTCACATTTAAATTATGTGGACTGTACAGTGAATTTCCTCCCAAGCCATCATTGTATCCTCCCGTCTGATTGATAACATGACGCAGGGTATCCACCTTAAAGCGAGGGGAGACAGGATTCATCATTCCAAATCTATTAAAATATCATCACTTACAATAGGCAACATTTTGAATTATGTGAGCCAAAAGGGTTTAGCATCTTCTATGAAAGGCAAATTTATCAATCAAGACTGACTGGCAGAATTTCAACCAATCCGTGCCCGTTACAGCCCATACATCTCTGCTTCTCACACCACCAAACACAACTTCCTCCCAGCACCGCGGCCCGCAGCTCCTTCCCAAGTGTCTGCAGCAAAGTGCTGGGAATATTCACCCGCCTGTGCGTGCTGGCATACATGGAGGAGATGATGGTGTGTACACAGCACAGAAACAATGGAGTCAGCCCTTCTGAGAGGACTGAACAGTGACTGACAACGAGGTGTATTGTAATAGCTCAGTCAGATGCATTCTGACATTTAAGTAAATAAATAAAGAGATGAATAAATTAATAAATAAAAGTTTGTCCAATAAATGAAAGAAAGATGGGAGGGGTTTTTTTTTAAAGGGCAGGGAAGAAGGGAAGAAAGGAAAAAAAGAAAGAAAATTTCACTGGATTTACAGTGTCCATGGAAGTCAGATGCACCCAATCCCATTCCATGAGCTCAAGCCAGAGCCGAATGCATTCACAAAGCTTAAAATTTCAATCAGAAAAAAATCACTCTTTCCTTTATATTTGTGAAATTCAATGCCGGGGTAAGAATAAGCCACATCCAGAAATATGCAGCCTCCACTCTGCAGCGAGGCCCAGACCAGTTAATAGAGCCAGAGTAAGGTGGATTTTTTAGCCCAAACCCTACCCTGCCAGAAAGGCCCTGCTGGGGGCATTTCTCCTACCTGTGACTGCACATTGGCTCCGACTTGGGACCCCTGGTAAGAATCCCCATTCAGACTCTGCATGTTCATGAACATGTCCCCAGAATTTGGGAGGTTAAAAGAACCAGAAGAACCTGGAAAGGAAAGAGTTAGGTAGCTGAATAACAGAGAGCTGCAAAAACATAACCCCGAGACCTGAGGGCAGGGGAAGGAGAAGCAGCAGGAGAGGAGAGGACAGGCAGAGCTCAGTGGAGGGGAAGTTGCTGCCCTGGCGTGGGGTGAGCGTGGCCACTGGCCCCCCACACTGGCCACCACGTCCCAGCAGGGGCTGCCCTGGCTCTCGCCCCTGCACCAGAGCACTGTGCTGGGCAAACGTGGGAGCTCCGTGCAACCCAGGGCAGCTCTTCCCTCTGGAAGCCTGTACAACAACAGATTTCCGTATCAGAGCTTTCCCCCTGTGGATCACTCCATCATGAGGTGTCATCACCAAACACTCATTTTGAGCCTGTGCTTCGTATCTCCTTCCAAAGGAAATGGCTGGCAGTTCCCAATTATGGGGTTTATTACTGTCAGAGAAGGAACCTTTTTCTTACTTCCTTTTGGTTAAAGTCTTCTTTTCCCCGTGGTTCTCTATCCTCTTTTAAAGTTGTCCACAACTAAGTCAGTGCAAAACTTGACTGCAAATAGTGTCTGTGCTTGTGGCAACCTTTGCCCCGGGTGCCCAAAGGGCAACACCCCCCTCACACACTCCCTGACTAATGCAGTGCTCAGAACTGCAAAATGTCATCAACACACCAGCGGGACCTGCAGCAGAACATGTCACAGAGTAACTCCAAATTACAGTTCCATCCTTAGATTTCTATTTATAACATCAACTCCATTTCAAGCCATCCTGAGTTTAAACTCTAATTAGCGCATGCTAAAATATTCCTCTATTTTGTTGTGATCTTGACAATAAATTTAACAGTTCTACAAAATCAGACTTGGACCTCTGCCCCATTTTACGTTCTTTTCAATGAATAAGAAAAAGCTTAAGGCAACTACAGAAACAAAGAAGGTGCCAGAAGGCTGAACCAGGCAGCCGTTACCGCTGCGGGGATTACATGGGCCCCACTCTGCTCTCCCGTACGGCCGCGGGAGCTTCGCTGTGGAGCTGCTGGGACCACCCACAGCAGTGCTCAGCCCTCGTGCTCCAACCTGGAGGTCTTGGGCCCAGGACTACTCCCTGTGCCATGACTAGGGCCGCTAAGGAGCTGCATCCTCCTCATCCCAACCAAGCTCACTAGGGTGCCATCGGGGCCCTCCGTGACAGACGGCCCTTCAGGATGCTCAAACACACCTGCCAGGTACGTACCAGAATTTGGTGTGGTGGGGGAGTTGGTCTGGTTGTTCTGGACGGCCGCGGCCACGGCGTGCGCTGCAGTCACAGCCGTCTTTGCCGCGTAGAGATTGGCTTCCTCCTGGAACTTCCCGATGTTCTTCTTGTACCTGATTCTCTTATTGCCAAACCAGTTGGACACCTGCAGTGGAGAGTTGGGAAGGGTGAGGGACACGAAGTACTTGGCGTTGCAAAGCAGGATCCTTTTGACATGTCATGTTTGTGCCAGAAACACAATGCATACCGGCTCCAGGTAACTAAGCACTAACCACCACTATGGAGCTGAGCAAGACCTGGCTGTGCTGCTCTGTTGGCAAACTAAGGCACAACAAGTGACTGATGACCACACATACCCTGGGGCTTGCTGTACCACTGAGCACAGCATTGTCCCCTACCACCATTCACCATTTGTCAAAAAAACTGGTGCAAGACCCCGAAAGCTGCTCAGAGGGGACCAAAGTCCAGTTGACTGAGGGCGAGCAGGCAGTGAGAGCAATTGTTCTTTATTTTTGGGCTGGAACAACCTTGGCAGCCCACTCACAGAATCGTGTTTGGTTGGCTGAAAATGAAAGGAATCATATAAATCAATAATGGCTGAAAAGTCACTTTGTCATCTCCCTTTGAAGATGCTGTACTGAAGCCAAGCTGGCTCCCAGGGCACCGGCTATTAACCCACACAGGGGTCACGGCTGGAGCCGCTCAGGAAAGTTCAGGAAAGTACAATCTTGCTTAGAGGCTTTGTTTAACTTCAGCTGCTGTAACAGAGCTCCTAAATAACAAACCCAGTTTGGAACACGGACAATGGCCAACATGGCAGAGACAAAAAAAACAACTGCAACAACCCAGCAGTAAAAGGGAAGGAACCTCTACCAGCCCAGTGGTTATCAGGCAGCCACAGGGCGCGGCAGGGGCTGGGGTGCTGTTGCAGCACCCAGTTCAGGACCCTGCTGAGGCAGGAGTCAAATCCTGCTGTATTTGATGCAGCACAGGTTTTGATTAACCACAATTAATGGAAAACCTCTGGCCTTTACCAGTAATATGGAAGGTACCTTATACATCCTGCTCCCCTGATAATACTCCACCATATTCTATATATTGCACTTAATATCACCTTGTCAGTCAGAGAAGCAATAATACATTAATGAAACTCAGCAAATAATTATTGTGTACAATCAGATTATGCTTTATTAACAGTATCATAATTGAGGAATCTCTGCACATCAACCATATTGTCCACGGATATGCACGAGACCCCTCTGTTTATGCACGCCCCTGGACCAATCAAACAACAGCCATCACTAATAAAGGTTTATTTAATTCTCACAGTAAAATTTTAATATCACCAGCAGCCTGGGGAAGCCTCAACGAGTGGATTTGCTTGACATCAGATCGTTTCCATTCTGCTAGTCCCAATACTTCTTAATCTTTAATATCAAGGCAATTAAAATTAATGGCCACTCATCCAGAGCCACTGTGGGCAGTGTTTCCTTGACATCAATTGTTTGATGGGATTACCTAGAGGTTAAACTAACAAGCAAGGTTTAATTGGAAGCAATGAGAGGAGCAGTGCTCATACGTTATGTTTAACCCGCACACCACATCTAAATGAATATCCAGAAATGTTAAACTCTTCCTGAGACTGAAGCACTCACCCTGCACAGCACTGGGGCTGCCGGAGGAGCCACAGCAGCCCGGGGGTGCCACAGTCACTGCCCTGGTCCCTCTGCCCAAGGCCTCTTTGTGCTCTCATGACACCGGCGCAGGGTAGAGCGTGCCCCAGCCCGAGGAACGCAGGGACACATGGGGACAGGCAGGGACACGTGGGGACAGGCAGGGACACATGGGGGCTGTGGCCCCAGCTGGGTGAGCATGGCTGATGTGGGCAGCTGGACCTGGCCAGGGCAGGGCAGGGCACGGCTCCAGCAGGCTGTGCCAGGCAGCACTGAGGATCCCTGCCCACCTGGAGCACAGCTCGCCCAGCCCGTGCTGCTGGCACTGCCACCGTCCCAGGAAGGACCGGGAAGCAGGTGCTGGGCTCCCCTGCCAGCACCAGGGCCCAGCTCCTCACCCAGACCTGTGCTCACCCTAAACATGGGAGTTGGCTCCATCATGAGCTGCCCCACAACACATTTTTCATTAAAACAAACTATCTCTTCACATAAAAAAAACAATGAACATCTTTCTCCTCCTGATCATTGAAGGCCAATTAATTAATTGGGCTTAATTGTATATTACATTTCAAACAATACCGTTGCACTTATTTATCATGTTAATTGCAATGTTAAATAAAAGGACAATAAATTATTACTGAAATCATCAAGATGCCTAATGTGGGATTTGGGATGGGGCAGGCCTGCCTTGCGTCTCCAGAGTGGCTGATTTCCTGGGATAAATCAGTGCTCATTCAACAAAGATGCAGCTGACGCAAGAGCATTGCTGCTGGAATTAGGGAACTACAGATTCATGGATCATGGAAATCTTTCCATTGTGTTTCCATGTTTGGAAACAGTCTTATGTTCCACGCCTAAAAAATGGTACAAACCAGAAAATGTTAAAAATCAATGTCACACAATTAATCTACGATCTAAACCCAAGAATTTTAGCTCCAGAACTACTTCATTATGCTGCAGCTTTTTTCCTTGCCTCCCACATGAAACCCAGGGGTAAGAGCCCCTCCATCCAGTTTTCCCTGTCCACCTGCTCACAGAAACACTCAGAAGCAGCAGGGGCCATAGGGGTGCTGGATGAAGCTCCTGCATGCTTTCTTTAAAACAATGTTAAATATATTCCCTTGTCAACCACATCCTTCTTTTGTTTGAAGCAGTGAAAGATGTTATTGCTGTACTCCACTGCCCTGCTCTCAGCACTGGCTGTGCCCTCTCTCCAGCCCGTGTGATGGAGTGACGGTCGTGTGTGACAACCTGAAAGAGGCTCATCTGCAAAAGTATAAAACATCAGCCTCACGGCCATGGTAGGGGAGAACAGACGATACAGTTTATCTCGCTCCAACACGTGCTGATGGGGTAGCTCTAAATTACAGCTGACAATGTTCTCTGCTAAGGACATTTTTTTCCCCAGAATTACCTTTTCCGCACTCTTAAAAATGAAATTGTGTGAGGTGTTCATCTTAATAAATAGTTTGTCTTTATGCTTTTCTTGAAAAACCTTCTCATTCTACATATTATTTTAAACACCGATATCAAAACTGAAACCATCGATCTCCCACCTGCAGTGAAAGGATTCTGGGAGACAATTTTCTTTGCAGCTCAGTAAAGTGCCATGGCAGCAGGATTTCCAGTCAGTGGCTTAATCTGGGGGGAGGATGACCCAAAACATTCACTAATTAAGTGTTTGAGGGAGAAAATGTTCTGCCATGAATCTGCCCTCAGCATGTACAAGGCACTGACATTACAAGAGAGAAAGATATGGGATCATCGTTAGGAGAGGCTACAGAGGAGCCTAGCTCAGCCACAGAAAGGACAAAGCCTCTTCATTAAAGACAAGCCAACAGCTCCAGAGTTTCGAAAGCCATCCCTTAGTGTTATTTATACCTTTTTCCAGCTCTTTGCCCCTCCAGGGCATTTGCAGCACAGAAGGTAAATGGGGCATGGTGACAGGCACGGCAAGGTCCAAGGGACACTTGGTCAAGGCTGAAAATACACACACTGAGAGATCTTCCATGAAAGACCTGAGTGAGGTGCGGCTCAGTCCCTTCCTCGGATGCCATTGCTTGTCCCCTGTGATGCTGCTCCTGCCAGGGCTTCAATGACTGCTCAATTCACCTCGAGCTCTGGATTGCACCCTCTGAGTTCTCCCGTCAGTCACCAGAGCAGTGTGTGTGGGGCTGCTCTACAGTGCCTGCTCAGAGCTCTTCCTCTACATGGCCTCAAAAATATACACCTTTTCAGTACAAAGAAAGACAACTCCAGTCCAGTTTAACCCAGAAATATCAACTAACCCTGCAGTACTGCCACACAGCTTTTGGAGTGCCTTTGGAAATCAAAGCCCAGGACATCCATGGTATCTGTGCTCTCTAGCTATGACAGCAGATCCCTCAGCCACTCAAGCACCCAGCTGATCACAGGCACTCCCTCTCTCTCATACAAGCTCCTCTCCCATTAAATGATACATGGCCCCTTTTCCAGGCTTTCCCAGATCATCCTGAGATTTCCCAAGAAATTTAGAACATTTTGCCACAGCGAAGTTCCAGCCACGGCCCAAGGCCCAGCCCTGCATCCCTAGCGCCAGGCTGGGTGGGCAGCACTGCCCCTGCACCAGGCTGGCAATGTCACCCAATGTCACAAGGCTGAGGTTGCTGGACACGGCACTACGGAGGACACAATGCAGCTACTCCCATCGCTCACTCAGACTTTCTAATCCATTCAAGAAACAACTAGTTCATGTCTATATCAAATATTAAAAAGACAAACCTATATTCCTGTCACAGGGTCTCTGCCACTGCTGGGTTGTTGGACCATCTGCCTGCCTTTTATTTCATTCTTCTGCATATACATTAAATCTTATCAAACAACCAATTAAGACAGAAATCAGATATATTAGCACTAGAAGCAATCAGTTATGGCTTCTCAAGTGTTCCATCTCATTTCCTTCATTCACTTCAGCCTTACCTAGACCTGCCTTTTTATCTGTCCACTCGGTGGGATCACTAGCCCCTTCCCTGCCAGGCATGGCTCTCCAGTGGGTGCTCAGGGAACAGCTCTTCAGCAGCTCTGAAGAGTGGGCTCTGTCCCATGGCATCTCCCCCAATTACACTAACCAAAGCTGAAGAACTTTCAGTTTCTTTAAGCTGGTGTTGATGGCAAGGCCTCTCCTAACTACACAGCAGGCTGGCTAAGATCGTGTGGAAGATTTCTAGACACCACATACTGAAGGAATTGCCACAAACCATCTGGTGCCAAGGACTGGAACCAGCAGCAAGATTAAGGCTGCACACCACAGTGCCCTGGCACTCGTGCTCTCAGGCTGTTTGGCTGGTTCCACGCCCCCACAGCAGCCACAGGGATTCCTGGGGCCACAGGAGAGCAGCCCAGCAGCTACTGCGGCCACCCTGCACCCACTGCAGCTGCAGTCATTGTGTGATGCCAACAGCAAGGAAGGAGCAGTGTGAGAGGGAACAAGCTGTATGCTGAATTTCTCTCAAAAACTTCCTTCCCATCACCACAGCTATTTGTAAATGGACTGGGAGAAACTGCCTCCATCTCCATCCCATCCCTTCCCCTGGCACTGACACAGGCGCTTCCCACCCCAGCTGGAGTGTGGTACATGCTGCATGCCAAGGAACAGGCAAGGAGACAGCAAGGCACACACGTGTCCTGGGGCAGTTCTGCAGAGCTGGTACTGTGGGCATGTCCAAAGTCAAGTAATTCCAAATTTGGAGGAGCTGGGCAGCCTTTCATTTGGAAGTCTTCAATAAAGTGCCTGAATTTTTCATGCATTCAATGGAGACCTATAAAGTAAATCTCAGCTCAGGTCTTAATTATAAAGCTAAAGGTTGCATTGTTAATAATGCCAATACTGCAGCCTGCAATCATTAATAGTTAACACATGCGCCACAGGCGCTGTTCTTCTCAAGGACCTGAAATATTGATAAGGGAGCTGAGGGAGCAGGGAGGAATGGGGTGGCTGGAGAACTTGGAAACTGCCAGGGCGCTTCCCTGCCACCCAGGTTCAGTTCTTCTCCAAGCTGTGCAAGCCAGATTTGTGTGGGGATAATTGGGGTTTCTATCAAACATACAGGCCACACAGAATGCAAACTGGTGTTTTGCTTTTTAAGCTGCCTGGTGAAGGAAAACTCAATGGTGTCATCAGGTTGAGCACTGCTGTGAGACACCAGTCTGAGCTGTTCAGGTTCTTTGGCCACATAAAGTAGCCACAGCCAACGATGGCACAGTCCGGACTGGGGAGATCCTGGGTTTCTTGCATTAACTTCACAGTAACAGCTGCTGCATGTGCTAAAAGGAGCAAATCTGCCTAATGCAGTTTTGCCACAGAGAAGCCACTTGTGTTGCTTCAGTGTAGCTAGAGGCTGAATTTCTGGTTGGCTTAGAAAAACAACTTTGAGCAATCAAAGAAATTGATAGATCCTAAATTTGTCAATAAACTGTCCTTTCCCTGAAATCCTGGTCAGCCGCAATGAATTCAGAGCAGAGCAAGGCTCAGCCAGGAACCTCACTGCTGTGCAGAGAGAAGGCTGATGTGAAGTGGGGTGCAGACCCTGCTGCCTTTTTATTTTTATCTTGTCTGTGCACAGCACCTTTGTACCCCAGCACGGGCATGCTGCCTTTCCTGCAGAGCTCAGCCACGTCCCAGTGTCCTGCAAACCTCATATCATGCTCAACACACAAATATGAAGGTGTGAGAGGTATTTTGGGCAGGCCCTGCTTGCCTCTTGCCTCCACTGGAACCACCTCCCAGAGCCCGGAGGGAGGCAGCAGCATCGCAAGGGGAGCCAGGAGGTTGACACACTGTGGGTGCAGGGGGCCCTCCCTACTGCTTACCTGCGATACCGTGATGCTGCATTTCTTTGCCAGCTCTTCTTTGGCTTCTTCACTGGGGTAGGGGTTACTGAGGTGGGAGTAAAAATACTCATTCAAGATTTCCGTAGCTTGTTTACTGAAGTTACGCCTTTTCCGTCTGAAATGAGAAAAGGAAAACCACAACTGTTCCTCCAGATGCCAGCAGGTCCCTGGCAGGGTTGGATGGGTCAGCAGCCCATGTTTCACAGCCTGTGCTGCAGCACAAAGCAACACAACAGAGCTGTCCTGGCACCCTGATCCCTTTGGGCTCCCCAGCACTATGGGAGGGAGAAGCAGACAGTAACACCACATCCTCCACCCAGCCCTGCAGGCTCTGGACTCTGCCTCTGGCTTAAGACCCCAACCTCCCCGCAGGGTTCACCCCATGGGGGCACAGGCCACGTGCTGTGGCAGAAAAGGTGCAGCAGGTGCTGAGCCAGCAGCCTCCCTGCGGCTCCTCCACACCCAGGTACACCGCCCAGCCAGCAGCAGCCTGACACACCTGCTCCCCTCAGCACAGGTCAGCTGGGGCCCCTGCACAGCTCCCCAGGGTCAGCACGGTAGAACAGGACAGGGCAGCCACACTGAAGTGTCCTCACATGGCCCTCCCTGAGCTAATTGGCTTCCGACAGCAAGTGGATTTCAGGGCTTTGCGAGTGAGACCCATCTGTGCCCCCTCCTGCCATGGGCTGCACGGGGCCCAGGCTCTGGCCTCACATGGGACAAGGCACCAAGGTGTGTCACCTAACCAGAACGAGGAGCCTTGTGGAGACCACCCTCATGTGCTCTGGCCAACAGAAGCCACCAGCTCTTGCTCTGGTGGCAGCCAACACAGGTTATGGTGGCAGCGCCTGCTCAGCTGCAGTGCCATCCCTCTGTGCCAACGGCTGCTCTCCTTTCGCAGAGCATCCTCTAGAAAGCTCCAGTTAAACATTTCCTTGGAGCTGCTTCCCCCAGGGCTGTTGCAATCACCGCCGGCGCCCCAGGCCAGCCGGCAGCCGAGCGCAATCCCCAGCGCGCTCTTCCAGAGTATCACGAAGCTGCTAACTGCGCTGTATCCTGGAGCAGGCAGGCTCCCTCCCTAGAGCTATGTTTATCTCATTACTATGCTTCCGCTCATTTTGCCTTATTTACCTTCCTCCTTTTTAAAGAAATCACTTTAAAATGTACATCTGCAGGCTCTACCTTTGCGTTCCTGGAGCTCTCCATAGACATCTCCTCCAACTGCCTGCAATTACCCTGATTTCCCACACCTGCCAGTGACCTCCTTGTTAATAATATTATTTTGGTCTTGTTTAGCTCCTCACAGCTTTCAGGTGTGAAGCATGAGCTGCTGGAGGAGGGAGGCTCCGCATGGTGCCTGCTGCTCCTCCCTGTTCTGCCTGGCTCCACTCCTGCTCTGCCACAGGCCCTGCCAGCTGCCAGGGCCCTGCTCGGCACACAGCCTCTAGGAAGGGGCTGGGGATCACTGCAGGGCTGGGGATCCCTATCCCACCTCATCAGGCTTCAAAACAAATCTGACTGTGCTTAAAATCCCCTCCTAATCCCTGTCTGCCTGCATTCCAGCAGCTCACGGAGCAAGCAGCCTGCTCAGGTGGCCGCGGGCCCTGGGGACAGGCTCTGAGCTCCAGCAGTGATCCAGGTGTCCCAGGTGGGGCAAACAAGCTCAGTATTTGCACTAAAACATGTAGAAAAGACCTTGCTGTGTCTGAAAGCCTACTGTGCAGGGGTTCCCTTTCACAGCAGCTGTGATGAAGGCTTTTACGGGGACAAAGCAGCTTCTCCCACTCATCCCTGCTGGCATGGGATGCCAGGCCCTCCCGGGCTGCCCAGAAATTACTGCTTCCCCCCAAAAGAGACAGGGGCACTTGCCTCTGCCTTACCTGGCATCAAGGAACCTTGATCTTAAAATCATTACTGCTTCACAAGTGCTTTGTTTGAGCTGCATCTGGATGGAGCTGAATTTTCGATGAATGATGCCCACCATCCTTTCAATCTCCTTGGGAGAAATGGGACGTGTCCGGCTCTGTTCTCTGAGGAGGTTCATTACGTGCGTGGTAAATTCATTACAGGCCTGTGGAGGAAGAAGAGGCTCAGACATGGGTTTGTGCCATCCCACGACGACACGAGCTCTGACCTGGCTGTCAGAACCCTTGCACGGCCCTGTCCCCTCCGCACATGTGTGGCCACAGGATCCCCCACAGCCTGTCCAGGAGACCTGCAGCTGTCCTGGGGCAGCCAGGGGAGCTGAGTGCCCATGGCACTGCTCCTGCCATGCTCGTCCCTTTCCCCATGCCCATGTGCCAGCCAGACCCCGGCAGAGAGGAGCAGCTGCAGGCAGGGCAGGGTGTGAGCAGGGACCCGCACACCTCACAGCCAGGTGGGCAATGCCCCAGCCCTGTGCCTGGGCACCCTGCAGCACTGAGGAACCTGAGCCCTTTCTGAGGCATCTGTGTCCCCTCAGCAGGTGGGTCTCAGCCACACTGTGCCCCAGCCTGACCTGTGCTGTGTGGCCACAGTGCTGAGGAAGGGACAAGGAGCCCTTGATTGTCACTCCCAGACTGTGACACGTTGATATAAACTTCAGGCTGCACCATCACCAGGAACCCCCTGGTGCAACCCTCTGCACATCCAAGCAGCCGTCACACTGCTGTCCTGCCTTTGCTTTGCAGGCTGGAACCTGCCAAAAACTCTGCTAGCTACCCTCTTCCTTCTAAAGCTGGGCTGCAAAATATCTACATAATATGTCTGGCAACCACATTTTCAAGGATTCTCTAACATTTCAGTAGATTATGTAAGGGAGAGAGTTAAAAGTGAAAAGTTTATGCATCTAAAAACTCATAATTTCCTATAACATTTGCTGAACATCTCACAACTTATTAAGTGAAGCCATCTATGAATGCAAATGCTGATTAGCAATTTGGCAATAGCCCAACATTCGCAGAATTCACATAGCTTTTCTTTAAACCAGTAGTTCATACATGATTAATTAGAACATCTCATTTATGTAGTGTGCACTTTAGCTCATTACTCTAAGTAAAATTCGTTAAGTATTTACATTTAGATAATTAAAATCTGGGTACACCCTTAAGAAAGATGCATACACTTCAGGCAAAGTGATTTTTTTTCTTTACACTACTGAAAGTAAATTACAGGCTAATTTACATCCTTGCAGCACCCGTTGGAGGCAGCGCTCGGCAAGGCTGGGCGAGCCCTGGTGCAGAGCCCTTCACTTGCCACACAGAGGGCACGGAGCCCGGCGCTTGTGGCACCAGCACAGCCACCGCGGCTCATCCTGCCACCCTCGGGTTTGTCAGGATGCTCCAAGCTCCAGGCGACAGAGTTTGACATCTCATCCTCACTTCCCACTGGCATATTCTCTTTCTTTCATCAGGGGACAACCTGAGCACACAAAAGTTCCAGTCCAGCCCTCGACCGATGGCAGGAGCAGCAGTTTTGGCTCACCCAGGAAATGTTGCACAGAAGGGAAGGGGACAGAGGCACCCGAAACGCAGCGGCTGTCCCCCTGAGATCAGACAGCAGCTCAGAACTGTTCCAAAATACAGTTGAACCTAAGACTTCAGCACTGGATAGACATTCCAGGCATGCAGCTTGCCACAAGCCCTCTTGTTTTCAGATCCAGGGAATTCAATTTTAAAGTACAATAAAACTGGCAACTGTAGCATTAGAAATATTTTCAGGTATGTCTTTTCTAAAAGAGATGTAGTATCAAAAACTGGACATTTAAAGTGAAAATTAGTTTCTTACTTTCAAGAAGCAAAAACCTTTCCCTGACTTTACTCAACTTGCCTGATGAGACTTGTTTTGGCCTACAACTGCTTGGAGAGTCTCGGTTTAATTCGTCTCCACCAGCACCTCCCCTCTGCAGAGCTGCCTCACTCGGCACAGTGGGGGGAAGCTCAGAAGACTCTGATGCTTTGTCTTGTTTCTCTTGTTTATTTATAGCGTCCGAGCTACTTGATCCCTTTTCCAGGACAATTTTTCAGGCCTCTGCTTGGTGCCCGAGACATTATTAATAATGTCAGGTTATAAGTGATGGCCTTGTTAACCTGCTCAGAAACCCTGTAGGAGCAGGGATGCTCCTGCTGCCTCAGTGCTTCATCACGACTGCGCAGGAAAAAGGGAGGAAATGGCCCAAAACAATATTGAGGGGCAGGGTGGCAGCCAGTACTCTGTGAGGTTGGTGGTGGCTTCTGAGCTGCCACACTTCACCCCAATTCGGGGTGAATTCAGGAGACATCTGTGAACTGGGGAAGTGAGTTCCCAGCTGCTCCAGGAGGCCTGGGACCCTTACAGTACTTTTGCCTACAGCAAAAAATGTATTTCAGTGTAATTACAGCAGATAGCTTTCAATATGTCATCTCTGTTATAGGAGCTGTAAATTATGGAAGGCGCTGCCTGTGCATGGCCATTTCTCCTGGCACCCGGCAAGGGAGCGTTGGGTGATGGCGTGACACACTTTCCATTTCTCTTCCCCTTTTTTTTTTTTTTCCTGAGTGCATTCCCCTGACTGGCAACAAATATCAGGATCAAACTCTGCCTGGAAAGCATCCCCAGGAAGGCAGTCTGGTTCCTGCTGCCGTGGGTCGGCAGGAGTGCCTGCGCCGGGCAGGGATGGCAGGACAGGTGCCCGGCACGGGCTCCCCGCTGCAGGAGGGCTCCTGCCTCCCAGAACCTGCGGTGCCACGGGCTCCGATGCCAAGCCCTGGCTGCCTCTCGGGCACTGTGGTGAGACAAACCGGCAGGAGACAGTTTGCTGCCAGGCTGGGGAAATCATCATATGTCTGTTGAGCAGACGTGGCTGGGTGTCAGGATCCATGGGGAAGCGTGCATGTCTCATCCTCAGCTCTACCTCTCTCTCCTGCTCCGGCAGCATTTGAGCATCCTCCAAAATTTCCTGTGGTGTCAAGGAACGGACGGATGGCTGTGATATTTCAGCTGAAACCTTTGTAAATGGAACTACAGGGCAAAAAACGCTCCTGCTTCCCCCACGTCATTAAACTTATTAGAGTCCAAGGATGTTTGCCAGGAACTGGCTGCAAGCACCGACCTGCCGCCACTCTGGCCCAGATCTGCCTCCAGCCTGTGTCCCTGTGCCTGTGCGAGACACGCTGCTGCTGCATGGGGCTCGTTAATCCGACAGCCACCGCCATCCCAGCGCTACGGCTGCACCCAGCAGGGCACGGAGAGCCCAGGGCTCCACACAGGACTGCTGGGGCCTTGGGGAGCCAGGGGAGAACAGCAGATTTGCACAAAGACCCTGACAGGTGTTTGCTCAGTTATTTGTTCACCACTTGAACACCACAGTGAAAGAGACAGCACAGATGAGGAGGCAGTGCCACTGGCACCCAAGACACACTGTGCTGCTGGCACCTGGCAGCATGTGGCAAACGTTCTCAGTGCCACCAGCATGGCAAATGTGTTGGGTCACCAGCTCCCAGAGGTGAATGCAAACCCACAGGTCTCTGCAGCAGGCTCTTCACTCCAAACAAAGGCACCATGTGCTGGCATCTGCCTGAACCAGGATTTCCCTAGTTCCTGTCCCAAAGCCTGGGCCAGGTGCTCTGCTGGTGCCTCACTGCCCACTCCCTTCCAACCTGCGCCAGCCGACCTGCCGTGGCTGAGTCTCGTGCCAGAGTCTCCTGCCACCTGCTCCAGGAGCCTGTGGGCTGATACAGCCAACGCAGCCCTTGTCTGCCTGTGCTCCCCAGCTTGCCAGACCCAGCTGTGTGGGACCTCATCACAGGGCAGAGGGTGGCACCGAGTGACCAACACCTCTCCTCCTCACTGCCTCTATGGACTGGGCAAAGGGGAGAAACGTGGGCTCTTGTGCAGTTACAGACAACAGAAAACACTCAGGCATGCAAGACACGCATTCTGGCTCCAGCCAGTGGCTCCTCGGAGTCCGACAGACTCCCATCATGGCTCTCTACAGGCAGAGGGGTGGGGAAAGGGAGGAAGGGATGTGGTCCAGAGCAGGCAGTGGTGAGCACTGGCAAGCAGAGGAGAGCAGCATCAGGTACACGAACAACTGAGAGGCTGATGTCTGACCTGTTCATATTTCTCCAGCTCTGTGTGATAGATTTGTCTGATCTGGGTCAATTTGGCTCTGTAATCTGAGTGTTCAATAGAGTTATCTGAAGACCCTCCAGAGGCTGCTGCGGCTGCAGCTGCTGCCGCCGATCCCCCACCTTTCTCCGGACCTGAGACTCCTTCTGCCAGAAGCATATTGTCTAGTCTCATTAGCTGAGGATCGGGAGGGTCTTCCTCCTGGGCTCCTCGGATGCTCAAACCTTGGGCAGAAAAGAGAGAACAAGAGAAAACACAGTCAGTATCTCTGCATCTGCCCACTCGCTGCCCACCTGCCCCAGCCCTGCCTGCAGCATGGCCCCAGCTGGCACCCCCTCCACAGCCGCCACCCTAAGACACAGCCCGGCCAGCCCTGCAGGGGGACGGCAGTGCCATGGGACCCTCTCTGCTCCCACACACAGCACGAACATCTTTGCAAGGCTTTTGAAGAACGCTGAAGAATTTTAAACACCTCACTGTAAGAACCAGAGGGGTGTTCACACGAGGACAAGGACATTCACCTTCCAGTTGTTTTCCAAGACCCAGCTAAGCCCGTGCAGGGCTGGCACTACCCTGTGTGTTATATTACTTTGATGCAATGCTGTGTTGTAACAGTAATGCCATTATTTATTTGAAAATAATTTATTTGCTTCTCATTTCTTTCCAAATGTGTCTAAGCATCACATTACTTTAGGGAGACCCATACCACTGGATTCCATCCCTCCCACGAGGCCCAAGGGTTGGTTTAAAATGCCTGGAGAAAAGCTGACATTTGCTCCTCAGCTACATGAGGCTGCAGGGGAAAAGCTGGAAGATACTGTCACTCCCATCGGCACAAACACCATGGATGCATCCACTTCCAAGCGTGGTTGTGGTCTCTGGCACCACACAGGTGGAGGGAAATGGGGGTGGCAGAACTGGGAGTATCCCTTTGGGAATGGCAGCAGTGGGAGTGCCTGTGGAGGCTCCAGATGCTCCACAATGGTTGCTCGTAGGACAAGAAGGGATTCAAGTTTCCCTTGGCTGGGAAGGGACTGGGATGCTGTCATGATGCCAGGACACTGAGCAAGTGTTTAAATCTCCAGTGCTCTTCCACTGTATTGTTGGGAACAACATTTAAAATCTGATTTTTGGTTTAAATTGTGGATTTCCAACACTCAACACTGCTCAGTAGCTTCTCTGAGCCCTATAGATCAGGGCTGACAATTTGCAAGTGAATCAGTTCAGGCCAGGCTGGTGCCAGCTGCACCAAAAAGGAAGTTTAGAAATAATTACAGTCGTACAAACCCACCAGAGCCACAGCTTCTTGAATCACCATTTCCACTAGAGGCTTAAGGCACCATGTGCCTCCCAGCCCAATTAACCTCTTTAGCTCTATTCCAGGGTGGGTTCTTGTGCTGCAGCCACAGCGGGACCTGGGTGCTGCCGCTGGCACCTCACAGGTTCGCAC
>VZRL01003139.1:657298-670553 GCA_013397895.1 Origma solitaria
TCTGACTTGCACTTAGTGCTAAGATGTCAGTCTTATTTGTGCTCAGCTTGAGGACGCAAAGCACTCGATAGCTCCTCATCAGTGCCCACGGCTGCGGGGCGCGGGGTGGGAGTGGGGAGGGGGCTGCGGACGGGCCCAGCTCGGGGGTCCTCAGCTGTGCTGGAGCAATCCAGCTCCATCCTCCATCCCGGGCACACACTGTTGGCACTCTTCAGCAGCTGTGGCTGAGCACTGATTCACATACACAAGGAGGTGCCCGAGGAACCCTCCCCGGCACCACCATTGCAATGGCATCACACCGTGTCCAAAACACACGATTTTAATAATGCTGATTCTACAAGCAAACCCTACCCCAGTGCCTCTTCTGCGCTGTGCTTGGTCAAGGACTCCCCAGTCTGCACATTCTCGGCAGGCTGTAGCCACATTTACATACGCACAGAAACACGCTGAGCTTCAGGAGCCCGGCCAGGCTGACGCTGCTGAGGGACACTCAGCTCTCCCAACTGCAGCCACCACAGACTGCGAGCAGGAGGGAACACTGCACCCCACCTCCAGCTGAAAACACCAGGTTTGCTTAGCCATGGATTTTATGGATCTCTGTAATCCCTCATGGCAATAAGGATCCTTCATGACTGGATAATTCATCTGACTTCCCTTTGCATGTCTCTCCTCCCCCGGCCCTGCAGCCATCTTACTTCTCCATCTTGCAGAAGGTTCCAAATACAAAACGTGGGCTACACGTGGTTGTGCTCCCACAGAGGCACTGGTGCCACTGGCACTGGCACAGAGTCTCCCACAGTGAGTGGCTGTGCCCCCACACCAGCATGTCACCAGGGCCACCGGCACGGCAGGACACAGGCAGCTGGCAGTGGGACATCAAGTTTTATTTGCATTATTGTAAGGGACACCGCCTGCTTTATGGAGCTGGCTGTGTGGCTCAGGGTGGATCAGGGAAGCCACCAGGCAATCCTCAGGTCGTGGCTTTGGGGATGCTGGGTGAGCCCCACTGCATAACTGAACAGCTGGAGTTGGAGGGACCTTCTGCAGATCACCCAGTTCCGACCCCCCCTAAAGGCAGGGACACCTTCCACAAGACCTTCCAGCAGCCCAGGCTGCTCCAGACCACAAGTAAAGCCCTGAGACCTTGCAAAGCCTCAGGTGATGCTGGGGCCTGTGGCAGGTGCCCAGTGAACAGGATGGTGCCATCGGCTCCCCGCGGCACTTGAGGCAGACGAGGTCTCTGCTTTAACATTGCAAAAATGCGCACTTATGTAAAAATACGATAAAAGTTTTATACTTGTAGAATTTCCTACCAGTAAATCACACAAATGGATATCTACACCGGGTAATAAAACTGAACAGATTTTAAAACTGATCAGTAAAGTTGCTCATAAATTGTTGTTTTTAGCCAGCTGTAAACAAAAGCTGCATAACCACCAAGCGAGCCTTGGGAGGGACTCTGCACACAGAGATGCTCCAGCTGCTGTCTTCAGGGAGAAGACACTGGATCTGGACAATGTTTGGAATCTTTTGTTATTGCCCAGCATAAACATTCTGTCTCTGGCTCTATATCCTAGCACCAACAGGAGAGGAGGGAACAGGAAAAAATGCTGCCACTTTCTGGTCCCCTATGGTGCTTTCCTCCTTGCAGGGGTTTACATTACCCAATGTACCCACAGTTTGATCCCTGCGCTCTCTGTATTTTATTTAATTGCATTTCAGAAAAAGAAAGAAACCACATGTAAACCATGCAAACCACTCACTGAAGGCAATACTTACCTGACAGGGGCAGAAACTATGTGCGATTCCCAGCCCAGACACCACAGCAGAACACGCTGTACATTCTTACCTTTTTTTGTTTCAAAATGACACAGAAATTACTATTTTATCTGCTTGTATGATGGTGAAACACACACCAGCAAGGCCTCTGCTCTCCCTGCAGATTGGATTACCTGCACAGAGGACCTGGAACCTGCTAGGAACAGCCCTTCCCTGAGCCAGTGCTTCAGGTGGCAGAGATGTCAGCTTTGATTTGAGCTAACACAAAGGAATCTTTGGATGGAAATGCTCCAGGACCTTTGAATTAAATGAAAGACCAGAACACTCCACAGAATGTCTGCAATAACAGTCTCTACAGAAAATTATGAGGAACTACATAAATCCACCCTCTTCCTCTTCACACAGGCTCATTAAAGCAGTACTGACTCTCTGGGCAGCTATAATTCTGCTGAGTGATACCCTGGAATCACCCTGTCAATACCCAGTGGTGTGCTGCCTCTCCAACTATCTGTGCCCCTAATATTCCTCTCTTTGATGGGATTTGCTGACCTTTAATCTGATGCTAGTTTACTCTCATCACTGAAGTGCAAGTCAGAGAGCAATAAAACGGCAACCTCGCTGATTCAAAAGGGAGAGCTAAAGCGCCACTAACTGTGAATCTAACCTTTCGGAATGGCTCTGCCTTAAAAGGGGAAACATGAAGTGCAAGGCAGCTAAAACAAACAATATTTAATGCTGACTACAAGATTTATTGCAGTCCTCTTTGCATGAGTATTAAATTGGAATTTCAGGGCTGTTAACTGAGGAAGAGGAGAAGGAGAGCCAGCGAAGATGGAGCAGGGCAGCACAAAGTCCCTTCCCCATGCCACGGGCACTGCTGGCACTGCCGGAGGTGCAGGGAGCGTCGGGGACACGGCACTGGAGCTGCCCAGGCGGAGAGACCTGACCCCAAAAGGGCAAATGGACCCCGGGCGGCACAGGGAGGTGACAGGTGTGAACTGTATCCGTGCAGCAGGGGAGATGCATGTGCAGATGTGCATGGGCATCCTCTCCCAGCTGCAGCTGGAGAGCCCCAGGAGCGCTGCAGGCCCCACTGCAAGCACTGTTGGGCTGCCCACACACAGCCCAGCCCAGCCCTCAGACCCACTGTGCCACTGCAAAGCACCCCGAGAGCCACCGTGACCTCAGCCACGAGCCAGGGCCACGGGAGATGGGACCTCGTGCTGCTGGAGAGGGCACAGGGCACGGCTCTCCCCAGGACGCTCCTGGGCACAGGGACAAAGGGCTGTGAGCAGAGCTGAGGGGATGGGGAGTAGTTGATCCTGACTGACCTCCTCTGTCTGGGTGGTCCCCCAGGGGTCTCTGAGCAGGCACTGCGCAGCACGTCTGCTGTACAAGGGAAATGAAGCGGAAATAAAGGTTCTCCAGATGCTGGTGCCTCCTGCGCCACTGGGTCGGGGTGCAGGAGTGTGGCTGGGCACAGTGGTGGCCACACTGGGACACCACCACTGCCCCTCAGTAGGACCTCTGAGTGACCGTTCCTAATGCCTGCACACAGAGGAGTGTGGTGGCACCTTGAGGAGCACAACCAGGACCCCCATGGTGTCCCAGGCTGGGGAGAGCCTGCACAAAGCAAGCAAATAACGGAGAACAGTCACACGTTGTGTACACACAGATCAACACAAAACACATCGAAGTCACAGCATAAAGTAAAAGAGAAATTATTGCATAACAAATTTTTCCCAGCTCTCTGGGGAAAATAAAGACTGACAGCTGTGGGTTTAACAGGTGTTGCTAGAAGATGAGCTACTTATTAATACTGCTAGGAAGGAAAAGGATGATAAAAACTATAATGCGATTAATTATTTATGTTTACGAGCACAATTTTTAAGAGTTACAGTCTGTCATGCAAATCGCTTGGTCTGGTTCGACTCGACACGTCAACACGTCGCAGCTCGGAACGTGCCTGAGGGCTGTGCACAACACGTGAGGTGACTGCCAGGCCCTGCCAGGCAGCACAGCCCTGACCCCACAGAGCAGTGCCTGGCCCAGAGCCACCGCTTGCCCGGCGGCAGCATGGCCAGAGCGGGCACAGGCTGAAACAGGAGCTTCTCATCAGCACAGAACTGGGAAAACTCCTGCTGCGATTCCTTCGCAGGCAGACCGATGGTGGAGCGGAGGTGAGAGCCCTGGGGGTGCCAGTCCCCCTCCGGCTCGGGGGCACCGCTGGTCACTGCAGGGTGACAGCTCCTGCCAGCCCGTGTGGTGACCAACACCTGGGCACTGGAGTCCCACACCAGGAAGGAACTGGCGTGGCTGGACCATGAGCTGCGGCACCGGCGTCGCCAAACCAGCACGGATTAGCATAGAGCAATTACTGCTCAAACCCCCACCGCTCTTCTGAAAAGAAAATTGGACACGAACATTTGCAGGAACTCACAAAGACAGACTTTGTCAGACCTAACAGGGCTGATAAGGGGAGAGCTTTTACAAGGGACACCAAGAGATGCATCAGTTGAGCGCGAGGCTGAATACAAAACAGTTTTAGTGTAAAAAAGAACAAAGAAAAGGCCTGTTCTGCGTAAGAACTGGTAATACATTAAAAATTTAAAACCTGGCACGACAAATCTGGATACTCCCTGCAGAAGACAACTGATATTAATGAACAGGCCTGTGCATTCATTGTCTGGGATCCCAGAGGAAAAAAATAATGCTGGTTACACTGAATTTTTTAAAGAGAAATTTTTCCCCGCACAAACAGCTCTTCTGCCAAATCACCAGCCTACTCCTGGCAGTTTTAACCACCTAAAACCATTCACTTGCCCAAGCAGTGGATTCGCCTGAAGGTCCCACATTTCTTCATGTAATTCCTCAGCATGAGACTCCATCAGAGCCTCGCTGTCCCACCAGCACTGATTTACTCAGTAAGAAGTGCTCAGGCTCGGCTGGACACCCTCTCAGCCCAGGGAAAGCAGCTCCCTCAGCACAAAGAGGTTCAGTCCCTGAATCACTGACCTGGCAGCACTCAAGGAGGGCGAAGGGAAGGCAACAAGGACTCCCTGGTTTGCACAGGCCTGCCCCAGGTCCTGGATATGGCTCCCAGAGCACCCAGCTGGATTCAGCTCGGCATCACTTCTGCAGCCAGGAAGGAATAACCAGAAAGCTGGGAAATGCTGAACATGGCACGCACTTGTCTGCTGGTGGACACAGCACCAACGTTTATCCAGGCAGCGACAAAAAGCAGGAGAATTGCTCAGCACTTGGTCAGCATTGTCACTCACTTGGCACACGGAATGTGAAAGTCTCCGTGGGAAACCTCTCCAGGTTGTGTTGTAAGATCTGGGCAGCCACAAAGCCCATCGGCTTCACAAAATGTGTTGTGGAAAGTGGAAACACAAACCCCAGGGGCCTGGCAGAGAGAGTAACGCATTTGGAAAGGAGGAGCTGGGCAAAGCTGGGGGCAGCCAGGGCACCCAAGCCCAAGGTTGCACAAGGGGCTCAGCCCTCAGCCGAGCCACCCACGCTGCTCCCAGCCTCCCAAGGGAGCTCAGCCTCTCCTGTTCCATCCCAAAACACGCACGGCTCCTCAGCGGAGGGGCTTTGGGAGCACCCTTATAGCGCAATGGTGACACTCAGGGATGCCCAAGGCCAGCGGTGCCAGCTGGTGAGCGCGGCTGTGAGCGGCACTCGGCTCAGAGCGCTGGCGAGGGGCCACACCCCAGCACCCACTGCCCCTCGGCTCCCCTCCGCACCGCGGTGCCCTGGCAGAGCCAGAGCTGCGTACGGCCGCACACTCGAGCGCACACAACACAGAGGCTCACTGTCACCGCTGTCGCTGTGACTCCAGAGGTGTGGGGTGTTTGGGTGGGAGCCCACCTGCCCGCAGCACCGCGCCGGGGGACACGCTGCGAATATCAGCCGTTTGCAGCAGGGTCACCCGTGCAGCACACAATTATGCCGGGGTGAGCTGTGGCAGAGGGAACGCCTCAAGTTTTAAACTGTCATTAGAATACCGTGGCCTGGTTTTAACAATGCAGCAGCGCTTCTAATGATCTTTAAGGTAATTCGCTATTCAGACCCGGAGCAAAAGATGCAAATGTACCACTGAAAGCTCCTTATTAAATACCCACAGGCTACAGTTCTGTACAATAAGTGGTCCAGGTCTTTTTAGAACATCCTAATTAGATGAACAGAGATGCAGAAAAATGCAAAACCAGGTCATGCAGCAAAAATGTTGGGGGGAAAAAAAGAGCTGCCAAACAACCCCCCTCCAAGCCCCTCATTAAACACCCTCCCCCACCCTGCAGCCTTTATTAAACCCTCGCATGTGATGAAGAGGAGCCAAAGGCTCCCAGTCCACCATTGCCCCCAAAACAGAGGTGCCTGATATTGTTAAAGTTAAGTTTTCAGTTTATTGCCAGGGATATGTCTAAGTGATGATATAAATAATACTATGAATAATACATTAGGCAAAAACCCAATCTGAAATTAAATTCGCCTTGGGTTATCTCCCTTTTTCCTATATACATACAGAATTATTATGCACTAGGGGAAAAAAAAAAAAGCACATATCAAGGTAACACTTTTTCCCCCTTTGAAAGTAGCAAGAATCACTGCCCTTAAATAGCTGCTGCCTTGCATGGAGACATCAGACAGAACTTCCTTTCTCGCTGGAATCAGGAGAGAAGCTGGGAGAGAGATTTCAGGGCTGATAGGAAGGGTGCTCTCAGCACAACCCCAGCAGAGCTGCTGGCTCTGCCCCAGTGTGGCTGCACATGCAGGAACCTGCAGCACCATTTTCAGGTGCGCCAAGGTCCCTCAGAGCCTCCCACCAGGCTAGCTGGGGCCATTTACCCTCAGTGCTGGGAGCTGCTCTCATGTTTATCTATCTTTACATCTCCAGTTTGGCTCTGATGAGCACCAGCCCTTTACTCACTGGCTGGTTAGCATTTAGCACTGACCTTGCTGTGATTTCCAAACATTCCTAGCACAGCCAGAACAGCACAATGGGAATTACCCAGACTCACATCTGGTGAAATCCAAAACATACCAGACAAAGCAGGGGAGAGCTAAGCAGGAGCTGGGCTGTGCACTGAGCTCTCTGCCCCAACCCTATCCCAAAATTATTTGGGATATCAGACAAACCACTTGCTCTCCTTGTGCCTCAGTTTCTTCAGAAGGTAAGACTGTGGTACTCAGGTCACTCCACAAAGTCTGGAGGAGTCTTGGCTAAAGAGCACTAGGACTGAAGGGCTCAAAAACATACTGGCACTTATTTCCCACCAACCCTGGGGCACCAATGCAGCCTGGCCTCATAGCCCCCACCAAAACAAGCTGTGTCTTTTAGTGCCACAAGGCAATGGACACAAACCAGGGATCTTCTGAAGGAGCACCTTCATATGCAGGTCCCTCGGGTGACCCTGCATGGCACTGGGGATGCGCAGCCTCTGCCACCGCTGCTGGAGCTCTCCAAACTCCGGGGCACTGACACAAATTACGGCGATTCACAGGTTGGTTTTGTCATGTGAACATCAGTTCAAGGGCAGCCAGGGGGACAAAAAAAGCTCATTTCCTGAATTCTCCAGGAGAGAAAATTTGGGCGACTGATTACAGAGTCTGGGAGAGGGCAGGAAGGGCATCATGCTCTGCCCTTCCAAAGCACAACTACCCCAACCAAACACTGACAACCCGGCTGCACAGGCAGGCACATTCACATCCGTTCTGCTGCCATAGGTGTCTCCTTTAACACTAAGTGCAAGTGTTCGGTGCCAACACATCCCAGCTTTTCCTCCTCCAGCTCTGCCCTAAGGACAGCTGGAGCCTCAGGGAGCAGAGGCTGTGCCCCCTGGCATGGCAGCTCTGCTGGAAAATGGGCAGCATCTTGGCTTTCTTCTTCCATCCCTGAGCTTCGCCTGCAAGTGACGCTGGGCAAGACATGGTTAATGCACTAATTACCATAATTAAGAGTTGCCAATTTAATTATAGCTGAGAATATTAATGCTGTAACATTTGTTGGAGTGCAGAAAACAAACCTTTAATGTGCAGACTTTGTTCGCAAACATCTAATGGAGCCCTCCTCCACTTTGCTTGGTGCTTCAATGCTGACACAACAGTGATAGGTTCAGATTGAAGAACTTGTCAGTAATCAGGCAGGAGGAGGCTAATTAGCTGGCAGGTTAATGAGTGTGATGGCTCTTGACAGCATTTTGTTACAGCCTCTACTGTATTTAAACAATAAATGATTATTACTTAAACACCACGGAGATAGTCTTATTAGGAGAGCTAGACCATATATTTATTTTCATAAAAATTACATTAATCCCGTAGTGTAAAGAATAAAATATAAAATTTTGGCTGATTATATCTCACCTTTGAATAACCTCCAGGGTATCTCATCAGAGGAGCAGAGCACAGGTTTGCTTGCCCTTGTGCCCTCCAGGAGAAGGCATCGTGTGCCAGCTCCACAGGGTGGGAGCCGGGCAGCGATGGACTGCGAGCAGCAGTGCCATTCCCAGAGCTGTCATACTGCCCGCTCCAACCAAACACACAGAGCAGCTCCTTCCTCATGGCACCTCTGGGTGCAGTGCGTGCCAGGGCTTTGCCATCCCCCAGTCCTCAGGCCCATGCCAGGCTCTGAATTTTTCTTCCTTTGACAACTGGGATTTGGAAACAGGTGGTGAAGTAGAGGAATGGCTCTGTGGAGAGATTAACCCATTTCTCCGTCCAGTTAAGGGGGAAAGGGGACATTTTACAGCACTCCTGTCATCCATAAACATAATGAGAGTGAGAAGGAAGGTGTCTGCATCCAAAAAATCCAAAAGCACAGAAATATGGTGCCTTTCCTGCAGAAAAGGCAGGTGGGAAGGAGCCCCTGGCTATGGTCTGAACTGTATTTACAGGACAGGCAATTGCAAATATGTGTCCACAAAAACCTTATCTGAAGAGAATTAAATTGAATCTTTGGCTGTGTAATAATAAGGGAGGGTTATTTCAATTTAATATTTACTGTTCCCTAGGAATTTGTACATAAACATGGAAGAAACAAAAGGCCTCACCTGCTGAGACTAATACCATTTTCGAAATTATTTTTGCATGCATGAAAATGATTTGTGCCCCTCAGTGCTGCTGCTGAACATGGGAATAAAACCAGAAAAGGCACTGAACTGAAATCCTGCTTCATCCGTAAGACCGTGGGTTACCTGTTTGAGACTCAAACCATCACGGGCTCGGTGCCCGGCAGCAGCAGCAGCACACGGTCAGTGACACCTGCACAGGTAAGGGCAGGCTCCCGCGGCTCCCCAGGGCACCCACAGCCTTATTCCCATGGGATCCAGCCCCGGCACCAGCAGCTCGGGGGCACAGCCCCACCTCACCTTCCTGGGGATGAACTCTGCTCCCAAGAAGTCACCTGGGCTCTCAGCCACATCCCCAGTTTGCTAGGGCATCACTAGCACCACACAGAGCCACACCTGCGGCAAGCCTGCGCCAGCGGAGCCACGCAGAGCCTCGTGGGGAGCTGTGAAGTGACATCAATTCCAAACTGAGCCTGCATTCCTAAGCTTTGCCAAACACAGCTCTCTGCTCCCAGCCCTGCAGCTCGAAGGATCACACTGCACTGTGAAACAGGGACAGGTGTGCGAATATACACAACTCAGCAGCTACACCAAACTTCACTACAAAGCTCTTGAACACCTCCGCTTGAAACGGCTTATCCAAATTTTATTTTTTGACATTAAAATATTAATGGCATTTGATGGAGCAATTGTAACCCAATGCCATCCTGGGAAGAGCTGGCAGCTGGCAAAAATCACCAGGCTCTCTAGCTGTTTAAATGAGAATATTCTTCAGTCTGAAAAATTATTTATAGAGGGTTTTTTTACTACCCTTGTATACTGCAATGTTATTTCCTTTCCCACACACTAGCAAAGTCCATTTTCACAACTGCTATAAAGCGGCATGTTCACAGCTAGTAAAACAACTCAATAAATAGCCTCGCGAAGCTATAGCTGTCTCATATCCTTTCCTCAATAAAAACAGAGGTGAACTGCTTATTTTCAGCAGCACACTATAAGAAGACAGAAGCATTATGACTGCTCATACATTCTGACTATCATTTGCCACAAGCTATATCTGTCAGCATTAAATAAAGCTGCATTATAAATGTAAACAAAACACCCACATCTACCAAATGAGCTGTCCGCCATGGCTGCAGGCAGGAATTGAACCCGCTTATTGACTCAGCTTGCTCTTTTTATTTATTCTCCTACAAAGACATGCATTTACTTTACCCTACAAGCAGAGTGGGTTTAGGGGCGGTGACTTGTCTCCTGCACAGGCAGAAAAGGCAGGTTGGTGACAAATGCAGATCTTAATGGGAACACCATTAGGTGGGCAAACATTGAACTATTATTGAAAAACTGATTTATTTTAAAAGGTTATCCTAGACCAAAACACTACATCATAAATAATTTGCAGGATCAGTCAAGTGAATTTATACTTATGATTTTTTTTTAAAAAGGTAATTCATTGCAATCAAATAATAATGCCAGTTGGAGAGGAATTACGCTCAAATATCAACTGCTCAGAATTTACAGTCTGAAGAGGTTAAAAGGTGCTTGGCTCGACAGCAGCACAGAGCAGGCTGCTCCTCTGACAGAGGTTATACATCTCTCCAGACTAGAAAAAACTTCTGTCTCTGTCAGACAAAATTCACCTTTGCACAAGCCCGGAGCAGCCACTGACAGCCTCTAGGCCAGCACAGGGGGACACCCAGCTGTGCCCCCCACGGGCACACTCCTCCAGCCCCCACCAGCCCTGGGTGACCCTCCGGGGCTCGGGGACGGGTGTCTGCCACAGGAGAGCGGGACCGGGACCCGGCATGCACAGCACGGAGCTGCCGGTGCACTCGGAACTCTACGAGATAACACGAGTGCTGTAAAAATACTGCATGTTCCCCAATTAATAATTGCAATCAATTATTTATATAGGTATTCACATTTCTACAAGGCAGGGAGAATAATTATAAATAATGCATTGGCTAGGAGGGAATTCAGGCTTTTTTACTATTTGCTGTAGAAGAACGAGATTCTGCCAGAACTGTAAACAAATACTGTGGGGCCATTTCCGGAGCAGGACTGCAAAGTGTATCAAACTCTGAGTAGACCTCGTAGCAGTGGAGACACCACTTCCATGTCATTCAGGTAGCCATTAAAGGAGTTTCCATTGTATTCCTACAATCTGATCCTTTTCTCTCAGACCTAGGAGAAAGCTGTGCCTGGAGACAGCTTCTCTTCTGTCAGGCAGTGCTGTTAGAGCTGCAAAGATAATATTCCTTGGAAAAGTCATCAAAACTCCAAAATTATCTTTATTCTTTATAACGGGAACTAGCTGCCATGTGGGAGGGTGCTGAGGTGCCCAGCATCACCAGGTGCCGTGCCCAAGGCACCATGACCTTCCTTCCTCTCCCACCATGCCTCACCCCATCCCACAGTGCCGGTGCCAAGCACTCCCAGAGACAGGAGCTGTGTCCAGCAGAGCCAAACCCCAAAGAGGCTTCTGCCACGCACAGACCAGAGCAGGACCACAAGCACTGCTGCTTTGGCTCTGTGTAAAGCAGATTTTGAAGCTGGGTCTCTCAAGGCTCACCGCTGTGATGTGATATTGCTCTTTCTCCAAAGGTGACATCAAAAAGGCAAGAGTGAAAGCCCAAGTTAAGCAACTGTATGAAGCTGGCACAAGCCCCCACATGAATGGACAGGAACAAGTGTTCCACTGTTTCACATCATCCATTCTTCTGGAGGCTGATATCAAATATTCCTGCTTTTCCATTTTAAAATAAGCTTGCTAACAAGAAATTAGCAGGCAGCTTGGAGCAGCTGTCCATTGGGTAGCTGCATCAGTGTTTATGATGTTTACAGAGAAAAAGAAAATCAGTGTAAGGAGTAGCAGTGAGTAATTAATGTATTGTAGTGTGGAATTTCCACTTCCTACATCCATTTAAATCAAAACAAGTTTGGCAGTGCCAGAGTAAATCAAGGGACAGCCACCAGGGAGAGGGGATCGGCAGAGGCATTAGAGCCAGATCCAAACCTGTGCCTCACCCAAGCTCCCACTATTATTACTTGTGCAAAGCAAATATTCAGCCTCCAACCCTAAATCATTTCAATTCCTATTTCCAAGTATAATTTAATCTTTTTCAGCGACACTTGATGCTTACTTCATCACAGCATAATGACAGATTAAAAAGTTGTTGAATTAAATATTAAAGAGGACTTCAGGCAGTTCTGCATTTTTAAGGAATAACACAGATTGGAGATGAAATGAGAAGCCCAAATGCATATTTTATTCCAAAAGGAAAGAATACATATATTTTTCCTCCAGGCCACCTACTTTGTAATAAAACATAGGGCAGGTTTTTATTTAGTGGATAAAAGCATGATATAGTATTATAGGATTCGTATCACTGTAAACTGGTACTGTGCCATGGTGTCAAAGCCAATGACACCATGAGATCAAACACAGCCCTTTGTTAAATATCTACATGTATCTGTGCTGCTTGGCTGTACTGGATATAACTCCATATAGCCATTCACAATATTTTCATTAGACTACCTAAGCACAATTTATTGTCTCTCAGATGTGAAAGTTTATCTTGTGATGACACCTCCTGCATGACATCAAAGCACGGAATGCAAAACATAATTTAAACTATTACTGAAATATAAATCACTCCAAGGAAAATTATGTCAGCACATGAATAAAAATAGTCACTTATTTAAAGTGTAGTTTAAAGTGTCTGGAAGTCTTGGAAGATAAACAGAGATGACAACAAGTTTTGAACTTTAAAAGAAACCTCCACATTTCAATGAAAATTGTCCCAAACTATTGTATCACAACATAATATTGGGGGATTAATCTTTACGTATAGAAGGATCAAGGTACTCATCTTTAATTTTTTACATATGTATTAATATTTCTCCTTGTCTTTTTAGATGGTCATCTCTGTACGGGTCACACATTTTGCATTCACTCCGGAACAAGCACAATGTCCACATGCACAGAGAGGCAGAAGAAGGATCTGGAGAGGTTTTTGATGGCTATGAACATGGTGACATCAGAGGTGGCACTGGGAGTCTCATCTAACCCTCATCTCAAGTTAACTCAGTGCCATGTCCAGTAAATATTTTCACATGTATGCAGTTTCCCATCGCTGATTTGTGGTGCTACCCAGAAGAGTCTGGTGTGCCAGTGTGGATCGGGGCCATGGCGATGGGGGACCCCAGCACCACCCACCCCCGCACAGCTCTGGGCAGAGAAAGGTGACCCATTTCCAGCCATTTCTCCTGGCACCACGAGGGGTGATCTCGCGACAGAACTAAAGCCTTGGATGCTGGAAACAGACAAATCATCACTGTTAAAAAAAAAACAACAACAAACCCCCCCCCCCCCCAAAAAAAAAAAAAAAAAAAAAACAAAA
>VZRL01003139.1:671168-692117 GCA_013397895.1 Origma solitaria
TATTATTAATTATTACTGCCGTTATTAATACCAAAGGGATCGTGGCCGTGTCTTTGTGAGCGCACCCACTCTGCCGGGGAGTCATTAAGCCGCAGAACAATACGGCGGCGAGCGACAAGAGCAAAGCCATTGTTCCCTGCCAGCCTCGCGGCCTGCGCCCATGTAAATGAACTTAATGCTCTTCATTCAGGCGCACTCGGAGGGTTCTCATTTACTGCCTCTCTCTCTGTGACAGCATTTTCTCACCAGCCCTGACTGCATAATTAATGCAAATGCAGCCTTAGTGTCATGAGCCGGGCTCCTTTGGTTTACTTTGGTACGACACTTACAGAGGAATATTAACTAGAGAAAGCAGCATCACAACAGGGGTGGAAAATCAGCCTGTCAGGGACTCATTCCAAATGCCACGGAAAGGAGAGCGCCTTCAAGATTGTTTCATCAAGGTGATTGAGAACAAAAACTACTGAGGAAAATTCGAGCTTACATTTATGAGCTTCTCCACATACATTATTTATATCACCTGAACCTATAGGAACGTTATTTCCCAGCACATATTCATACAAAGACAGTGTTTGGGCTGAGAACTGGAACTCCATGTGCGCACAGGAGGCTGTGCTGGTGCCAGGTGAGGGCCAGCGCGCGTCCCCGTGCTCAGGGCCACAGCACAAGGATTTATCCCCGCACAGATCCACACATTCTCGCTCCTCAAAAAGGTCACTGAGCCGCGTACCCGATATAGCCTTTGCAGGGATAATCCTGCATTTTAATCCTGCCTGTTCCAATCAAAATTGGCTCTGTTGGGTTTTTTCTTTCCCAGTAAACCAGACAGCAATTCTGCACTAAATACACGTGAATTTAAAGCAGCAGGGCAGGATCCAGCCCTGTTCTCAGCACTTTGTACCCAGCCTTGCAAGCAGCCTTGCCTTTTTTCCACAACAGCCACACTGGAAATGTTTATTCAGATTAATCCTGCCTGTATTTCACTACCAGACAGAGCTCTGCCTTGTATTTTTGATCTGGAACAAAAGGAAATTCATGAGCACTATATGTTTATTTGCTTTTCTGCTTATTCTTTGGCTACACTGAAAGAATGTAGTTACACTGAAAAACACACCTCTTGGTATATTTCTTTCTGGAATTTGAGAATTTCTGCATTGTATTTTGTTATTGCCTTCTGCTCCCAGGCACACCAGCACTGTTCAGACCTTCTGAGAATGCTGCTGCCCTTTACCCAGCTGCTAATACCACAGTTCACAAAAATACCCCTCAGACTGCTGCCTCCTCCTCCCCACATCATGCTAATTCAAAAAGCACAGGAATTTTAGCAGCAATAAATATGGACCCGGGTTATCTGCTTTCCCGTGCTGGAGACTCTGGGTCACATTTTGATGTGTATGTAAAGACCAGAACCTTGAAGTCTTTTTTTGTCTAGGATTTCCTGGTGATCCCCCAAACCTGTAACTTTCACAAAACAAGAATCGAAATAGTGAAATCTGTTATTTAATGCTAAAAACTGGTGACACCCATCTGCCAAATCTGAGCAAGCTGGTTCTCTACTTGTTTACTTCCCAGAGAACAGACAAACCAAGCCCTGCCAGGGGACACACAACTGCTCTGTGGGCAGCTCCAGCCGAGGTGACCATGTCGTGTTTCCCATGTGCCTTCAGACAGAATACAGCACGGCCACAGTCCCTTTGTCCGGGATTTGTGCCCAAAATGAGTGCAGCCACCCCAAAGGGACCCTGCGAAGGAGATTTGTGAGATGAGGCTCAGGGCTGCGGGAGCTGCTGTCACAGCAGGAGGGGAGCCTGGTGACAGCAGCCGCTGGGTCCGGGCTGCAAGTGTCACCCACCTCTGCTCTACAGAAGGACACGGCTGATCACGAGCAGAGCTCAAGTGCAAAGGTTCCCTTCGTGCTGGTTTTTCTGTTTGCAGTCCCTCCAAGCCCAAGGTATTCTGCACACCCCGGCCTCCACTTCTCCTTGCCTCACTGCCATGAAGGCAATTCCAGCAGCAGCGTGCTGTGTGTGCCAGTCCTGCCCCCGTGCCAGGCAGCCGCTCCGTCCCCAGGCAGGCACAGAATCTGCCTGCCCCAGGGTCAGGCATGGGCCACGGACAGCCTGACACCTCCCTGCTAGCCAAGGCCGTCCCCGGTTTAACTGAATATACAGTAACTGAAAATAATACCTTTATCCCTCTAATATCCCATAGAACTGAATGGATCAAACGAACATGCCAGTCGAACGGTTTATTTTAGACAGGAAACAGCCCCGCAGACCATTATTACAAATTAAAGGTATTATATTGAAGTCATTTTTAATCCCTTATAAATGAATAACCCTTCTACCAACATTAAATCATTTTCTTCTGCACAAGTAACATTTCCTTTCGGCAGCACAGGATCTATTCCCCCGCAGACCGGGAGCTATCCTTCCGTCAGAGCTGGCGGCGGCTGATTACACCGCACCAGGACTCATAAAATTCCCACAGAACTGGCACTTGCATCTTCCCAGGGCAGCGCTGCTTTCTCTCATCCATAAGCAATAATGCCACTTTATTCTCTGTAATCAGCACGCAGATGATTATTTAGACACAGCCTCATAATCCTCCTCGCAGCAACCACGGAAGATCTCGATCTGAAATCTGCAGCTAAGGAATTCCCCCGCCTGCAAGCAGGGACGTGGGAGCCAAGCCCCATTCCGCAGCACGGGAACTTGCACTGGGCTTATTTATGTTTGGAAGCTGGACAGAAAGTGGAGCAGGAGTCTAGGAAAGGAGCGAGTTCAGACAACTTTGAGCAGGAACCACACAACGTCCGTTTTGGCACAGCTCTAATAGGGCATCAATATTGTCATTTAAACTTAGGATCAGTACACAAATGTGCTATAAATGGGAAAATCCCTTGTGAAACTGATGTGAAACACGCAGCTCATTGATTTTGTTCTTGATGGTCGGCTATTAAAGCGGCGAACACGCTGACCTTGTGTGCACAGGCAGACAGTGTGCATGCAACATAAAGTTGAAAAACAGCTTTAAAATGACTGTTTCAAACTGCAGACTGCAAACCTTCAAATACAGACAGGCATTCCATAGTTTATTTTAAATTGGCAACCGCAATTTAACAAGCTATTCCAACAAAGGATTAGCATAGCATGTGCTTTTCCTTAGCTATCAATTATGACATGGGGAATGCAGGGCACAACTTCAGTGTCAGATTACAACGTGCTGCACAAACCCACTCACAGCGCTGCCTCCTTGCTCTGCAATTCCCACCTCACACAAGCTAGGCCACAGCAGCTCCCCAGCATCATCCTGCATCTCCATGGACCTGCACGTTACAAGACCTTGGTTGCTTCTCTGCCACATTTTTGCCATTTAAATGAAGAAAAACCACACACTGTATTTATTCCTATGCTCTCATTTCAAATAAAACCTCAACTGCATCTCTTTGTTGTAGATTCCATTAGATAAACATTTTTATTTTTAAAAAATTGATTAGATATTGAATATTTCCATAGGATGCAAACAGCAATTTCCACTTAGCTCAATGACAATTTCAGATGCTTGACCTGTTAGTAGGCATAAAATTAACCGTTTTATCAATCTCAAATATGGGATGATTGCATACAGATACTGAGGTGCAAAATGCACAAGCCTAAGAAGATGTGTATATAATTTACCAGGATTTAAAACCTTATCTTCACACAAATTTCTTATACTTACAAATGCCTGCCTTAAGAATTGAAAAAATAATAAGGATTATATGTATTTTAAATAAGAAAGTTTTTATTATCCCCATCACGTGGATGCAGAGTGGATTTCATCTGAGGAGGGAGGGGGAGCCCCTGTTTTAGCTATTTTTCCTGTCCTGCTGTCCTTTCTCCTGCATTTGCCTAAAGGCTCTCAGTAAATTACACTCCAAGTAAATGACTGTAATTTACCCGTTGAATTCCCTTGTTCAGGAAAAGCACACACCACACATTCCAGCGTTTCCACAGCTCAAATTTACCATTCTCGGTGTCAAGAACAATCCACGGGCAGTAATTTGAAACTGTTTGAGCCTTCAAATAAGGGAAATTAGAAATGTTTTGAGAGCTAAGATTTTCAGTGAGGAGATAAAACCTGATAAAATCTGTAACAGTTCAATTCCTTCTCCTTTCTATTTACGAGCGGGGCATTAACTGTGCTGCTCAGCACCCTCGCCCAGCCCTGTGCTGATCCTGCCTAGGAAGCAAAACTGGTAATAAATGGGAAGCATTCTTAATGAGAGGAAAATTTTTAAAGGCCTAACAACAAAAATTAACACAGAGGAATGACCTTCCAGCAAAGCCAAGCAGCAGCACAGCACCAAGTCCCAATCCACCTGCGGCCAAACTCCCTCAACTCCACCAGGAATTCCCCCCCAAATTCCCGACTAGGCTTAAATTCAGCCATTTGTTATCCAACGGCTCAACCCTGACAACAAAGCTGAGGCTGTACAGCTGGGCAAATCTCAAAATTAAAATATTCTATAAAACAGGATTTTAATTAACGTCTAGAGCGATTAAAGCAGAGAAATCCATACATGTTGGTGATGAATTATCCCACGCGGCTGCGGGGAATGTTCTGGGCCCGGTGACGGATACGCTGCCCAGGCAGACACAGACACCTCCCCGCGCAGACCCCACCGCTCTCACGCTCCGTAACCACAACCGCCTATTTCACTCTGTCTAAAGGCAGGTTTTCATATGGTAAAACTGTTATAAATCCTCATTATCCTAAATAAAATTACAGCACTTTAAACATTTCCAGGGAGAACATTCTCTCTTCTAAACAACTACCTTAGCGAGTAATAGGAAGCAATATGGTTGCACTTGTGTCACAGTTGGAAGTCTTTTTAAACTGTCGCCCTGCTAGCAAACCAATTCTACATATTAAAATGAATGGATTGCTTATTTCAAGGGGAAAAATCATTTATAAAATCAAGACCATTATTAAGATACTGTGACTTATTTCCACTCCAGAGTGCACAAGAAACAGATAAATGCAGCAACCTATGCAGCCTGAAATGTCTTTTTTTTGATGCCACAATTTTCTTTTCCAAATGAGTCATCCATGCGTACAAGTAAATTAAAAATTGATCTAGATTCCACATGCAAGGAGCTGAAGTTTTTACACGTTTCCATATTACAAACAAGTACAGAGCTTGAAAACATCTGGCTCCAGGCTTTTATTTCTGAAACAGGAGAGATCTCCCTCCTGCCCCCCCTGCTCGATGCTCACAGTGCCAGAGGTGAACAGGCAGGATTTTGGCTGGGTGCTGCAGCCACACCCAAACTGCAGCAGGTCACTTTAATTTCTAGGGTGGAACTGACTGACCTCCTCATGAGTTTTCATCTTACTCCAAAATAACGCCCTGCTCCGGTCATATCGCCTATTTATTTCAGGACCCTTTAACAGATTCGTTGTTTGGATTAAATCTAATCAGAGGTTCAGTTAACGCCCCACAGCAGGTTTGGGAGCGTGCACCTCGTAGTCACTGAGTAAATTATAGGATCCCTATAATTTGATGAGAACATGTGGGCATTTTTCCACAAGCTCATAAATTACTGATTGCTTTTTGTAGGTTCCATTGATACTAATGTGTGCTTCCCTCCACGGCTCTGCCCCAGATTGTTGCTGGCACAAACATCGCCACTTGGAAACCCAGTAAATTACAGAAACATGTTTAATCATGAGGTTTAAAAATTTTGCACATTAATGATGGGGAAGGCTGCAGTTCTTGAGCTGCAAACAGCCTCGCTGTGGGTTGCTCAGGGCTAAAGGCTTCCAGCACAGATCCGCTTTCAGGTACAATGGTGTGGCTGGGATTAGCACAGGAGATCCCTCGGATGGGCTTTTCCCCTGCAAACTCTTACCCGCCAGCATTTCCATTTTTGCCCCACTTGGTCCCACTGCCCAAACCAGGCAGCAGCCTCTGCACACACTGCACCTTGTGCAAACCTCATTTTAATGGGAAAGGCAGCTAATAATAAAGCAATTAGCTACTCAACTAAGAAACTGCCAGTTTTGCTGTTGTCTTTTTTTTAATCATTGAAAATTTCTCTGTTAATTTCCAGTCATTTGTAGAATCTGTTTCCATAATTGCAAACCTGGATGGATTGTTTCTAGAAGTTGAACCATGGCTGATGCCAGCAGAACCTACGAACACATAAAAGCTTCAGTTTCTAATGTCACCATCAAGCCAAAAACAATTACACCCATTTGAATTATGGCAACCAATAAACTTAGATAATCACCATATGCAACATAACATTTTGGCACTTGAACTAAAAACTCTTGTAGACAACTATAGATTGCTGCTAATGTTGAGCGTTCTTGTCCTACCCAAGGCTGCCAATAGAAATGCCAAAGCTGCTGAATGCTGCTCATCCTCGTAATGTTGTCAGTGAATGGCACATTCACACAGCCCCCAATCCTCTCTTCCCAGGCATGGTCTTCTCCAGCTGCAGCTTAATTTCCTGTGACTTGCCTAATTACTGTAATTAAGGATTAATTGCCATTAATTATTCACACATAAGCTCATCGCAAATCATGGGGTAAATGTCTTATGAAAGCTGCCATACAAGCCATGTATAAACACACTGGGATGCTCCAGGCAGGAGAATCTATCACTCAGCCCTGAAGCAAATCTCTGTGCTTCTCTTACAAAAACAGCTATAACTCTCCGAAACTCGACAGTCTTCCCAGGTAAGCATTAGGTTACAGAGCATGTTTTCCTGTGGAAGCCACAACGGTTTTATTAGTACTATAAATGCTGTTTTATCTTTCCAACTGCTATTTTTATGTTTCCATTTTTATTCTACGGTGCTCAGTTTAGGACAAGCGTTTGCTCGGAGGAGGAATGTTGGCCGCGGCGCTCCCGCACCCCGCGCGGCGGCTGCCGGGGTTCTGCAGCAGCGCCATGTGACGGAGCCGCGTGCCAAGGACGGAGCCCGGGCTGGGATGGGAACCCCTGGCGCTGCCATATTCCCAGCTACCCGTGCCAGTGTTTGCATGCTGAGAGTGCTCAGCGCTAAATATCCTCCCAGAGGGCAGAACGTCCTGCTAGGCAGGGCCAGAAAAGCCCCAAAGCCCAGCAAAGGTGCTGAATCTGACGGAACCAAACGGGGAGCAGCAATGGAACGATGTAGTGTTACCTGGCTGCCCTGGGCATTCCCCTGCTTTAGTGTACCTGTCTGCCATCCATGTTCAAAGCAACCTAAAGGCTGAAGCAGGTTTCTTTGTAAGTGCACCACCACAACATGGGATGTTGGCAGCGTGGGCACGCGGTGCTGGCCGATCCGCACACGGCAACCAGAGGGGGCACTGAAGCCAGGCCCCTCTTCCCCAAAACTGTGCATTACTGTCAGCCTCCCAGTCCCTTCACTGAAACTGTAAGAATTTGATTTAACAGAATGAACTGCAGTGCTGGGGTGTGTTGCGCCAGGAGTCAAGGAGATCCTACATCAACGCTTGCGTTACCACTGAAACACTGCCCCAGGAAATTTAAGTGTACGCAGGCAGAATGTTGCTCTAATTGTTATGTTAGTACCTTCTGCAGCAAATTAATGCATGAAACATTTTCATTTCGGTACATAAGTTTGTGTGTCTGAGTTAAACATTTATGTTAATGGACCTTCTGGCAGATCTGTAATGTTTCAAATACTCTTGTAGAACAGCTTTTTCTAAATACATCATTTAGCAGTTCTTTCCCCATTTTCTACCTGATCTGGGGGCATGCAGGAAGAGAAACTATTTCACAGTTTTAAAAACCTCCTGCTTGAGTAACTACAAACTCAGCTGCATTCAGGCAAGGTAGCAATTATGCCTGCACCGCCAACAGCGATGTAGGATTGTATTAAAAAAAATTTTAATAAAAGGCACACTAATAGCCAGCATATGCTGCAATCATAACATCCTGCATCAGCACACTGTGCTCCCCAGCCACCACACTGCCGGCACCCATCCCGCTCCCCATGGACCATGCCAGCCCCGAGCACCCTGTGGGGCTGTGGCCAGTGTGCGGTGTCCAGGTGCCCACCCGAACTGGCAGACCCCTGCCCAGGGCTGCCCTCTCCCCCAGCATGGCTCCTGGACACTGTCACCCTGCCAGCTGCCCTAGAAACCCTCCCCTGATCTCCATCCTGAGGCTCTGACAGGAGAACACGCACACGGTGTTGGGATGGCTGCCAGGATCCTGGAGCGCGCCAGGACGCAGCGCTGCGGGCACAGAGCAGCGAAGGTGCCCTCTGACCCTGCAGGTGCCCATCAGGCTGGGGGTGATGGGCATTCCTCTTTGGTGGGGACACATGCCAGGACATGGCTTGGGAGGGCTGAGGGCTGGCCCCAGACTCTCCCCCAGCCCATGCCGAGACCTCTCAAATGCACGAGTGGGTCTTGGCCCATCCCAATGCCTGCAGCTGCCTGCAGCTGCCTGTGGCCCTGGTCCCACATGTCTGCTCACTGCTGGTGCCCCCTAAATTGGTATTTCCCCATCTCTGTTACTCAGGCAGCTGCCAAGCTCTGCCATGTCCCACTCCATTTATGGCCTACCAGCTCCCTTGACCGGGGTAATTAGGGTTTATGTGTTAATTGGAGTAAATACAAATATGGGAGTCTCAGCCATAAATTCCCAAGTGCCGCTGAGAAAGATCCTTAGCAGAGCAGTGCTGAGCGCAGCATGGCCATGCACCACGGCACAGGGCACGAGGAGGAGCGGGCAGGAGAGTGCCCTGCAGCCACGCTACCCAAGCCTGGGGCAGTACCCTGACCCCAATTCCCAGTTTTCTGGGCCATGTGGCCTAGGATGTCAAAGGCTTTCTTGGGAGGTAGGCACACGGCACCGAGCAGAAGTGCAAAGCAGAGCCTGCTTGAGTGTGAGTTAATGTTCCTGAAAATACCTGGAGTAAGACCAGGTTTTATAGCCACAGCAGCCACAGGCAGGTCCCAGGGAAGGGGCACGAGGAAAGGTCACTGCCAAAGGCCAAGTGACGGACTGCGCCTGGGGTGAGCTGTCCCTGTCCCTGTCCCTGCTGCCTGCCCGGCTCCGCGGGGTCTGGGAGCTGGGACCTGCTCCAGCAGGGATGGGCTACCCACCCTGGCACACACGGAGCCAACCAACAGCTGCTGCACGGAGGGCAGCCAGACCAGCGGCACGAAACCTCCCCCAGCTCCCATCCCACTGTCCCTCTGAAAACAGTACCTGCAAAACCTGCAACTGCTCTGACAGAAGCACCATTATGCTTGAAATATGTGGCTAAATATTACACAGTAAAAGCACTTCCCTTCTTGAATTAATTACATTTCACTTCCCCCCCTTGTACATAAAGGCTTTCACTGTCCAGCAAAGGGGGCCTCCTCTCCCTGGCAGATATGAAATTTGGCAAGCCTCATTTATCCTGAAATTTATAATTCAACAGATACTTTTGCTAACACTTCTTGATAACATTGCAGCAGAAATGCAAGTCTTAATTCCTGGGCATGAGAGGCTGAATGTAAATGACAAAAAATACTCTTATTTTTTTGAATTCTGCTTTTAAATCTTACACTCCGCATGGTTTCCAAATCAGTTTAAACTTTCCTGGAAACTTTTATAATAAACAGTCCTGCTCCATAATTTGATGTTTTTAAATGAAAGCATCCAAGCTAATCTATACAAATTAACAGATGTCCTCCTGAAACAGTTAGAAACAAAGAAATGCAGATGCGAACATCATCAGCATCCAAATGAGCTTATTGTAGGACCCTTTAAGGCACATCTGAGCAGAGCTCCAGCCTGTACTCTACCTTTCAACTTGCAAATGACAGTGTCACCAAACACTGTCCTTCCATCAATCAAGCTGGGTCATGAATATACAAAAGGCAGCCGAGAAGCTGGCTACCTCCTGCAGTTCAACTTGCCCTAATTATCTGGGCCTTTCTTTTTGTTCCCTGGAAGGGTGCACTCCCAGTCAGCTGCTGGGCAGCCCCGGGCTCCTTGCGGGAGGTTCCACACACTGACCCTCCCGCGGACAGCCAACGCACGGGAAATGTGAGCACCAAATGTCATCTTTCTTATTCATCATTATAAAACTTCCCTCCCCTTTCAAAATACCAATCTGCTGCCATTTTCAGACCCTCCCCCGCACCCCTCCAAGCTGTCATTCCCAGCGCTCGCTGCCAGTCGAGTGAATTAGCATCCTAACTGATGTGCTGTTATTCTCCCGTGCAGCCCTCGATGCGGTAACTAATGACCTCCCCCCAGAAAACCCAGCCGGCCCCAATCCAGCCCCGCTGCTCCATCCCCAGCGCGGGGCCGCCGCACGAAGAGCCTTTCCCGGGGAGAGCACTCGGGGCATGGCAGCCCGAGCAAATCGCTGCTAACGCGCTGCTGTCATGTGCCAGCGGCAGCCACACGGGCCCGACTGCCCCCAGGCCCCCCAGCCCCAGCAGCGCCACCGCAGTGCCCGTGCCAGCCCCAGGACCTTCTTGTGGCAGCACAGCCGTGCGTGGCAGGGGCTGGACAAAGCACAGCCGGCTGCTGCCCTGCATCCCCTGCATCCCCTGCTGCTGGCACTGCTGCCAGGCTGGCCCGGGGCTGCCGGGGCGCAGAGACCCCGAGAGCAGCCCGGGGCACCAGTGACTGTACCTCTGTGCCCACAGCCCTGACTGCCACAGGGAGGGCTGTGGTGAGCCAGAGCAGATGGTGCCCAGGAGCCTGGGGTGCTGCCAGAGGTGTCAGGGCACCCCCGCGGGTGAGGGGACACTGCCTGGCCCCCGTGGCAGCTCTCCCTCACAAATGCCACTCCTGAGCTCTGGGAGACAGATGCTGGGCTGGGGCACAGACCCTGCTGTGCCTCAAGGCTTTGACCTGGAACCCTTTGGCTTTGTACCAGCTTCAGCTCTTCAGCAACTAATTCCTGTCCTTTACAGTTTTTCCAGGACATTTTAGATCACTTGATGCAAACAAAGAAGCACAAGCCCTCCTGCCCGCCCTGGGGACACAGCCGTGTCTGGGAGTGCAGTGCCCCAGTCCAGGTGCCGTCCCCACGGGAGGAGCGAGAGTGGCCCACGGGGCAGGAGCAGCCACAGATGTGCTGCCCCTGCAGCCAAGGGCCCTCCTGCCCTGCCTTGTGTGGGGCCATGGGAACAGAGAGGGGACAGTCCCCAGACGAGGAGGAAAGGGGCTCTACAAGTGGAGGCCCAGATCAGCACTCCCTGGTGCCCATGCAGGGCTGCACTGGTGCCATGCCCATCTGTGCCCCTGCTCTGGGCATCTGCCCTGCTGGTGCCACGCTGGTGGCACACATGGCCCCGGGCCCCCATCACCCCCATGTCCCAGCCCTCTGTCACAGCCAGTGCAGCATCCTGGCCTGCCCCTGCCCCTCAGCCCTGCGCTGGAAGGGGTTCCCAGATGTAAAAAGAATTTTGAAAGTGAAAGGCAATTCATGTAAGTGAAATACTTCCATGCCTGAAATTCCCTGTAGGACCCCAGAAACTCTAGAAACATGGAGCAGGGAAGAAATCTTCAAATCCCTCTTTCAGAATTGAAATCACTTTATAGACTACCAGAGCTGGAATAAATGCAGGAGGAATTTTAATGACTGCAGGTATTTCCTGCCTGTGAATGACTGTTACCTGGTGAGAGGATTGATTCTGGGGGTGGGAACACCTAGAGTGGCAAAGCCCTCTCACCCACCCTCCAGTCGGGGGACTTTGGCCAACCTTAACCAGCCCTGCGGTGCTCCAGGCATGGGTTTCGTGAGCCCCGTGTATCTCTGGGCACAGATAACGTCAGCCCTGCAGCGGCATCAGGATCAGCCCTCGCCAGGAGCCATGCAAACACCTCTAAAAGAGTCTTGGCCACAGACAGGAGAGCGTTGACCCCACGGGATCCCCTCTGCCCGGGCACCAGTGGGCACCAGGCATTCCCACACATCCCTTTTCAGAGCTGCCCACAGAGCAGCAAAGTTAGGGAAAGTTACTCCTGGAAATGACCTTTAGAAGGATAATTTATCACATAGAAATGAAAGCAAAAATAAAATCTGCATTCCTAATTTCGCTTTCCTTTCAAAGCCGGGTCTCTGACTCCACAAACTGTTATATATGTTTACATTTCTATAAAAGCAAGTGCTCCTCGGAGAAGCAGCGAGGTAATTCACATTTGCATCATGTGTAGCTATGATAAATAATAAATATGGAGCTGATAAATGGTACTGTGCAACTGGAAGACCTATTTTTTATTGAATGGCTGACTAAATACTCATGTAAAAGTCATAACTTGATGCTTCTTTTACCCTGGGGCCGCAGTAATTTATTGTCGTAATTTATATGCGCTGCCTTGGTGAGGGGACAGTTTTAGTCCAGCCCAGGGACTGTCCCGTCCCTTTGGGTACAGGAAGGATGTCCCAGGGGATGCGCAACAAGCAGAGAGGTGTGATGGGTCAAACCGCGGTGTTTGGGTGAGATGGTGCCAGGAGAGCAGGGGAAGGGCACGCACAGCCACCCTGACACCGCGTGGAGCCGTGGGCAGTGTGTGGTGTGTGGCACATGGCCATGACAGAGCAGCGGGACTGTCCCTCCCAGGACCCCAGCGTGGGGTGAGCCACAGGAGGGATCTCCAGCATCACCAAATCCGCACGGTGCTCTCACTCCATCAGCTCATGCTCAGCCCACACATGCACACACGCTGCACATCGCAGCACGTGTCCTCCCACATCCCCAGGGGACAGCAGGAGTCCTGTCCCCCATCCCAGGGCTGCCCCCTCTCATGGGGGTGCGATTTCAAACCTGCTCAGGTCAGGACATTCCAGCTGTTCCCACCCCACGCTGGCTTCACTGATAGCCTGGAAACTGTGACTGGAGCAGGAGAAGTGAGGTCCATAAAGCAGAGAGCTGCTGCCCGGGCTGGAGACAGCCACAATAAATCCTGCTGTGTACAATGGCTCAAACTTGTCTTTAAAAAATGTCCAGAGAACAAACTCACCCCTCCCAAAACACAAGTGGGCCCCATCGCTGCTAACAATCAACAGGATTAATTGGAGAAGGAATTTAAGAAATCTATTTCAGCAATATTGTGCCTTTGATAATTTAGAGGCAGCCATGATACCACGATTTGTACATGACAGTCATATGAAATAATAAACCTTGCTAGCTATAAACATTACCAAATTCTGACACTATTGATTTATTATGTCTAACAGTGACATCAAACCGAACAACTGACAGAAACAATGTTACAGCTTTAAGAGCAGTTTGTCAACGATTAATTCTGCCAAACGGGGTTTAGTTTTATGCTGGGACTGCTTGTCTAGCAGTTGTCAATCCAAGCAAAAATTACTACTGCCACACGTCTGCTCCCGCCAGCCCGAGGCGCCGCTCCGCTAGCCCTCATTACCCCGATCACCGTGAATACAGATGCAGGGCCAGTCCCTATTTAATATGCGTGTTAATTATGCAAATTATTAATTGGGCTGGTGCTTGAGGACTTGTGTTTATGCCCAGATTAGAGTCAATAACTGTATCACACAGCATTTTAAGCCTGACCTGTGACAGAAATAAAGCTGTGCTGAAAGCGACGTGTTCTGCTGCGGCTCCTGGGGCGGCTGCGAGGCTCCAGCACCTCGTGAGCTCCAGGATCGGGATCCCTCCCATCGGCACCTGCCTGCCACCATGGCCTTGTTGGCTCCCAAACAGATCCTCATCACACTCCCGACCTTTTCCAGGTATTTTACAGCCATTTTCTCTTCCAGCGGGGAGGTGGGTTTGTGCTACTTCTATTGTACTGTCAATAGAGAGTGTGTGACACGATGTTATATGCTGTAAATTTGTTTGATTTTTTAAAATCAAATACATTTAAAGGTGCAAAGATCGAGGGTGAAGCTACGAGGCTTTTCCAATTAAAATTTACAGCAGACAATGTTGTAAATTTTATACAGTTGTAATGCTGGCTGCAGTTGTGCTGAAATGGGAACTATTGATCAGCCTGATTTCCCAGGATACAAGAGGGGGAAACAAGGTATTGCACCAGCAGAAACAAAACTTTCATTTGTAAAGCCTTCTATTATACTTTACTGCCCTCATTTGGTTCCAGATGCATCTCTCTTAGCAGGAGAAATAAGGTCACAGCCTCTTCCCCAAAGAATACCGGAGCAGAGGAGGTGAAGGGGAGCTCCATGAGCTCTGCCAGCCTGCCCAGCGCAGCAGCAGTGTCAAGGGCAGCGGCACAGGGGTCACCAGAGCCCGGGACCCGCACCCACAGTGCCCGAGGGGCCCCAAACACAACACAAGGGCTGGGGGCTCTGCCAAGTCCTTCTGGGAGCAGCGAGGCCATGTCTCCAGCAAGGGTGAGATTCACAGACACACCCAGCCTGATTCCCAGCTGGAAGCCAGGAGATGCCTGGTGGCAGCCTGGGGCCGTGGCCGGGAAGAGGCCACCCAGGCCAGGGGTGTGGAGGTGCTCCTGGGGCAGCCCATGTGCCAGCGCGGGGTCACAGCCCCACCACAACACGCAGAACCAGGGAAGAGCCCCGGCTGGCAGCACCTCTCCAAGGTGTGGTGCTGCCAAAGGGTGTGGAGCTGGCCTCAGGCACCAGGAGCAGGTCCTGGGCACACAGAGCTGGTGTGTGCAGCAGCCCACGGCACCGCACTGGTGCCACGGCAGCTCCTGTGGCCATGGGGACAGCACCCCGAGGCACCCCAGCCTCCACCAGAGCAGGTACAGCGGCATTGTCACCACCCCAGCAGCGCTGGCCTCCTGCTCTTCTCCCTCAGCTTTCAGTATGATCCAGCCCACATATGGGCCCTTCTCTCTGGACACCACAACTGTTTTTAAGGGAAATTCTGGCACCAACAGCACTGCTGCCTGGCCAACAGCTCTGTTAGTCCTCACTGAGAAAATTTACATATGAATTAATGCCACCTTCGCACTGAAATATGATGTTCTTGTCCGTTTAGACATTTTCTGCACTTCTTCCTTCACTGCAGCCCCATGGCCGTGCCAGACCCTGGGCACTGAGGTTTCCAGGAACATCCACACTGACTCCCATGCAGGGATCTCCTCACCTGGGTTCCCCCACGGGCACTGTCATCTCTTCCAGGACACAGCACCCACCACCAAAACCCAGCACCTCCCGGGGCAGTAGCAGGAGGGGACATGGTCCCCGTGAGCCCCCGGCTGCAGGGCTGAGCCCAGCGCTGCCTGGTGAGCTCAAACCTGCCCTGTCACCTGCCCGAGAGCAAGTGAATCCAAAACACAAACAACAAAGCCAGAGCTAAGTTAAAAGGAGAAAAAAACAGACAATGGATGATCCCAATAATGGGAAAAGATAACAAAGCCCCTGGATCCCAGCATCTGGCACTAAATGCACTTCTCTGTAAACTGAATGGCGGCTCCCAAACTGCGCCAAGCATCACTCCTCTGCCAAGGCAGTAAACAGCTTTTATCAGCAATAATGATGGCATAATCCCAGCTAAAAAGGAAAGTAACATATGGCAGCAGCCCTCCAAACCCCATCCTGACAAAGTAGGGGGCATTTTTATTACGGCGTCCACTTGCAGAAAACCTGCCAGCCTCCTTCTCTCTTTTCTCCTCTTTTTTTACAGGTTATCATCTTCGCTGTTTGAGCCGAATGTGGCATTTGGGAGTTTTAAACTAATGAGTTCATTTTTCTAGGAAAAAAAAGAAAAGAAGAAAAAACAGAGGGAGCTTCAACAGACAGGATAGACAGGATACCCAGAACTGATGGGCAGTACTGAGCCCAGCCAGGCCTGGGAAGGGAACATTCAGGCCTAACACAGGGCTGGGAAATACACACTGCAAAGGGGCCACGTTATTTCAAATACTGCTACACAGTTAAGTGCGATGCAGTGTTTGGAAAACAAACACGTGGGAAGGAATAACTCAGCCCTGACGCAATTTTTTTCTCTAATGATGTGATACGTTACATAAGAGTACTGCTAATAGGTCAGGTGTAAAGCAGGGCAAATTTTGTTTACAAGCTGATTTCAGAACCAAAATGAATCTAACATTATTAACCTTTTTTAATGGCTGGCATCCTCATTTATATTTGTGGCTCTAATATTCACAAAACTGATTTTAAGCCCAGCCGTGTATTTATCAGGAGCAGAGTGAGACGCAGTGCCTGCGTGAGAGGCGTCAGGTGGACGACAGAGAGTAGGCATCACATGCTCTCACCTTTAATTGATGGAGCGAGGGCTTGTTTTCCCTTTCTTTTATGATTTGCTGAAATACTATCTCCAAGTAAAGAAGAGATTCCAATCTCACTTTGGCTCTGCAATCTCATCACGCAATTATTTGAAAACATTACGATTTGCTAATTATCATGCTAATTATTTTGCCCTATACGTTGCCATCATGTTGTACAATTAAACCCAGAGCCAAAGCTCTGTTTGCACCATGCAAACACGGGTGTGATTGGGAACACAAGGGGAAAAATGGAGGAATGCACTAATACTTTTTTGACATCTTTACCTATAAATATTTTTTCAGACTGAAAAATGTATCTAATAGCCCCACTCGCTGATGTGCACTGCAGTTTACCACAGTGTCTATATTTCTGTTGTCAGTTTTACAGTATCTCCCTTCATTAAACCTATCAAGTTTTCCTTTTGATCATGCAACCAAGGCCAGAAGACAGATATCTTCCTGGAACAGAGCAGTCTGCCAAGTCTTTCACAAGCCCAGCTTTAACCTCCCTATTGATTTTCTCAACACTGCAGCCATTCATTGTTTGTGACATTTGGCTGTCGGCTCTTTAACACCCTTCAACCAAATCAATTTCATATTTTTGTCAATGCCCTGCTAGAGGATGAGCAGAATGGGAAGAGACTTAGCATGATTTAGAATGTTGATTTTCTACAGCAGTTTTATCTGTAGTTTTTATAAGCCTTATAAAGTTAATTCAACATGTTTATTTAAGCATATGCAATAAATTGGGAGAGAAGCAGTACCAGAGTTAAGTTTCAAATTCCCCAAATCTAATTCATGAAGGAAACTAAATTATTATATCAATGTCAGTAAAAACAAATGTGCCGCCATCCTGTTCCGTCCAAACCACAATGAGGCAGGTCCCTGCCCAGCCCAGACTCAGGGGACTGGTAACACACAGCCACAGCTCAGCCCAACCATCCTGTCCAACCAACGCCGCTGTGACGAGACTGTCACACTGTCACCGCACGGCCGTGGGAAGGAGAGGCAGCAGTGCTGAGATGGACCTCCACACTCAGCCCCATTCCTCTGCAAGCCCAAACCCCACACGCTGATCCACACCCAGACCCCAGCGATGCCTTCTGGGGACTGAGGATGCTCATGGCCAAGCTGGGCTTTCGTGAGTTCCAGGCTGGGGCACAGATGTGCTAAGGACGGGGCACGCACAGCCCTGGAGCACGCTCAGCCTCCGAGCAGCAGCCACTGTAGTGGGGATCATTTTACACAACATTTTCACCTGACAGACCAGCGGCATTAAATGTGGATTAGCAGCCTGGCAGCTCGAACAGCTTCTTCAGAGCCAGTAGCTCCATGGTGTAAATATGTATTTAGGGCACTTGCAGGCTGTGCTCCACAGCAGCGATCGCGCTCCCTGCACGCCTGGATTTATGCCGTGCTCATTCCAAGGCCTGCAGATACTGTGGGCTCGGCAGAGACTGTTGTGGAAGCAGATACTGCTGAAACGATCTGATCTGATCTTTTGTGTGTGTCCACACATCCCCTCATACGGCTGGCTTGATCTCCAGCCCTCAGGAGCCACGTTCAGACAGGACAGAAATGCTCTTCCCAGCAGGACGAGGGACACATCCCCTGTCCTACCCCAGCACAGAGGTCACACTCCCACACGCGGCCTCGGCTCCTGAGGAGCAGGGACTGTCCTTCGCAGCCTTCCCTCTATTTTTAACTGCTGATAAATTGGAGAGGCTCTTGGTTAAACCGTGTGGGTTTCAAGGACGTGGAGGACAGTGATGGCAGCAGTTGACACTTCATTACATCAGAGATGCAAGCGGGAGGGGACTCCCGTGTCCGCCAAGGTGGCCAGAGGGGGTGGGCAGGGCTGTTCTCATCCTGCCCATGCCCCTCAGGGTGCCCAGCCATGGCACACACCCCGTGCAGGGCGAGGGGCTGTGCCCCCATGGCCCAGCAGTTTTCTGGAGATGTCCCCCTTTGTGGACAGGGGACCCCCGTGAGGCTCCCCTGGCTCCATCCCCCTGGCTGCGCCAACCCCCAGGGCAGGGGCTGTGGCACTGCCAGCATCACACCTGACCGTACGTGGGAAAAGGCCTGATGAGAAATGAATTTGAAAAACCAATTGTAAAAAATAGTTTTAAAGTCTCTCCGCCTTGCCCCTGGGGAAGGAGGACATGGTGTGTTTAAAATACTGTGCTTAAAATAAAAAATATTCTCCATCCTGGCAACCTATTATGCTGGATTCCTGATATTGCTGTTTCCAAGACCACGCGCGCGCCAGACCCCCTCCTCCCCTGGGATGCCACAGGACACAAGAGCCAAGGTTAAAAATAAAGCTTTCAGGATGGTTTCCCAGCCCAGCATCCTTCAGATGCAGACTGCACCCAAAGCAGCCTCTGCTAAACCTCTGCTGGTGGAAGGATGGGATGGGATGGGATGGGATGGGATGGGATGGGATGGGATGGGATGGGATGGGATGGGATCCATGGGATGGGACAGGGAGGTGGATTCCCATACGTGGTGCCCAGGGAAGGGAGCAGGAGCACGCTGGCCGCAGCAGGTGCTGCTCTGGCGCACCCCAACACCTCTCTCCTGCAGCTGAAACAAGAGCAGGACCTGGTGGGAAGAGAGCTTGGAGGCTCCTGACAATGTCCCCCTCTTCATCCCAAGTCAGCCCTCCCTGAACAAAGGCATCTCCTCCTGCTCCATGAGCCACTGCAGCACACCAAGAGGGGCAGCAGCACCAGAGATTGTCTGCAAGAGGGGAAGGCAGCCCTTGACTCCCCGTGGCCAGGAGAGGTGTCCCACGGTGGGGGCGGCAGGGCACAGCAGCAGAGCCCCCAGAGCTGCCCAGGGCCTGGGCTTTTCACAGCAAACACAGGCAGAATTTACCTATGGAGTAAAAAGGCATTTGTCTCGTAACTCTGCATGTCATGAACGATCTCGACTCACTCCTTCACCCAGGAGCCTTCCCTAAACCTCAGCTGGCTGCCAGCCCCGAGATGGCTGCGGATGGCCAGAGGCTCCCCTGCTGCAGGGGCTCCCGCCAGACAAACACCCCCAGGGGAATCTGGCACAGGCTCCCCTGCGCCAGGGACACCCACAGCCTTTCCAGGCTTTTAACCTGAGCCCTGCCACCTTTTGTGAGTGTGTTCTCACACCATTTCCCACTGCCACAACACCAATGTGTGCAGTAGTCCAGGAGAGAAACATCTACCTGGTTTAACAGCAAAACCTATAAAAACCTAGAGGCGTCTCAGCCAGAGTAAATGATTGTGGCTTCACAACTGGCACCAGACAAGGATCTACTCCAGGGTTTGGAGGTGGCCGGGCTTGGGCTCAAGCCCTTGGTGGTGTTTGATCAGAGCTGCCTTTCAGTGTTACAATGAGGAAACACACCCGGACTTCATTCTTTTAAATCCGTGTTTTTCAAAATTAGAGCAAAAACCTGTCCAGTCTTGAGTGGAAAATTTGAAGGATCAACTGATGAGCAAAGGGGGCTGTGCAGGAGGAGCATTACCTGTGCCCATCCCCCTGACACCTCCACTGCCCACGAGCTGGGGTCCTGCCACCAAAATGGCCCTTACCAGCTGGGCCTCCAGGCAGGAGACAGGCTGCTCTGCACCAGGATCAAGGATTTCCCAAAATACCAGAAATACCATGGAAAGCATTTTTCATGCCCAATAGAGCAGCAAAAGAGCAGCCTGAAAAATACATTTTAATATATTTACTATCTTTTTTAGTTTTTTAGACCAGATAGGAAGACGGAAAATTTCTTGCCACAGCCCCAGAATATTCCTCTATTCCCCTGTTGTTTTACTGTGGGTTTTTTCCCACTATGCCCCAATATACTCATTTTTTCAGCTGCAGTGTGTTTGCTTTGATGATGCCTTAACCTAGAAATAGTCTGCAGTTGTTTACCCGCTGGTAGAGCTTCAAATATTATATTCTCACATTTTTAAATCAGTGCAGACACCTGAGACAAAAAGTGTCCCAAAAGCTGCCTACAAGAGCTACATGCTGGTCACTCTTTCTTGTCAAGGTTGATTTATTGCCTCCTTGCTGTTCAATTTCACATTTTGTCCTCATCATATCCGTGGCTCATGATCATTCTAGGCTGACCCTTGTAGGGCAGGCAGGGAATATTGATAAAACAATTATCTGTTAGCCGTTCATTTGATTTTCCATTTCAATTACGGATTGCACGAGGCAAAAGGAAAAAGATTGCATCATTGATTTTTCTACCTTACAACAGTAAAGAGTTGCTTTGATGGTTATAAAATGAATGCAACTCAACCATGCTTTTAAAGGTCATATTTTTTGTTTTACTATATTTCTTAAAAGCCTTAATATATGCAACTGTACGGGGGGAATGCCCACATCATCGGCTTGGCTAACCAGATACAAAGCACACACACACACACAGAAAAACAGGGGTAAAAACCCTGCTCTAATGTATTTACAACAAATCTGATCTTCCCCAGCAACGCCTCGGCATCATTCGGGAGCCCAGCGCCAGCCGCGGGGCCTCTCCTCGCGTGGGACCCGCAGGGCTCGGGAGCGGCGGCGGCGGGGATGGCCCGTGCCCGTGTGTGCCCAGGCTGTGCCCGTGTGTGCCCAGGCTGTGCCCGTGTGTGCCCAGACTGTGCCGTGTGTGCCCAGGCTGTGCCGTGTGTGCCCAGGCTGTGCCCGTGTGTGCCCAGGCTGTGCCGTGTGTGCCCAGACTGTGCCGTGTGTGCCCAGGCTGTGCC
>VZRL01003139.1:692589-732961 GCA_013397895.1 Origma solitaria
CCCAGACTGTGCCCGTGTGTGCCCAGACTGTGCCCGGGTGTACCCAGACTGTGCCCGTGTGTACCCAGACTGTGCCCGTGTGTGCCCAGACTGTGCCCGTGTGTGCCCAGACTGTGCCCGGGTGTACCCAGACTGTGCCCGTGTGTACCCAGACTGTGCCCGTGTGTGCCCAGACTGTGCCCGTGTGTGCCCAGACTGTGCCCGGGTGTACCCAGACTGTGCCCGTGTGTACCCAGACTGTGCCCGTGTGTGCCCAGACTGTGCCCGTGTGTGCCCAGACTGTGCCCGGGTGTACCCAGACTGTGCCCGTGTGTACCCAGACTGTGCCCGTGTGTGCCCAGACTGTGCCCGTGTGTGCCCAGACTGTGCCCGGGTGTACCCAGACTGTGCCCGTGTGTACCCAGACTGTGCCCGTGTGTGCCCAGACTGTGCCCGTGTGTGCCCAGACTGTGCCCGGGTGTACCCAGACTGTGCCCGTGTGTACCCAGACTGTGCCCGTGTGTGCCCAGACTGTGCCCGTGTGTGCCCAGACTGTGCCCGTGTGTGCCCAGGCTGTGCCGTGTGTGCCCAGACGGTGCCCGTGTGTGCCCGGAGAGCGCATCCCTGCCCGGACTGTGCCCATCCCTGCCCGGGGAGCCCAGCAGGCACAGCCACGGTGTCCATCCCTGCCCAGGCAGTGCCCGTCCCTGCCCGGTGCTGCCCGGCTGGCGATGCGGGCCGGTGCCGCTGCCGCGGAGCGCGGCCGAGCCCGCGGCTCCATCACGGTTCAGCGCTCGGCAGCGCTCCGGGGGATTTTCACATGGCCGACCCTCGCAGGAGTTCAGCCTTTGATCAAGGTTTAGCGTGCCTGGAGTGGCCGCGGAGCAGGAAAGGGCTCCCATTTTCTGTGTCACAGGGTGCCAGTGCTGATCTCCTTAAAGCCCCAGAGTTTTCTTCCAAGACTGGATTACGCTCAGCAATTAAGGTAATGAACTGGCTGAGGTAACAAAGCATAATGATCTCTTTTGTCCTCTGAATGCTTATGAACTCGCTCCCTCACAATAGTCTGGAATGCAGAGCTTTCTCCAACACCGGGGCTTAAAACTGTGTAAAAATGATTACTTCCATTATGCCTTCATGGCTTGACATTTTTAATTTAAACACCTGTAATATTTAAGCATACTTCTCAGAACCCAAATACCCGCTCTCAAAGAATGCTAGCTTACATTCCTGCAATATTTTGACATCTTATGAGTATTATTTTAATGCCTGAAAAGATAATGTGATGAATCCATTGCAAATATATCAAAATATGTGTATAGAGGACTGTTGCTTGCATTTTGTTTGAAAACAATGGATTTTTCAAAACAAGGCACAACAGCTGAGCGAGCAGTCAGCATTTCATCAGGCACTCTGTCGTGTCAATAAGGAACCACATTGTCTGGGCATATGTGCAAACGCAACACAACTTTTGCTCCAAACCAGCCCTTTTCTGTGGTATCAAACCCTGCCATGCTCACTGCCACCCTTCCCAGCACAGGGTGTTTCGATGCAGCTATTTCACTTTTTTACAGCGTTTACTTAAGGTTTTATTTATTTATTTTGAAACATCTGGCTACTACTTTTACATTTTTCTCAAATTTTTTGCATGATATAAACCTTCTGCACTGCAGAATCTGCTGCACTCTGATCTTTCATCTTAACACATTTCCAGCCCCAAATTTCACTTCAATCTCACCTCATCTCTCCATACTACATTAACCCCTGGCAATTGCCTTCCAAATGACCCCATTAAGCTGTAATTGCCTCAGCAGGCCTGCACTTTCGCTTGTAATTCTGTACCTCTCATCTCCCAGACGTTCTCTCAGCATCATTTCGTGTTCTGGCTCCCTTCACTGAGCTCAGCTTATGACCTCGCTGCACCATGGCCGAAATGACTACTAAAAGCATAACAGAGACGGAATTCCATTACTTATTTTTAAAAGTTCTCTGGTGCCCTAATGTAATATTCTTTGGGGATTGTTGTCAAGGATACCAAGCACCAGCCATTAAAACCTTTTGTTTCCCAAGGCATTCCGTCTTTTATTAATAAATAAAGATAAAGAGAAGCTCATCCACCCTCCACAAAGTCAGCGTGTGTTTGCAATGCTCTGGTACAGCTCCAATGCTGGCTGTGCCCCTGGACGTTACCCGGAGCAGGGGAGGGCAGGCTGGCAGCTCTGCCCGGCTCCGGGGCTGCCGTGCGCGGAGAAATTAAACCATTGCAGATAATTCTGCAGGAGCAGCTCAGCACAGTAATGCTGCCTTTAGCATATGCTGCCGCCGTAGCCGTAATGGAAATGAAAGCCGAGGTCCGAGCAGCCTTTTGTGGCCACCGTGCCGAGGAGGAGGAAAACTCACACTGTCATATCCCACTGTCAGGGCTAACAGTCTATCAAGGATAATGGGAATCCCCAATGGGGGCGAACAAAACAGCATGGAAAAAGCTGGCTAATCCTTTAACCGGGTTTGTGGCTCAAATGTGTTAAAGAGGAACCTCCCGCTCCCGGCTGTTGTGAGACGGCCAGGAGACATATATTTCAGATTGAAAATTAATTGGTGCTGGATCCAAGCAAGCCTTTGCAGCAAGCAGTAACCTTTTCATTTTATGGTCATGACACTGAAATATTAAGAGCCCTCTTCTCCCATAAACTATATAAACAGAGGCTCTCTGAAAAATGGAGGTAGTTTTTTCTGTGGCAGAGAAGGAGTTTTACTCTTAATTCATAATAAAACTTAGGGCTGAGGCTGCATGGGGCAGGAGGTTCCTGCTCAAGGGGCTGCAGGGGCTCTCGCAGCCCAGGTGTGGCGGTGGGGCCGGGGCCATCCAAGCGTCCTCCTCATCCGGGCTCGTGTGGCACTGCCAGCAGAGCCAGAGGCGGCCAGTGTGGGTCACCTCCTGATTTGCCCTGTCTGTCACAGGAAGGGGCAGAAGCTGGCGGGGCCAAAGGAGGATGTGCACAAAGCAGGACCAGGGGCACAGAAGCGCCCACGAGAGCCTGTGCCACACCCTGTGACCCTGCCGGGGTGACCTCCCGCTCCCTACACCCTGCTCACCATCGCCAGCTTGGGCAATGCGTCACAAGGGCCTTCCCTGCACACCTGATCTGTGACCTGCTCCTTCAGCATCTGTCACCTTCAGGGACCGTGCTGGAGCCCACCGGCCTCCATCTGATCAGGCTTTGGGTTGATTTTTGTAACCCTATTTGTCGCAATAATTTCACCTGGATTTTTAGCCAAGAAATACATTTTATCCAAGATTCCCAACTAAAAGCGAGTTCTTGAAAGCTTTTCACTTCTCCTTGCCAGAAGGATGGAGAAGGTCAGTGTCTCCAGGTGTTTGCACATCCACGGCATAGGGAGGTGACACTGGCCATGGGAGCATGTGCTGCACTAGGACTGAGGGCATTGTGTTTCTCTGCCAGCCCCACACAGGCTGATGCCCTCCCTATGGCTGTGGGACACTCCAGCACTGTCCCCAAGGCAGAACAGGCTCTGTGAAGGCTGTCCTGACACCCCAAAGCCACTTCCCCCAATAATCCTCCATGGAGAGAAGATGATAAAATCAGTCTAATGTCTGAGCTGCTCCAAAGGTCCCAAAGGAGATAACAAATAACCCAAAACTTTTCCACCACAGGATGGTTTCTGCTGGCAGATGCCTGGGCCTGGCTCATTCCTCTGGCTGCATGTGAGCCACGTGTGAGCCGTGTGTGAGCCACATGCTGCAACGGCCTCACGCCTTAGGCTGTTTTTATTCTACACACCAGGCAGGAAATTTTCATTTCATGCATCACTCACGTTTTGTCCCGATTCTGCGAAGTCAGGTCTTGCACTGAAGGTAAAGCCTGGAGGAAATCAGATTGATTTGGAGTTGCTATTGTTTGGAATTCCAGTCTGGGCTCATTGGGCACTGATTTTGTTTGCTTTCAGCAAAGCTTGTGGTACTGGAGTGCAGAGCTGAGACAAGCAGCTGAATAAAGTCAATCCACGTACTTCAGTTATTATTGTTTTCTTTAAAATGAACTTTGATTTCATCACATTCTGCCCATCTGTAAAACCCAGATAATGCCATTTTTGTCAGCATCCTGAAGGGAGATTATTAGCCCCAACAGAAGTCATGATCAGCAGAGCTGGGGCTGTCCTGGCTCCATTTTAAGCACTGGGATCACCTGTACCTCTGGCTCTGCACACGCTGAGACTGTGGGTGGCCACTGAACGTCACCTGCACGTGCACAGCACAGCGTGCTGGCACCCAGGAGCACTGGAGAGACAATGTGCACATTTCCACACAGTGTTTTGGCTTTTCTCATTATCAGCTTAAACAGGACTGAATCCTGCACAGAATCTTTTGGGCTTTTCCATGCAGGGGTTATAAGTACATTGCCAAAAACACCACTCAGAAATGTTACAAACACACAACCAGGTGAAATCACTAAAGATAAAGCACTTCCAGCTCCCAGCCTTTGCAATATTTCTTGTTTGTCTGCTTACTGGAGTAACCACGACTTAGAGAGACACTTCACAGTCATCTCCAGCGTTCTGGATGTGTCTAACGAAAACAGCAAGTCATGAAGCATCGCATGGCATCAACGCCACAGCCAAGGCAACTCTGAAAAATAAGTTGTGCTTCTCATACTCCAGGATCCTTTTCCTCTTTTCCCAGAGAAAAGAATTAAACTAAGTAGCTCCATGCTCCATTTCCTCCTCACCTGCCTGGTGTGCAGGAGCCAGCCCGAGCTCCTCGGACAAGGCACACGGAGAGGAGCAGCAGCACTCGCTGCCAGGCTGCCCTGGCACACACAGCGAGAGCTCTCACTGCAAGGGAACCTTTGCCATTCTGGACGGAGAAGATAAACACCCTACCCTGCATCGCCTGCCCTTGAACCTTGCACCGAGTGAAACCCCGTGTTTCACCAAAGGTGTTAGTTCCCATCCTAAACAACGCGTCTGGGGAGCTCCATTTTCCGTCATTCTGGCTCCTCAACATGTTTACTTTTAACTCCTAATTAGCGCCTAATCCCGGAACTCCCAAGAAAGTTCTGGGTTATTTTCTTTCCTCCTCTTCAGCCCCCAGCCCGCATGCAGACACAAGCACTGCAACAGAACACACATCCTTCAGGAATACCAACACACTGCCTGGACTTCCTCGGGCCGTGTTCCATCAGTCCCTGTGCGAAAAACCTAAACGAACCATAGATGGATTCTGTAATTCAGAACAAGAACTGGGCAAAGAGGAAATTCTGTGGATAATCAGACACCCAAAGCCTGTCCGAAGCCCTGCGCAATGACCGGCCCGGCAAAGGACCACTGCAGTGAAGATAGTGGGGAAAGTTAAGAGCATCTCTGGCCCCATTATCAACTGCTTTGTATGAAACAAAATACTCTTTTTGTAGGTAAAAATGATACAAAGCAGAAGCTGACGATAAATTTTTCCTTTCAGTTTTAATCAGGCTTCCTGTTGTAAAAGCTCAGCAGACAGTGACGCGAGACACTGCCTCCCAACTTCGGTTCACCTTTGCCGTTCCACCAGGGACACCGTGTCAAGATTGTTCAGCTTTTTTGATGAGTGCTGCGTGAGTAACTAATGTGTAAATGCAGATACGTATAGAAAGCAGTTTTGACAGTGATGTATTGCAACTGGTTCCAGATGTCGGCGAGGGATGCTTGGCCAGGCACCTGGGGCTCGCCTGCCACGGAGCCGCACCAGCACCAAACCAGTCTTCACATAGATCACAAGGCTTTAACTCTCCAATTATAATCTTATTAAACAACCATCACTCGAGCTTCTGCTTCTCCTCTTCCAGGATGCTGCAACATATCTCTGTGTTGTTCCTCACATTTTAATTTTAATTAAGGAGAGATAAGCTGCAATGTGGAGCTTAGTACTAAACCCTGCCGTTTGGCTGTCAATGGGAAACTTAAAAGCAAGCTGTTGAATTGGTCAAAATTAACCTTATATTAACATTTCACATTTTTTATATTACTACACCAAAACTTGCACATTGCAGATACCAAACATTTAATTAGACATCCCCTAATTCCTGAAGTAAATGTTGGAATGGCTCTACAATACTGCATTTTCCATGGAAGACATGAGCTGGTACTGGATTTGCATCTGATACTGAAGCAAAATGCCAACAAGGTCATTCTAAAGAGGAAGGACTTGCACACGATTGTTAAAGTCATTAAAGACACACTGAATCGCTGAAAACCCCACGTCTCCAGCCATGACCCATGTCCACTGTGCCAAGGAGAGGGCGTCCTGCAGGCAGCAGTGCCCTGGGACACACAGCCACCACCGCTCCGTGGGGTCCTGTCCTCTGCACCTCCCTGCTGACACGCTCACCCCTCCTGCAGCACTAACAAGGGGACATTTCACATAAAAAATAAAACTAAAAATGTGCATTGAAAAATTAAGTAATTAATTAGCGCAATAACAGTCAGACTCGTGGCACAGTTGATGCTGATGAGCTGCGGGAGGACGCGGCCGGAGGAATCAGCAGGCAGAGTGCACGGCACATTCCAGGAGCAGCATTTAACCCAGAACACTGATAAAGTTGCACTCCGTACAGCAGAAGCGTTTGTAGCTCAGCTCAGCATCAGTGTTTGGTCTAAAGGGAATTTTCTCAAACAACCTGTCTGTCTCCCTGCTCGCTCGCTCCGGAGCACGGCGCTCCAATCGCCGCTCTCAGGGGATCGCCCTCGGCTCGCTCCCTCCACGCCGGTGTGATTCCCGGCGCCGCTCATTGATCACCATCGCTGCGAGAGCAGGCGTGTGCTCATCCCAGAACAAAGAGAGACGGAGACCTGTGCTGCGCATCGCCTCTGTCGCACCAGGGTTCAGGGCACCATTAACACAGGCACTGGCAGGGATGACGCTGTAGCACCGCTGCCGTGCTCCCTTTCCACCCAAACTCGTCCATCCATCGCCCCCGCACTGGGGTCAAAGCCCTGTGATTAATAACCTTACTATGAGTGAAGTATTGCCTAATCGTGGGTGCTGGGCCTTGCGTCACTCAATGTATTGAATGGGGGAGAAAGGTAGACTGACCAGTATCTGATACTTTTCCAGTAGGATCATCAAAATTATTTCTAACCTGCATTTAAATGATCAACCTGTAAAATTTCATTGCTAGCATGGAACCTGCTAATGAATGGCACCAGACAGCACAAGAGCTGTAAACTATCCCCCGTGTCCTTCTGCTTACCGAACTCCTGTTATGACAAACCTTTATTGGCCGTTTGTGGTACAACATAAACTACCCGGAGCCAGGCTGGGCTTTTGTTCCAGCTCCTGCAGCCAGAAGGATGGAGATGTCCTGGCTGGGAAAGAAAGTTTCAGCGGCATTTGATTGACCTGTGAGCTTCCTTCAATGACACACTCTGCATTTCGAGACAGTGGATGGGAACCAAAGGACCTTTTGCTTCACTAAAGCAGAAACTGATAAAAAATGGCCTTTTCCTGCAGTCAGTAAGGCAGGATGGGAGTGAGATGATACAGATATCTCACGCCCGGCATGTTAATGTGCAGGAGCATCCTGGTGTGAACATCCTGGCTGCACGGACAGCGCTGCTCCCCAGGGCCGGGCGCTGGGGACAAGGGACAGTGACTGTGGCTGTGCTGCTGCCAGCCCTGCTCCCCGCAGCCGAGGGCGCCCAGGGCAGGGCAGGGGCAGGACATGGGCTGGAGCTTCACCAGAGCTGCAGTCGGACCCTGGGCTGCTCCGGGAGCACATGTGCACAGTGTGCCAACACTTCCAGTACAGCACTGCCTCCCCAGCCCTCCTCATCCCTTCAGCACTGGACACTACCAGCACCTCCAGGATCAGCTTCATTATTACCTAGAGCACTGCAGCAATTTTTACTCTTGATTTCCTACTTCTTTTTCAGTCCCCTGGCTAACAAACTGGCCAGAAGCTGTGTCTGGAAAATCCCAACATGATTTGGACAGCTAATATCGAGACAGAATATCAGGCAAGTAATTAAGATGGTTGGATAATTGTGAGGAATGTTAATTCTTCCAGTCTCTGTAGCTGGGAACGAGGGATGGTTTGCGACCAAGCCCCCCTGTCAGGACGTCACACGCAGAGCGGGGGAGCGAGGCACGGAGCACGGGGGCCTGGTAGGTGCCCACACATATGACAAACCACAAAATCCTACAGAAAATTTCCACTATTCTGGGAGCACTGCTGCTGTTCTGTACCTTTCACTGCCTTCGGAAGACGACGAGGAGGATTATGATGAGACACACAATGGGGATTATATGCACGTTTTTTTCAGAGCAGATGCATCCTGATCTAAAACCCAATGAAGTTAATTCCAAGGTAGCTTCCAGCCCCTGGATCACTCCCCCAGCTCTGATGAGCGAGCTGACTGAAGCCCTTTACACCAAAAATGCCCCTTCCCCTCTTTTATTCTGGTGTCCTTGGTGCCCCGGGATGGGTTTGCTGAGTTAATAACTGTAGGGAATGGAATTGATATTCCCAGCAACAGATGTGCCACCGGAGTGCCCAGTCGTGCCTGCCACAACAGCTCTGCCCTGCCCCAGCTGACTGCAGGGACTCACACACACATTCTGGTTACAGTCTCAGAAAAGTTGCTTGGAGGAAAGAAGAGTTTCTTAGAAACACACTCATTCCATCCCTGCCCTGTGCAACCAGACTAGGGAGCAGCGTCTTCCAAGAACCATCCCTATGCCTCTCGTTCCCAGCAAAATACTGAAGGAGCAAAGACTGGGGCTTCAAGGAGACAGGACGTAAATGCAAGGAGGACACACTTTTGGAGGCTGCATTGGGAGGCCTTTTTCCCAGAAAGATCCCAACCAGGTGTGGGACGGCCTGGCTGCAGGGCCAGCCGGGCAGAGAGGCTGAGATGATCCAAGGAACAGTTAGTGAGGGGATGGGATGTGGTGCTGCACGTGCCCGAGGGGCTTATTTCTAATTTAACAGCCACCTCGCAGCCTTGCTGCCCCTGCTCTCCTCTCCTCCAGGCCTGGGCGGCAAGCTGGAAAGAACTCTCCACAAATACATTTGAAAATATGTCCCTAAGCCTGTGACAAGGCTCTGGCAGCAGTGGGCAGAGGTGGGTACCCCCCATTCCAATGCTGTGCAGGGCAGCGGCAGCAGTGTCACCGTGAGAGCCAAAGCTGCTGCCCTGCCTGTCCTGCGGCGCTGGGACGGGGGACACCACCCAGGGATGGCAGCTCCCCACCCACAGGCAGTGGAGAAGAGGCCGTGCTGCAGGATGGACACGGCTCCTGTCCGTGCCAGCTGCACGGGGCCAGGCGCTCCTGCGGGCACAGGGTCACGGGTCCAGCACCGGCCACCGCCGCTGTGACAGCAGCACAGAGCCCGACTGCCCAACGCCACAACAGCGCCCGCATCCCATTGACACGAGGCCCCACACTGTGACTTGAACTAACAAATATTTCAGGATCTCTATGTGAAAATCTACAAATGAAAAAGAAATTACCGCAGGCACGCGATCCTCTGCCAGCAGAGTAGAAGTAAAAGGAGTTAAGAGACGCTGAGGAGACATGGTTGCTTATCACAAATATTCTCCCAGAAAAATAATAATAATCATCAAAAATTGCATTTTAGGACATCGACATTAAGAATATGCTGCTTTAAAATGTGCTCTTTATCTCGGCAACAGCATGAGTGTACAGCATGTGACGGAGCAGTTGCCATGGCAATGCTCTTTAGTGAGCAGCAGCCTAAACAAGTGCATAAAGCCCATTTACAGCAGAGCATGTGCCAGGCCATGGAACTCGTGGAACACGCCAGCATGAGAGCACTGCCCCAGGCTGGGGCCTTCCCAGAGCCACAGACAGCCCTGCAGGATTTGCACCAGCAGCCCAGTGAGCAGCTCCCATCCCCAGGAGCCCTGCCCTGGGCACAGGGCACACGCCTGCAAAGCCCTGCTGCTGACCTTCCCTCGCCATGCTCCACGGAGCAGCCGCCCCAGCAGCTGGCCGCAGAGGGCTGAGGGGCAGGGGTCCCCCCACGGCTCCCCTGCAGCACAGAGCTGTCCCCACTGTGCCAGCCCCACTGAGCCACCTGCACGGGGCACAGGTGGGTGGATCCCCCAGCCAGGGGTGGTGCTGGGGGCAGGAGAGCCCAGCTGAGGCTTCCCAGAAGTGTTCCAAGATGGAAGGAAGGGGACACGTCCCTGCTCACCCCAAAGGGACAGCCGTGGCACTCAGGGTCCTTTGTGGCAGCTGGAGGATGCCAGTGCCACCCCAGTGACCTGAAGAGCCTGCACTGAACCAAGAGTGACAGCGCAGGGTGGGCTGTGCCTGCCAGCCGGGAATGGCCCCCAACCTGGGCACAGCCACGGCGGAGAGAGGCACTGGGTGGTCCCACAGCACAGAACAAGAGAAGGTGTCTGCCACACTCCAGCCCAGGCACATACAGAGCAGCATCTGTATCTCCAGCAGGGAATACAGAGATGTGAGTGCAGCAGAGGAGCCTCCACAGCGCGGACATCACAGGCTGGGGCTGCTGGGCAGAAGCAGCTCTGGGGGTACTGACCCCAGGGACCTCAGACAGGTCCCTCCTGCCATCCTCACCACAGCCCTGACCACCACAGCCCTGGGGCTGAGCCCTCCCTGCCCTAACCACAGTCATACCCTCCATATAACCCCTCCAAGCCACTGCTCCAAAGGATTGTAGCAAAAGGAGGGCAAAAAACTAAGTTTGCATTCTTCCGTCATTTCCAAAACTTGTTTGCAAACAGTACATTTTTATTTTACTTATTTAGGGAAAATTACACAATTCTTCATAGCACAGTTTAAAAATAACTCCACTATTAATGCAGGCCCTTTATTTAATCACTGGCTAATTTACTCCTGACAGAAAGTAAATTCCACTATTTTCTGTGAGGCTTTATGAAATTGCCATCATTTTTAATTAATTCTTAATTAAAATATATTACACCACAGCTTCTACCCATCTCTCTTGATATTCTAACATAATCAATTCAAGACCATTTACATATCATTAATTAAAAGCCTTCCTCTCTCATCCTTAAAATCATAATGAGGCTCTATTTCTCATTAGCAGCCTTTAAGGGATAAAATAACAATACAGACAAGAATGAATGGTAATTTCAAAAACCTCTTTTCGGCTCTTGCAGCCCCTCGGACTGGACGGTGACATCATCCAAGTTTGCTGCCAAAGGAGTTCCTGAATGTATGGCAAAAACAAGCCCTGATTCCAGGAGCACTGCAGCCCTCCACAGTGCCACGAGTCAGTGGCACACACTCTTCGCGTGTGACTCCAGCCCTGGTGGCTCCCCCTGAACCCTGCGGCCATCCCCGCGCCAGCCCAGGTGGGACATCCGCCCCAGGTGGGACACTGCCCCAGGTGGGACACCTGCCCCAAGTGGGACACCCGCCCCGCCACTGGCCACACGCAGCCCCAGCCCAGACTGGTGCTCCAGGGGTGGTTCCACCCCAAAGCCAAGAGTCACCAGCAAAACAGGACCATTGGTGACTGCCGCACGCAGAAATGTCTCAAATCCTAAGACTGTAAACACACACAGGACGGCAAGCAGGAGAAACTCCAATTCACGTGGCTGTTGTGTTCTTGTCCCTGCCCATGCCAGATGAAACCATCCCACTGTGCTGTGAGGAAGGGCTGATGCAGAGACGACAGTGTTAACTCCCAGTAATTAAACTCCAGAGCCAAGGTACGTCTCACACATTCATAAACCAGCTGTGATATATCCTGCTACTGTAAAGAATTACCATTTATTGATAATGAAAGGTAAAAATTAACCACCTATTCAACGATTCCACTCCTCTTCCAGGAGTTTAAAATCACAGACGTTTCAGAAAAGATTTACTGCAGCTCCTGGCATTGAACCTGCTATTTTAAATGTTTGGGCTGTGAGTGAGGGAATTAATACAACTTCCACCGTGATTATTTTTATGATTAGTGTAAAATAAAATTTCATGGTGTATCCTTCGCCTTGAGCAGCTGGGCCAAGCGCTGCCTTTTCCCACTCAAGAAGAGGCTGAACTAAACCTTAATTCGTTATTACCTTTTTTAACACAGCTTATTATTCCAAGCAATTCCTAGGCAGACCCCGAGCAGGGAAAAGAAGCAGAGCCAGGATCAGAGAGTGACAAAAAACAACACAAGTAATAGACAAAAAATCAGATCTATGTCTGGGGAATGTTATGCAGAGTTATTGTCACCAACATTAACGATATCTAGGTGCTGCATATCAGGCAAATCAGATTTATATCACTGTCTTCTGCCAATTGCAGGTGCTCCACCACAACTTGTCAAGACAGCCTGTCTGAGTCTTCACACGTCAGACAGAATCACAGCACTTGGTGTTTTGGTCTGTTGACAGCAATTTATTTTGATGTGTTGTCACAATACGGAATTCTTCGAGGCTCTGCACCACAGTGCCAGCGAGTCCTACTGTACTTTCCTGCTGCCAGATGCTACAGGTTCGTAGAGGGAAAAAACACTGACAATTTATAAAAAAAAGAAAAAAAAGGGAGATTTTTTAAGTGTACAGAAGGCATCAGAGCCAAGATGTGTCCTGGGAGCACGGCCAGGGGACAGCACCCCAGCCCCGCGCCCCATGGGAGTCCAGCAGGAGGAACAGGGGACAGTTCTGTCGGGACACTTTGCCCCTCTCCAGAGGGACCCCTGCCCTCACCTACCAAAGCCCAGGCCCGCCCAGGCCATGGTGGCACTGGTCACGTTATAGACACAGAGTCACACGTGGCACTGCAAGGTGAGCTTGGGCGAATTTCAGAACGGCACAATGTGGCCAGCAGGATATGGCAGCTCCGGGGGCTGTCCCTGTCCTCACCTGGTCCCAAGCTCTGCAGGTTACCAGAGCCACAAAGGTCACTGCTAGGCTGGAATAAATATACTGACTTAGGGAAAGTATTTGGGACTCCATTTTTCAGCTGCTGCTTGTCTCAAACATGGGCACATTTCCCACTCGACAGCAGCATTCCTGCGGGGATGGAGACACCGCGCTGGAGCCGGGGAATCTTTGGTGGGTACCTGCTCAGGAGAAGGGAGCCTCTGCTGCAGACATCAGCACCAGCCTGCACGTCCCAAAGCCTGGATGCATTTGTCCAAGGAATGGACAAAGTCAAAAATACATCCATTTTCCTGCCCTAAATTAAAGGATTTGGTTTTGCCCAAGATAGCTGTGTCGCCCCAGCAGGTGCCTCTGCTGTGGTCCCCAAAACCCCCGAACTGGACCGCTTTTCCCAGGCTGCTGACTTTGAAAAGACAGCAGTTTTCTGACCATATCTGCCCAGAATCCTGAGCTGCACTTCTGGATGTGGAGATATTTAGATGTGGGGTTCCCCCCGGCCCCACTCTCCCCTCCTGGCTGTGCCTCCCTCCCACCCACTGCAGGCTGGCATGAGGAGCACTTCCTGAGGAGAAAATCAGACAGATCACAAGGAAAAAGGTTAAAAAAAAAAAGAGAAAGAAGTGAGTACTAGTGGGGAATTCTTTTCAAGGACTGCTTGATTAGAAACAACCACATTCATATTCAAACCTTTTAGAACCAAGTTGCCTTTCTCAACAAGGTGTCTCTGCGGATATTTGCCCAGCTTTGTTATGGGACTCCTGACACTTCTAATAGAGCTTCTAAATAAAAAAACGCAGAGCATTTGTACTGCCAGGCAATAACCTTCACGTTTTACTCTCCATTCATAATGAAAATTAAGGGCACATGACCTGCATGCTAGGTGGCTTCGAGGACCACAGGCAAGAAAATGCAGAAAGTGTGTGTGGTGAGCGTGCCAAGGGACACTGAACTCTGCAGGGGACACCAGCAAAACCCACGGGGCCAGCCCAGCACCACCTCGAGAGGCCGGCTGGCAGGAAAAGCATTCCTGCTCTGCAGCAACACCGCATGAAAATCTGTTTGCGATTATTTTTCATTCAGAAATATGATACAACAAAGATATCACTATTATTCTGTGTTTCTACTGGAGGAAAAAATACCTAATGCAATTTGATCCCATACCAAAGCGCAGCGCTCACAGGAAGGAAGGCTGTAATTTGACAATCAACCCTTATGGAACAAACCTGATATGCTGAAATGTTTATTCCAGAAGAAATACTTCCAGAGAATATTTCAGTGGAATCGGGTAAAAAGTAGAACATTGATATGAAAAATACCACCACTCAGGAAATAACTTAAGTACCACTTTGTTTGCATCTGGGAATCAGCTCTGGACAGCAGAACCTGCTCTGGGGGAGCTGGCTCAGCCGCGGTGCCCCAGCCCCTCGTGGGGGGGTAAAAGGATAAAAGCGATGGTGAGCAGCACCCACCATTGCTCGGGGCTCTGGAGAAAGGGATCAGCTTGGAGCTGTTCTTGGAGAAAGGGTTCAGCTCTCTGGGCCGTGTCCAGAGCTCCTTGTGCCTGACCACGGCGCTCTGCCAGCCAGGAATGGGGAGCAGCAGCCCTGGAGGAGGGCAGGGGATACGAGCACCAATAGCACCATGTGTGTGCATGGTGTGAAAATCTGTGCAAGTGTGGGAGAGCACAGGCATGTGCCAGTGGCACAGAGAAGAGCTGGGGCTGAAGACTCCATTTGGGCAACCTGCCACTCGGTCCTCATCGCGCAGCGATCGCCGTAACCAAATGGAGTCAATGACGCGGACACCAATTAACACATGCCACTCCGATTTGCGTTTCCGTGCCATACTTTATTAAACACTTTCAGATGTAATTGAACAACACTGTTCCACAATTAAGCACCGCACAGTCCTGTACTTTAAAACAAAAGCTATGACAGTTCTGTACTCTATTAGCACTGGTAGATACTGTGTAATGTAGTAAGTAATTAAAAGCTAAAACTACAGTACTGGAACAATCCTAATCAGGCTCCAATTCCAGCAGCAATACAAGTGTATTAATTTTTTTAACACAGTGCAAGTACTTCAGCATTATCCTACGAAAACTACATGTTGCCTGCTCCAGGAATAACCAGACATCCTCTTTTTCTGCTGGCAAGCAGGAGCTAACCTGGGATGGTGCCAGAGCAGCACCAGTGAAGACACCACCTGTCCCCATGCTGTGGGGACAGGGGCACTGTGCCTGGAGCAGGGAATGCCCGTGGCTGTCGTGCCACTGGACATCACCTCCACATGCACAGTGCAGGGAGAGCCCCGGGCACCACTGCAGCTGCTCCTTCCACACACGGACACCCAACAGCCCAAACCCCAGATGGGGACCAGGAGCCAGGGCTGGTGGCATCTCCAACCCACAGTGGCCCTGCCGTCCCCTCTCCTCGCATCGCAGGGGTGCAATTCCTGCATATGGCAGGGGCTGGGAAGGGCAGGGAGACCTGCCCAGGCGGATGCTCTGCTTGCACACACTAACAGAGGAGGAGCTGGGGCAGCTGCTGGCAGGCTCTCCCACCCACGGCGGGCAGGCAATGGAGGGCAGAGGTGCCCCCACCCATGTCACCCACCTGGTGCTGGAGGTGGCACTTTCTAGAACACTTCCAGCTTCTGTCTCTCAGGATAACAAAATGTCACTGCTGCACTGATCGACTCTGCAGCAAGGCAGAGTTCGTGGCTGCAGCACCAGCAGTTGCTCCGCTGTCCCTCCGGACACGGTGCTCCATGGCTGTAGTGCCCAGCTGAAATGGGATGTGCACCGCAGTGTGGGGACTCCAGCCATCAGCCACTCACCAGCACAGCCCACCCCATGCTGCTGCTCAGAAACTCCAGAGCTGGCTCACAGCGAGCAAGAACCTTGTCCATGGCAAGGTGGAGACACAGGCTGGGAAAGAGCAGATCCAGGGCCAGCAGCACTCTGCAGAAAGGAGTCTGTCCAGCTGGAGCACCCAGTGTGAATCAGACTCGCCTTCATGGAGGGGGAGAACCCAAGGACACAGAACAGCCCTTCCTGCCCTTTCTTCTTCCTCTGCTGAGTCTGCAGTGCCTCATGGCTAAGGAGGAAGATGACAGATTCATCCTGGATTCATCCAAACAAACACAACCGTTTTGGGATGTCATTTCCAGCCGCACACCGAGGCTCAGCGCAGTGGCTCACAGGGACACAGCAAGCTTAGTCCCTTGCCAGCCATGTGTTTTCTGGAGCAGAGCACATGGACAACTGCGTTCTTCCTCCCTGCGGGGCAGCACTGGAATTCCTGAGAACAGTTTTGCAAATTTAAAGCTAAATTTAAAACCACTTCTAAACACATAGTGGCATGTACACTTCTGATAGGCTCCCATTAACTTTGTTATGCAAGTTTGAAGATTTAAACCATTACAATTTCTGTATTGTGATATAGTTGCTATGGCATCATTGCTGAACTCCATCTTGCATACCTACAGAATGGGATGAGGACAGAGAAACTGCAATGGAAGCTAAAGAGAGGCTTAAATGCAAGGACTGCAAGGAAATGTGAATTCATGGAAAAGCAAAATTTGTGGTGAAGGCTTTGTGCTTAAAGAATGTATGAGTTTATGTCAAATCCATCAGTCCAGGGACTGATAACTGCTTGGGTTGAGAAAGCATTGGGGCCAGGCAGAGGGAGAAGGAGAGGGAATACACCAGTTATTTATTAACTTTAGGCCCCAAAGCCTTGTTATATTCCCAAAATCACAATTCTATTGGCATAAGAGACTGCTGAGATGGAAATCTCTTAACAGCTGCCTCTCCTGCTCCCAAGCCAGCGCTCCCCTCCAGTGCCAAGTGATGAGGTGGCTTTAACGCCTGCTGGAGGAGCAGAATTTAATGCACCCCATTAAAAAATCATGTACTGCCCTAAAAATCCAACAGCACTCCTTTGACATTCGAGTGCTTCAAACCCAAGGTTTGTATGTGAAGTCTCTCCCAGGCAGGTGCTGTGGAGCACAAGCGGTGGGTGAGACCCCCAAGCCCCATGCCTGCTGCATCCCCCAGGACCACCTGCACCCGAGTGCTGAACAGTGATGGCAGCGCTGCTGACCCCCTCCTAAAGAAGTTTTGAGACTATGCCTCAAGGCTTAGATGGGACTTACGTGCTCCCTTGGCCTTCTGCTGGCACAGGGCAGCTCTCCCTTTCCAGGGCAGGGTGGTGGGGACAGAAAACACTACAGGAATCAATAAAACCAGCCAAGGTAATGAGGAGAGAAGACACCTTCACTTGTAGAGCAAGAAAGCACACTTACTTGAAAAAGAAAACCACAAAATCTGTGTTGCCACGCAATGTGGTTCGACGCTCATTATTGTCACAGAAATAAATTTGGGATTTATGTCATTAAGGAAGAAAGTCTCCAAGATCCTTGCAAGCACAGACATCTTTCTGATACGGAAAAAAAATACTTAAAAATAATTTTGACTGGTTCTGGAAACCAGCCTCCTGACTTTCAGAGGGTTTTTTATGGTTGTTGATTCTGGCTTGTAAAGGAGAAGCTCCTCAGGAGGAGGGCTGGAACCAAGTCCCACAGCTATGTGCAAACATCATCCTGTGAAACCCCACCCAGCAGAGCTGCCATCGGTGAAGTTCGTAATCCTAGATTTGAGCAGCTTTTCTGACTGCAAGCTGTCTGGGTAATTGCTAAGCTGTCTGCGAATTACTATTGAACTCTGTCCTTTTTTATCTCACTGACTGACTACTATTTGTTATTAGTCCAAGTAATAATAATATATTAATGCACATGCTTAATATACAGAAGTGTATGTTTGTACTGCAACTGCACTGCACTCTGCACTCTGCAGCGTGGGAAAGCGCCGTGAGCAGAGCCAACAGTCACGCAGGGACCCAGCTATCATCTTCCCAAAGGCCACACAACCCACAGGCTCAGCACTCAGTGATTCCCACAGACTGAGTGCTCTGCTCTGACTGCCAACGCTGGGAAACTCAAAGGATTTCCTCAATCAGCCTCACACTGCACCATGCTCTGGACGTGGTATCCACTCCCACCTTGCTGCTGGTGGGAAGGGGCTGTGCTAGCGGCAGGAGTGTCCCCGGAACGTGAGCAGGGCTGGAGCTACAGCCAGCTGGGGCAGAGGAGGGCTGAGGCACTGCTGCCTGGCAGCTCCCAGCGCTCCTGGCTGGGAACACTCGGCTCCATGGATGGCCCTTCCCACCCCTGAGCTCTGAGACCCTCCCCGAGCCCCCCCAGGAGCTGATGTGCCGTCACCCCTCCCAGTCGTGTCTGTGTAACTCCTATTAACCAAAATACGATAAGAGTTTACACACAGTAGTGATCACTACAGCACCTCAGCACCTGGCAGCAGCTCCCGCATTCACACACAACATCTGGGCACTGGAGCATGGTCAGAAGCTGGTGTAATTCATTCACTTGCAAAAGGAAAGCTGGGAAAGTCGACTTCAGAAAGGAATTCTTTTTTGTTGACCTCTCCACAAAAAGAGCGAAATGACCTGACTAATAGGGTTAAACATCCTTTTCCCGAGGCAGCAGCTGCCAGCCTGGGCCAGCCACAGCTCTGCTGAACACGGCTGCAGCTGCCAACTAACTCACTGGGAAGCAGAGCTAGAGAATGGCAGTGGTCGATAAATTTAATTTCTTATTAGCAAAACACTAATCAATAATCCAAACCAATTTTTTTTTCTTTCCTTCTATATTTCATGCCTATCTATGATGGGGAAAAGAGACAAACTACTACTAGACAGTCATAGGAGAACTATTGCCACGAGGTTATGCTGCAAGAAAATTAGAAGGGCCAAACTCCAACTAGAACTTCACATGGCTACTGCCATGAGAGGCAATCAAATGTTTCAATCAATACATTAGCAACAAAAGGAGGGCTAACGAGAATCTCCATCCCTTACTGGATATGGGGGAATCCCAGCGACGATGAGGAAAAGGCTGAGGCTCAGAGGAAACCTTGCTCTCCATATCTGCCCAAAGGAGGTTGGAGCCAGGTGGGCGTCAGCGTCTTCTCCCAAGCGACAGGTCAAGGAAACAGCTTTGAGTTGAGCCACGGGACATTTAGGTTGGATATTGGGAAAAATTTCTTGACAGAAGGGGGTGTCAAGCCCTGGCACAGGCTGCCCAGGGCAGTGGTGGAGTTCCCATCCCTGCAGGGATTTAGAAGCCATGTGTATGTGGCACCTGGAGACATGGGTTAGTGGTGGCCTTGGCAGCAGTTGGACTTAATGGTCTCAGAGGGATTTTCCAACCTGAATGATTCTGTGATTAGCTGTTCTTTAATTACTCCCTGAACCTGGTAGTTGGTCAGAGTGCAGATGAAACACTTGATGGAGGTGACCTGACAACAGTTAATTGTAAACTTGATATAAACAATACTCATTAATGTGTTTTTCCTAAATAGGAATCATGAACTGATTTCTCATGTTGTGGTGCTTTTCCTTTTTTGCCAGCTCATCATTCTGTCTCCCATAAAGGCTGGGATTTCATATTTGTGTGATTATTGAACCATTGCACCCTTCTCCTAAAAACATGTTTCTCAGCCTTCTATTTGGAAAGAAAAGTCTCACATTAAAAAAACTCAAGCTCATATTTTAAATAAGCTTCATATGTGCAATTCTGGGCTCTTTACGATACAAAGCTCTTACTGACTGCTATCGGCAATGACTATCTGATGTCATTCTTAAAAGACCTTATTCTGAGACTTTGATTCTTTTTTATCATTATTCCAATGTAGAACAACTGCCATTTTCTTCTGAAATTGGCCACTTCAGCACAAACTGCTCCCTCTAGAAGACCGAGTGGAAGAGCTCAGTGTGTTTGGAGTATCTTGGCCTAAGTCCAAATTCCTGAACCACTGATCAAAATTCTGGATGCAACCAAAATCGTAAAAAACAAAACAGTATAAACCCAGGGCATTAAAGCCCCGCCCTGGCCTTCACTCAGTGCAGGAGGCTGAACACAGGGCTGTGGGAGATGGGGCTGCACGGACACGGAGCATCGCCAGAGCCGCGTGGCCATGATAGATGGGCTGCAAAATTGTACCAAGAACAGTAAAAGACATGAACTTTCTGATTAAAGATGAGGAAGTAGGTGATTAGCAATCTGCAGGGAACTCAGGGCTTGGCCACGGTCTGCTGATCTAAGAGACGTGGGCAGCGGTCGAGGACCCAGCACTGCTCAGACCTTGTTCCAATACCAAAAGTCCTGATTACTGATGAGTTATTAGATATAGCCATCTCAAGGATTTAAAAAAACTACACCATTTGTATTCAAATATTTCATTTCCCATGCCCCTTTCACTGCAGCAGCAATGTCACACATGCTTTCTCATGTAAATAATGCTTCAAAACAATCACATGATAATTATTCAGTCCAAACCAAACAACAACTACTAATTAAACTGAATAGAAAACAGTGCAGCAGAGAAAAGCCTGCAAAGGGCCTTGTGTAGTTCGCAGCAATTCTAACCTAAAATAAATGCTGTGAGCTGGAAGGTGCCATGTAGGGATCTCCACCTAACTTGTTGTGCTGTTATTTGCACAGTTTTAATAGGATTTTTCTATTAATCTGTGACAAACCATGAAATTTTATATTTTCACCATGACCAAGCCATGAAATTTGCCAACTTTGTCCATGATTTACACTGGGTCATAGCTATAAGGTCTGTTATGCTTTTTAACTAAATAACTACTGCAGCTTCCCCTTTGGACGGAATGAAGAATTTGCCTATAATTAAAGCAGGAATTGTTAACTGCTGGCAGTAAAAGTTTACAGCGTTGTTTGACAGTCACAAAGATAAGCCAGTAAAACCCTGGGACGCTGTGCCTACCTGCGCTTCCCAGCCCCCCCAACAATAGGGTTCTATCTCTCAGCATCATGAAATCAATCTCAGATTAGGTAATGAAATATGCACCAGCCTTTTCCCAGAACCTTTGACAAATCACACACAATCCTAAATCTTCATAAATCACGATTAAAGACAAGTATATCATCACCAACGCATATATCTTTCCATGCCTGACCCAGAGACTAATGAGAAAAGGCCTAGACTATCTCATCTGATTAATTAATTCAAAATGTCTGCTGTTATTCAAATGTGAGGCTGGTATTATTTGAATAACACTTGACAGCAGTGCCTGAAGATATCATTTCTGATTTGTGAAGCTGCTGCTGCATAACTGATGATAGTTTATGAAAATGTTCCATCGAAGCTGCTTTTCTTGGCACAACTGTGAAAAATTTTCTGGAGAGAGGGTTTTGTGTCAGTAGTTGATGCTGCTAACATTGTCAAATATTTCCAAAATCTGTAACATCTTGGAAACCCTTTTTTCCTGAAGCCTTGTTGAATATTAGCTTCTTCATTCTCTGAGAACTAAACATCTCAATATATATGTTTGCAGCAAAGGCAAAGGGAGCTGGATTTGACCCTTTCCATGCCGCCTGTTCCTCACCTGGGTGTGGGAGCAGAGCATCCATCCCTCACAGCCAATGTCACAGTCACCTGCTCTGACGCAGCTCTTCACGTGCTATGTTCTTAGGGATTCCTAGGGATATTTTTTAAAGATGGGAAGGAGCAGTAATATAATTCCATAATAAGATGTGCACAGCATTAATTTTGAAGGGCAAGACCAAGGCCTCGTCCAGCATGGGTTGGTGGGTGGCCGTGGCTGGTGCACCCACAGCCCACGGTGGCATTGCCACGCAGTCCAGCCATGCCAGGACAGCCCTGTCTGCTCTGAGGGGCTGCTGGGCACAGCCCTGGGCAGGAGGAACGAACCCCAGCTGCACTCCTGCCCTGCAGAGCAGCCTGTCCTGAACCACCCCAGCTCAGCTAACGTGGAAACTTCAGTTATTCAGACAGTCCCACTGGAGCGGCCACTAGGGACAAGTTGTTTTTTCTTTCTGAAAATACTGCAGTCTTTTCTTTTTCCTGGACTGCAGTGCCACTGGGCACTCAGAACGCTGCTCTGCCTGAACACCTTCAAAGACACGAACTAGCAGATGCCACTGCCAAAGGATCACGGAGAAATCAAGGCTGTGGCACCAGCTGTGTCACCAAAACCCAAACCCCACCGCTGCAGGTGCCGAAGGCGTCTGGATGCAGACCCCAAAGGGGAGCAGACTCCTGATGGTCTAAGAAACGCACACAAACCAACCTCCTCTGCCTCAAACCACTCCCTGTGCTCCAGTGAAGGTTCTGCTCCCAGGGGAATGACTTGGCTATCTGGGGAGTTGGCTCCAAACAAAACTCACAGCAAAGGCTCCAGGTTTTTTCCCTGAAGTATTCATGGACTGAAATGTGCTGAGACTCTTGTCCAGCACATAAAGGGAGGAAACTGGATTAATATATATACAAACAGCTGCCCACCCAGGCTGAAGTTTCCAGTGATGCCGGAGGGCCTGATTCAGACCGGGAGGAGCAGCTCACGGCACACCCCCAGGGTGGGCAAGGATGCTCAGTACTTAATTTTACAGCACCTGTAATAAGAGCTGGGGAGAAGCATTCTGCAGGTCACTGGGCCTTCAAGGCACTCTTATTAGGAACAATTTAAATTACAACTCTGTGAAAACAATTTAACAGAAATCTTAATTTTAAAATTTTCTTTTCCCAGAAAATAATAAAAATCATCATTTTATTCTAAATATACCATAGTACAAAATATCTACAACTCGTTACAACCAATTCTGTTTTATTAGTGGAATGTGAATGTGATGCCAGGCTCGCACCAGTGTTAAACTGGGCTGTTCTGAAGCCATGGAGCCATAAGCACTAAAAAAGAGGATGCAAAATGTATGGTCTAAACCGAATATAAATCAATCATTATGACAGAAGTAGCACTTATTTGAGAGTCAGAAGTGAACAAAATATTCTGTGTCAGCAAAATGTCTCCTGTCAAAACCTGCTCTTTAAAATTTCACTACAATGTGCTGAGACAAATGTCCTTTACAACTCCGTGGAAGGAAGCATGTTCTAAATCTTCATCATTCAAACCTTCCCTGTTTTCAGGCAACAAAGGGTTCAGCATTGCTGCTGATGGGGCAAATGCTGCACCTCCATCCCCAGCGAGCAGCAGTGCTGCTGCTCCGGCCAGCGCCCACCCAGGACAGACCTCTGACCCACCCACCCTGGGACCGAGGAGATGGGAGGAGGCCCCCACTGCTCCCTGTCCTGTGCGCTCCTGAGGAGTCAGCATTAAGCTCGTGAAGGTCAAAAGACTATCCAAACAAATCAGTGTGTTTATTATGTGCAGTGACTTAGGACAACGGCCTGCATCTCTGGGGTGTGACCATGGGTCGGTGGGACCCTCACCAGGGGTGCCCCGTGCCGGGGCTCCTCCAGCAACACACCAGTGGTGTCTCTTCCCCACCAGACACCTCTGCCAAGCCATGTGCTGACGAGCTGCTGCTGCACCCCATCGTGCTCAGAGCTGCTCCTCCTGGGCCAGCTCTGGTCAGCATTCCAGACACGCTGCTCCTTTCCAGCCATCCCAGCTACAACCCGAGCAGGATCCCAGCTCCTTTCAGCCCTCTGTCCAGAGCCTCCCACTCCCTCCCTCTATGCCATTTGAAGCAGACCATTTAGCCCTGATTAAATTATAAATGTTTGAGCCCAGTTAAATCTTACAACTAAGCGATCTGGGCTAATATCGTCTTTTCTTACTCCCCTTTATCCTTTCTGAACACATCACGCGTTCCTGAGGAGATCTGCATTATGTCATTCTTCAGTATATAAAATAAAGGGCAGGCATCTAAATCAGATCTCTGTTCTTCCTTACTTGGGATGACAGCACAAGCTGAACACTTTTGGTGGTTACGCTGTTTGCCAATCTGCCACTACCTTAAGATACATAAAATACCAAATTTAAGACTTCAAAAGGGTAAGTGACTCCACTTATGTCATCATACTCAGGAAAAAGCAACATTTTCCGATTTGAAAATACTGGGGGAATGTGCAGTGGTCTGTGAGACGTCCCACACTGCTGGGAAAGCACAAATGCAACAAAGGTTTCACGTCTACCCATTCAAAAGCAGAACCATATTTTTTTCAGTTATATATTTTAAATTGGACACAATCTGCCAGAGTCTCCAAACCAGCAGAATTAAAGGTCTGGAATCCACTGCAACTTCTAAAAAATCAAACTCCAAACCAGCAGAGAGGACAAAGGCAAAGCAACGGCTGTTGGCAACAACCTCTTCCAACTCGAGAGTCTATTTTTGCAACTGTAGACATTAAAAAACCTGTTTGAAGATTAAAAATGCATAAAACTCGCAATTGACATTTATTTCCTGGAAAACAATCTATTTTTTCAGAGATGGCTTTTCCAGAAGATGATAAACTCCTTCTCCTTATGTTGTGCCTTAAGACATCATGTGCTTTTATCCTTTAGCAAAATATGAACCAGCTCCGAGGCTGACAATGCCAAGAACCATGACAAAATGGATTATTAATGAGAAACTGATCTCCAGAACTCTATTAATTTATGTCTTCCTGTCGGATCCCAAAGATGTATCAGCCCTCTCACTCAAAGAAAAAATGCCAACATTGTACTTTGTTTTAAAGTTCTGCTTAGATGAAGAATTCATTATCCAAAGCAGTGTTGTGTTATTTCAGGCTCCTTGTAGTATAAAGATTCTTTATCAAATAGCTTAAAAAGCCACTGACAAGTGTGAGGATCTTGCAAAATATATTTACATCAACAATTCAATGATGAATCTTGGAACTTTAACCTTTTTTTTTTTTTCCTTTCCTCGGCAACACTCCTCGCCTTGTTCTGACCTCTCAGCACTTTGGAAATGGAGACCATGAAATTCCATCTGTAAAACCTCAGAAAAACTAACACAATGGCGAGCTTTTGAAATTCTTAATTGTACTAATTATTCCACTGAACATAACGATCTCACACGTAAACAGAAGAAATCCGATTTCTTCATTGAGCACAAACAGCAAACAGACAGAAAATATCCTTTTAAGCCTCCGTGAAAAAATCTATCTAATCTGTGCTTATCATAATATTTATGAAATAAAAAACAGAGAGAAAAAATTGCTGTAATGTACTCTGGATGACCTCTGCTTGTGCGAGAGAATGAAAACAGCCTTTTGCTTTTCAATCCCCATCAAAGTGGAGTTAAAGGAGGGACAGCATTCCCTTGCTCACTGCCATTAATCATTGCTTTCTTCAAGCAAGTGCGTATTAATTTCTGTCATCCCAAACATCATCGAGTATTGTTACAGCACCGTTCACTCCTCATTCACCACCAGTTGTTACCAGTTTCCCTACACTGAGCAGAGACAGGGTGAATCGTGTGGATTTCAGTGTTGGAGGCCTTTATCCCTGGGGTGCTGACACCAATTAAGCCATTTCAAGAAGAAATGAGAACAGGCACAGCCCTTCGCGGTAACAAGAGCTCGCACCCAGCCCTGGCCGGGTGCCACGGCCGCGCTCACGCGGATTCGCGCCCGCCCCGCGCGGGGACACAGCTCCCGCACACAGCTCGGGCTCCGCATCCCACCGGTGCCCTCCAGCAGCCCACGGACAGCGGAATCCTCAGGAGGACACCCAAATGCCAACCTGGGCTTTTCCACGCGTGGAATTGTGTAATCGATGGCTGTCACTGCTGGGCTGAGAGAGCTGAAATGGGAGCAGGGGATGAGCTCCTGCTCCTTTGCTTAATTCCAGCATTAGACATACACGTAACATAAATTACACTGATTTTAGCATTGCAATGGAACAGACACCCTAAATACTAAAATTAACTGAATCTGCCTGAATTATAACACCGTTCCAGCTGTCCAGCATCCTGCATTGCCAGCCTGGAATCCACTTTCATTTGGGAATTTCCAAGAACTAAAAAAATCCCGCATTTCAAAAAAGGTACCTCAAAGCCTTAAAATCAACACGCTTAATGAGTTTAATTAATACCATTTGTACCTTGCTAAAGTGAATGTAAGGATTTATCAAACTCTCTGGTAATACTGTTGATTTTTTCTGACCGCTTTAGACCCAATCATTCTCCTTGTTTCAGACATTTACATCTGCTTTTAAGTTTTTATGGTTGCCTGTTGGCAGGCAGCAAAGTGGAGCTGTCGATGCTGCTGCAGAATAATGCAAGGTTTGTTATGAATTAAATATTAGAAACCTTAACGCAGCGGCCAATAAGAATTATTTGCCTTATTAAAGCAGCAGAAGACGCTGATTAAATTTTCATTGCATTGCAGTCTTTTTCCCATTTCTGCTTTCAATTCATCATTCTAATGTATGAAAGGCTTGCCGAATAATGGCATGGGGACTTAATTTCTGGAATGCAAATATGGCAAAGAAAATACCATAAATACCCTCCCAGAAAACATTAAACAGTCAGTTCTAATTAAGTGAATACTAACTAAGTAAATATTCTCTTAAAGGAAAAAAAAAATCAAGATATCAAGAATTCCAAGAAGGAAAGCTGTTGAAATAAAGGCATACAAAAATTGTAGGGAGCTTTGACTATCTGGATTTCACAGGAGGAAACTAGGTATGGTTAAACAATTGAGTTTTCAGATACTCCAAGAAATTTCTGTATTTATGCGTAAGTATCAGAAGACCCAGCCGTGTTGTGATTAACTGCAACTGTAGTTGGTAGGTGCTGTGAGTAAATCCACTCCGGTGCGTGCCAGGTGTAGCGAGGCTGCTCCAAGTCAGGTGATCCCGATGTGTCAGTTTTATAAAGCAACACAGTGCAATAGTGCTCAGCTTACTGCTCTGGCACCTTGCGAAAACAAAATTCCTTTGGGGGAAGAAGATTCTCATGACAGAGAAATGGTGGCACAGGTACTCGGGAGCGCGGCCGGGTGGGAGCAGCAGTTGGCGTTTGCACGTCGGCACCACACACAACACCCGGGAAATGGTCACACAAAATCTGCATCCCTGTGTCCTATCCTGAAGGTTGTTCACGTTTCTGCCTTAATGTGCATCAGGAAGAAAATGAACTTCAAGTATCCATTTCCCCTAGAGAAAATCTCTTCCCTGAAACTCTGCAACTAATGAAATGGGGATCTATAAATAGCAGCATCATTACCATGAGAGCACTTGCTTTGTGCCCAGCTCTGCCTCTGACCCTCTTTACACTAATAACCAGTGGGCTTCCATAGCATTCCTCCATAGGATGATCAATATTAGGACAGTTAAAATGTGATGTACATTTAAACCACGGGGTGTATTTACTCACCGGCTTGCTCAAACACAGAGCACAATGCAGCAAGTCCTGCCTTTCCCTGCTCACACGTACTACGGAATTCCTTATTGTCTCAAACGAGGAGAGAGCTGCTCTGGAACTCCTCTGACGGTACCAAGACGTGCGCCGTGACAAGACAAAAGCTGTAACACACCTGAAATGTTCCCCAATGAAATCTCTCGATGAACCTCATTAAAATGGTTACTCCATTCCAAATATTATCTACTGAGGCACCACTGTAGTAAACTGTTCCTTAAATTGTGCAAGTGAGCATTTAATCAGGGAACGCAATGGTTTGGAAGCGTGATTTACGTTTAGTCAAACCCCAGTATTTTCCAATTATGATGGATCATTTCCAAAAGTTAACCAATATTTAATTTCACTATGTACTGTAAATTCAACTATCCTAAAGGACAATGCAGTTTGCAAATCCAGGGAAAAAAAGGAACTATTTATTAGTTGCCTATGGAATATTCTGCTACTGCATATAATTTATTGATACTGAGATATTTATGCTGCCCTTCATTAAAGGTAAATATTCAGTTACATTTGCATCTCCCATATACAAAGAGCTCAATTGTTCTGCTAATTTCATATCTCTTAAAATAAATATGATAAAACGTTCCAGTGGGTGGATGAGTTTAAAGGCTTTTATTCTCTGTGACAAAATTATTGATGACAACATATCATAAATGGCACTTACTCCATATACACATGTCACACGAAAATGTAAAATATTAGAACAGTTATGCATGCAGGAACATTTACTTTTTAAATGAAAATATAACATCCCAATTTTAAAAACCATGTGGTTAAATCAAGAGAATGCATATAGAGAAAACAGCGGACATGAAATTTCACATGTGCTTGTGCTGATTTTCTTTTTGCTTACAGGTACTACATAGGTACTCAAATGTGATCGACTTTATTTAAGCCACAGAACACTGAGTCCCCCAGCAAAGCCCAGACAAATGGCACAGCCACACACAGCTCACAGCGCGCCGCCGACTGCTCTGGCTCCCAGAGGTGCTTGTTCAGTGGCGGGTTTTTTCCTGTTTGTTATCACCCTTTAAATTATTAAATATTAAACCAGCTCAGAAATCTGCATTTTATATCAAAATCAGCAGTCAAAGAGAGTAAAATGCATTTAGAAGATCCTGCGCTGGCCAATTGTGCTGGTGTGACTCGAGAGGCTGCACCTCTGCTGAGCACACCATTATCTGCTCCAGGCAGCATTGGGGATGTTTGGAACACGTTCCCAGGATGAAGACTTTCGTGTTCCAATCTTGTTTAAATCACCCAGACATACCTCTGAGAGCCTAAAAAGGGATTATTGCAAACGGCATGGGTTTTTGTGTTTTAATATGATTAATATTATAAGACACACAAAGATATATGAAAGCAAGGATTTAAGAGCAATAAGCTGAGGAAGTAAAGCTTGTAAAATGCAACCACAACACCATCTGAAAATACCGGGCAGCAAAGGTTGCAATTTAAGGGAAGAAATAGCAGAATTCTCAGCACATGGTGGGGATGAGCAACGGCATTTTTACTGGAGCTGAAAAACAGAAGTGTTTGCTGATCTGTGCCAGCAGCTGAACTTTCAGGCCTATTTGTAAATAAAATCAAAATTACAACTTCAAGTCCACGGATTCCCCTTGCCATGGGCCCAAGACTGAGGAATAGGCAGGAGCTGGGCGCTTCCGACAGCCGGGATTTGGAGAGTTTCAGAGTTAAATAAAGCAGATTTGTAACTGGCAGGATCCTCTCAGCACCGACGTGGTTCTTGCTCTGAGGCAGCCGATGGAGCAGAGCTGCTCAGCGGCACTTGACAACAGCAGTGCTCCCACAATTGTAACCCTCAAATCCAATCAATCCTTGCTCTTTGCATTTCAAGCAGCTCCTGGCTGCCACTGCCTGAAGATAACTATTTTACCACCTCTGTCATGCCTAATTAACAAGTCAGATGTACAATTTAGAAATTTTGCAATTAACCTGCTAAAATATTGCTGGAGGATGCTAATTGTTATGCCAGTTGCCATAAAAGCTCATTTGCATAACTTATGTGTGAAAAACAATTATGAGCGGCGTTCACAGACGCGGTCCACAAACTGCTCCTAGCTACGGATGAGAGGGCCACAAAAACACTTAATTCATTGCCCACAAAATTATGTTCCCCCTTTTCTTAAACAGCATCTGTTTTGTGAAGCCATATTCATAGAAAATCCCCAAATCAACAATTAGGAGCATATGTAAATGTGCGATTACAGTTCTTTTTCTTCCACTGACAAGTTCCCCTTCCCGTGCGCGGCGCGGGGCGATGCGGGCTCCCCACGCCGGGCACTGCCCGCGAGCCGCCAGCCCAACGGCGCCCGCGCCGCTATCGGCTCCGCGCAGCCGATCACTGGGGGCCACTTTAACAACAAAGAACCTAAAGTCAATTGTTTCTCCAGTGAATGGGCGTCTGTTCTCAGCATATATTTACCCAGGCGTTCAGGGCAGATTTTTACCATTAAATTGGAGGCTGTAGAACATGGTTGTTGTACAAATATTTACATTAGTGCTGACCACAGCCTTATTGCGGCACTCAGAGAGAACAATATTCGCAGCGCCGTCACCCCGGTTTGGAGGCCCAAGTCTTGCTCTTGGCCACAAAGCCGGAGCGCTGCTCGCCCTGCCCGAACGCAGGGAGCAATAAGCTAATTCCATTGGACATGAGCGGCCGGCGCACGGCATTTTCATCAGGCCCCGCTGTGCCACAGTTTTAGGGCGCAAAAACAAACACCCATTTTTTGTTCCATGGGAACAGGATGTGGACTGTGTGGTATTTGGGGTCTCCTTTCAAACAGGCAGTTCGCTCAGCAAATGTTCCCAGCCCATTAAATATGACTAAATTAAATAAGAACTTGAGTCCGGAGCCCCACAAAACGCAGCCGTGCAGTTCAGCTCGGATGACATCATCCCGTTACGCAGCAAGATGATGTTCCTTGCGCCTCTCCAAAATATTAGAGATTTAAAAGTTACATAACAATCTCGGTGATTAAACAGCAGCTGTTATGATAATCAGTCAGTAAAAGGAAATGGATTTGTTTAGCATTAGCAACTACAATATTATTAGACTCTGGGTATATTGAAAGGAAGAAATATTTCCTTTATTGAACACAAAACACCATAAATTTAGGTAAACTGAAATTAGTTCATGTAATACACTGACATCCAAGAATTTATGTATAAAGAGTCTATCATTTAATTTTCAGACATTCAATTTCTATACTTGGTCACAGTCAAAAGGTCAAGAACCAACAAGTCAATAAGTTCCCAAGCTCCATATCGATATCACGTCACAGCCCTAACAAGTGGAGGGGAAGCAAGAAATAATTCACAAAAAAAATCCTCAGCTGCCTTTGGAGGGCAAATCTCCCCCAGCAACCCACACGAGTGCTGGGTACCCAGAGAGCCACACCAGTGCCAAAGCCTCTCCAGCCCTGTGGCACCAGAGCCGGTGGCACCAGCGACACCTGGCAGGGCTGTGGTGCCCACACCCCAGCACCCGCTCTGCCGTCCTCGGGCTTCCTTTCCCCTCTTCGCCCAGCGCAACAAAAGAAAGAAATATGAGGTAGAAAAACTGATAGTTCCCACTCTATTTGAATAACAAGTGAAATCCTAAAAATCCCACCACTGCATGTTATTACCAAATGTATCTCCAGGTTTTATAGTGACAGGACTGTGCTATAATTTCTGAGAAAACCTCGGCATAAAGTTCCATAAACCCAACCACTCCTGTAATGTATCACCTTATCTAGTGCACAATCATTTCCACAACTTTTCATGTTAGTATAATTTGTTCAAAAATGGTAATAAATACATCCTTGAAGTCAAATAAGAATCACTGCACAATCTACTGTAACTTGTTCTTACTAGTGACAGTCAATCACGCTACCAGAATCTCGCATGAAAGGAAACAAGCAAACATTTGGGTGTTCTGTAATTACAAACCTCACTAAGAGCACGCTTCCTTCTTTAATCAACAAATATATGAATGTGTGCTTGGCACAGACTTTCGAGTGTGCCACCCTGCCTCGAACAGCCACTGCGCAAGGACAGCACTGATCCCCGGCAACGGGAGCAAACCTTCTCTTTCTGTACCGAGCAAACCAACCACCAAGGCACGAAACCCTGATACCCTTTAAGCAGAGGTCTAACCACGGAGTTAAAAAACATTCCTGATTAAAGCCAAGAAAAGAAGAAGCCTAAGGAAAGCTTAATTTCTTCATCTCCAGGAGGTAAGACTTGGCTGCAGCTGAAGTGGAATGAAGTGGATACCATGAATACTGTTGATAGTTCACCTCTTACATAACAATTTTAATTAGACCCAATACTTGATAAAAATACTCCTTTTTAACACACCGCACCAACTCAACACAACCTTCACAAAAAATCAGACGGATAGCTTTCCCATTTTAACGATAAGAGAACCAAGCTCTTGCATTCACTTCCATGAGATGCTGCCGAGCTGTGGTCTGCCCTACCGAGGTCACCACATCCCTCCCTCGCTCAAGGGGGAGGGAGAATTCTTCCCCAGTCAACAGCACCACCAGGACTCAAACCAGAAATGCCAGGACTTCCTCTCCAGCATCGTCTTCTCCTGAAACAACACCACCAGGGGTCTACTGGTATTGGGAAAGTTAAGGTCGGCCTCAGAACATTTTCATTACTTAGCTCTTTTGTTCAACAATCTGAAACCCAAAATGAGCAGCTGGAGCCCAGCAACACTTCCTTTCGCTGCCTGTGAGAACTGACTTTGCAGTGTCGGGTGATGTTTTGTTCCTTCCAGTATCAAAAAGGTTCACTATGACAACTAAAGTTTTGGATTATAAATTCCTGATGGGATTCTTTGGGCCAAGCTCTGGGGAACTGTGGGCGACCAGGGATATGATGCTTCCCATGAAAAGTGCACTGGGGCCCCTTTGTTGCGGGCGAGCAGGGCGGGCGGGCGCCGAGGGCACGGAACGGCAGGCAGGGACCCGCAGTGCACGTGCCACTTGTCCTGCGCTGACGTGAAAACCCCTGTGGCTCCGGGGAAACCGCCGTGGTTTGTGTCTCATGTGGTTCATGTTAAAAATTTCCCAACAGTGATAGACTTCAGCTGCCAGGATCAGGGAGAGCATGTGCATCCAGCATGAACAGCCCCCGCACGCAGCTCTGGGCCATTTTTTTATCCTTTTTCCTTTCTTTTAAATAACTATTGGGGCTCATAACAAGCACTGTCACTCCAGCACTGCTCCCCTGATTGACTTTGCAACAATGATCTGTGGAGGAGATGGGCACTCAAACAGCCAACATTCTGCTGCACTCAGGCAAACAGGACTAGAGAGGCTTGGGTTGGGTTTGCTTTGGGTTTATTTTTTGCTAAATTTTTGTTCCATTTCCAGAATTACTTCTTGAATTTTTTTGAAAACGGTGTTGTAAAAAGAAAACTAATCACAAAACTGTAGTAAAGCAACTCAGAGGCTGAATGAAAACCACACACACACACAAAAACTCCAAACCTCAAAAAAGAGAGGAAAATTCGAACTAGATCAGAACCTCTTATCTTTGAGCCATCCTGGAGCATCCTGCTACAGCAGAGGTCTCAGCACAGTGATCTTATGTATCATATATGCTCTAATAAATAGGTTCAATGAGTTGAGTTAAGGGCAGAGTTTAACTATTAACTCCAAATTCCCTCGCTCTTATGGCTGTAAGTCAATCCCTTAATGTTACTTTAACACAATTCGTGACAGTTGAATAAAATCTATGGTCAATATTACAACCCCTTCCTTCCTAAACGAAGGAAAATACATGTATGATTTGCATCAGAAATGGTGGGAAACGCTGTGGGTGAGTGGGGGTGACAAACGTCCACAGCCCCGTTGGCCAGGAATTCGAGCCTTCCATTTGCCTTCAGCTGGCTGGGCCCTCACAGCAATCCCCAAAACAGCAGAACTGGCAAAACCACCTCCACACAGGTACAGCTCTCAGCACAGGAGCCGTGAGCAGGCAGAGACGTTATAATACAAAGCTGTAAGATATATCTAAAATAATCCCACAAAAATCAGATGACACAAAGAATTCTAATACTTTCCTTTTGTTAAAATACAGTAACTGAGAATACAATGAAATTCTTCATGTTCAGTATCTCCCATTAGATCAATTAATATTCAGAGAAAGGCTTTAACATGAAGTTTAAATAATCATAGAAGGAGAAAAAGAACCACCAATGTTCTAGAAGCTTCTCTAGACCTTTCAATCAATTTTATTTATATGCAAAACCAAGAGAAACTCAGAAAAAACAAAGCTCCTCCTGATGCTAAAGCTCTCAATTTACTGACAGGCAAATGGCTTCATGCTGCCACTTAATCTCATTTCTTGCATAATGCCCTCTAATTAGCATATCAAAGTGAATTAATACTTCTAGGGCATTAGCAATGGGAAAATCTGCTCCAGGCTTCACAATAGCAGTTAAGCAAGAGCCAAGAAATCCTCAAAAACACCACAAACCACTTTGCATTGCAAAACTGTTCAATTTATTTATCCTCTCTCTCTAAACACTTTTACCGCACACTGTTTTACTACTGTTCACCAAACAAAATGATAATTGCCAAAGTTACCAGCATCTGTAATGCCTGTTTAGAATCCTAATTTAGATTGTGTACTTGAAGCACTCTAGATGCTTCCATTGACCCCATCATACACCACAGGACATACTGGAAGACTGTTGTTCTTTTAAAAAATGCTGTCAGGATAATATTATTAAATAACCTTTTCCACTTACAATAAATGATTAAAAATTAAATAATCTATGACAAAGCCACCTGCTGGACAATGAGGAATGAGAGATTGGCTTTAAATGTTGATGCATGACTGAAGTATACCAAAAGAGTTTGACCTGTAAACACAGGATACAAACCCACCTCCCTTCCAGGTGATGGATTCATATTACATGGGATATTCAGTGATTCATATTGTTACAGTCCCTATGACTGTGCAACACGCATTGAACTGATCATTAACAAAAGAACCGAAACACCTACAAGAGCATAAAATTAAAGTAAGTGCATAATGCTTTTTACTATATGCTTTTATGCAAAACATGCTATTTTTATCCAATACCTGACGCAATAAACATGTCTGAGCTGTTACAATCAGAGATCGAAGCTTTTCTCCTTTAAAAAATGTTTTCAGAATCTACATTGAATCACAAGTCACTTTGCAAAATATAAATTGTAATTTATAAACAAGGTCTAAAAATCCCTGAAACTTCATCACCTTAGCGCTACACATCAGCCTTTAAAAACAGAAAAAGGACATTGAGGGATAAAAAATGAACACCCAAACCCTACTTGCCAACACCAGAACTCCCACCCTAAGCCCAGGAAGGGCCTGGTGCACCAAGAGAAGGCCAGTAACAAAGAGTAGGAGAAAATGCCGGGGGTCAGCGGGGTTTTCTGCATTTCTGTTCGCAACACGAAGAGGAAAAAGAAGAATGGGAATAACAATAAATGATGCTGGGTATTTACTCTGAGCCTTCCTAAAGAATACGCATTACTGAAACACACACAGCGTTCAAGGACCAGGCTGCATTACCTCTCCTATTTAATTCCCTGCTTCCTCCCCCAGTCCCGGCAGCACGATGGAGCAGCTCTAATGTCCAGCTGAGCTGCACAATTCATCTGTTTGGCTGATGAACTACTCCAACTCTATAAAAGCATGAAGTGTAAGGGCTGACAGAAACTTTAATAATTTATATTAAATATTGATGTGAATTATTTACTCCATTCACACTTAAAGGCAGGAATTGCCTACCAGAGAAAAGCAAACGTGACAAAAGGTCAACACGCTGGTGAGAAAAGGCAGGCGGTGTCAGGCATGTGTTATCTGAACCATGCTGATCACCTTGATAAGCGAAGAGCATTAAACATGACTGCTGAGCAAACAAACAAAGCATTCTTCTCAGGGTGTCAATCGCGGCGCTCCGACAGCTCCAGCTAATTCCAGCGCGACGCCGGACGGACAACTCCGCTCGGGGCTCCGCTGCTTTGGGCTCCTCGCGCACGGATTCACATTCATTCCTGCTGTTCACAAAAATATTCATCGAACCATCATGGGCGCGATGTGCGAGGAATTGAAAAACAGCCGAAAATCTGAGCACGGAGCCAAACCGGACTGCCGCACGCTCCGCTCCGTAATTATTAATACAGCCTTCATTCAGATTTAAATATTGCGCTGCATTTGTAACAATTTAGAATGTCTAATTCTGCTTATATTTGTCTACGGTAGGCTGAAAATATCATTATATTAATGTTTCACACAAATCAATGTTTAAATTGAAAAAAGACAGCATAATATCCATATCATACAACTTTTCCATTGAAAGCTGCAGGAACAGAGCTTGATTAATGTGTTAAATCCTGTAAAAAAAAAAAAAAAAAGACTGTTTTGCATTCCCTACATGCCATGATAATAATTTATCTCTGAATGCAAAAATTCCTTAACTTACAACAAGCATCCTAAAATACACCACACGGTAACTGCTACAATTTGGTATTTTCAGATAAGCAAGCACATGTGTCGAATTCAAAAATAAATGGAAGGACACGAAAAACAGAAATAAAATAAAATAAAATAAAATAAAATAAAATAAAATAAAATAAATCCTTGTTCCTGGTTAAATTAGTATTGACAAGTAGGGCCAAATTTATCCTCTACAGAGGGGGAAAAAAAAAATCTCTGGAACCACTAATCCCAGTACTCAAGGTGAAGATGGATATTTAAATGCAGGAAGGAGCACCGGCAATGAGGAGTGCTGAAGGTAGGTGCAGTCTCAGCTTCTGTGAGACAAAATATCACGAATTTCTCTAATGCCCATAATCACTAAATCGCCATTTTCTCAACTAGAAAAGTGCCCTGGTAGAAACCCACAGAAGAACTAAGCTGCTGATAATGAATGTGTTGGAAACAGATGACCAAACGACAATCAAGATACTTTATTCAATTTATTTTTTCCTGGTAGGACATTTATGAAGAAAAGCAATGTCACTGCCATAAGGACAGTGCAAACGACCAAACGTTCTGCTGCACGGCGTCATTTGTAATACATCTGCTGGCAATTAAAAAAAAACATTCAAAAGTACAACCACTGGGTCAGTGACAAACCTTGGTACTGAAGCATGAGATGGGAAACAAAAGCTAAACAATTTAAGCTGAGCTGGACACATATGAACACACAGCACTGACTTCTTCAGGTAGTCAGGGAACAACAAAATATGTATTTAGCAGCTTGAAAAAAAAACAGGACTGCACATAAATATTTTAAACAGCTAAAGTGAGTAACAATAACATCACAGTTGATATTTAGAAAATAGCCAACATACACACACACACACACACACACACACACACACACACACACACACATACACATACATGTATGCTATCAGTGCCATTTCATTGTTCCATCAGAACCCTCTCATGTTCCTGCAGGATTGCCAGGATTGCAGGTTATAGAGTATTACTTAGAGTTGTTGGCACTGAACAATAGTTTACAAACACTGCAAAGTTGAAATTTGTGCAGTGCAAGGGCAGAGTGCTGTTAGTGGCTTTTCACATCCCCACGGTGCTGCCAGGGGTTAACATTTGCCAACTCTGCCAGAGGCACACACAGGCAGCGCTGCTCCAAGGAGTCTCCTCAGCCCAGGTTACAGGCTTGGCAGCATATTGACACGGGGCGGTCCTGAGGACTTGGGCCATGGCATCAATAAGGAGCTTTGCAGCAATGCAGGGCCCGATGCAGCCTTTTAATCACATGGATGCAGCGCATGGCTATTTACAGTTGTAGCAATAAAAATAAAGGTAAAAATAAAGGTTCCTTACACAGGAACAGATATAATATAATCCCGTGGTTAACACACAATTTGTCTGATTTCCAGAGTTTTTTTATTCATTCTTTAAAACAAAAATCTGTGCAAGGGGAGAATGATCTTAATGAACATTTTCACCCTCTCTCTTTAGACGTAAAAAATAGTTGCAGCAGCCTGAGCAGCCGAGCAGGCCTTTCGCTTCCCCTGCGGACACCTCCTGCAGTTGAGAAGTTCATTAAGTTTTATGATCTTCCCAAGTCAGTCCTGCTTATAAGCCTCACAAAGGCCACAAATCTGGCAAACCATCATGTATGCCATTAGGCTTTACTAGGAAATGAATGCTATTTAGGGGTGGTGGTGACAGTAAATTCGGGGTTGGTTGGCAGCTATCATTGTTGCTGCTGGACTTAGGGAAATAAATAAATAACTGTAGATGTGTACACAGGCATGCACATGAATTCAGACATTTTTATAAACGTGTGATCCTATCTCTACAAATTACTTTTAAAGACAAAACCCCAAATCATCTAACAACGCAATGCAGGACCTAATAATATGTTGTTCCATTGGGAAATAATTGCAATTCCCTAAGACATTTTAAGACTACAAGAATTAATATATTTTCACTTCTTTCTCCATAAGAATAACCAGAACCCCAGGTAGAGCAACATCCTAAGGGAAGCTTAATAAAATCACCAACCTGAAGGCGTTGTACACAGTAAAAAAGAGCTATTTAAAAAAACAAACAATGGTGCAAATCAGTTTTTGATTCCTCCTGGCAGGACATGAGGAAACAGACTGTGACACAGGTATGCAACAGATGTGAGTGTGCACTGTGAAGGCAACTCCATCACCTCCAGTGACATCTCGGAGAACGGGTAAAGCACAACCAAACGGAGTCACTAGGTGCTCACTTGCTTATCTTCCTGTTATATTGGAGGGGCTTCAGTAGAACTTTGGTATAATTTTCCTTTGAACTAATTAAAGCCAGAGGTGGCAGTTTCTTTATGAACACCGTGCTACCTTGTGGTTGCCTCTCAGAATACACACAGCTATTAATAGCTGTAAAGCACTTAAATGTATTATGCAGCACTTTTGAAAATGTTAAAATGTTAAAAAAGAAATGTCAGGCTAAATTCAGCAACTCAGTGATTTGCTTTGTACATGGTAAATACCTCACAGTGAGAAAAAACAAAAATCTTCAGCTCCTGACCCTGTGTGAGGCTTTCAGAAATGAGATGCATCCATTAACCCTTGCTGGGAAGTGACAGAGCGGCTCATGTAAACTGAGGATTCCTCCTCATGCTCTCTCCCAGCCAGTCTCACAAAGTCCTCGCTGACCATACTGAAAACTACTAAAATGTAAATAAATACATAATTCAATATAAAAATTACTTAAATATCACACGACTTGTTTCTGAACAGACATGACTGCTAGGCTCCCAGCCTCTCTCCTCACCTCTCGGAAGAATACAGTGATAAAGCCATCATGGCAATTCCCACACCCAGGTAAACTTTGGTCCTGATCAGGAAGAATTAAACGCCAGCACATGACCCCATCAGAGTCAGGTTTAAGCACTCAGACCACAAGACAACATAGAGCCCATGGCAGAGAGGGGACACCTCTGCTTTAACTGCATCTCAGACCCTTTCCTGCGCTTCCAGTTTATAGAATTCTTTGAGCCGTTCCCTCCGAGAACAGCTTCCAGAAAACAGGCTACAATTTATTTTCACATTTTCTTTGCTTTAACACACTAACTAAAGCCTGCACAGACATTTTGCCTCAACTGGGAGACCCTGAGAGAAGGTCCCCCTCCAGGAAGAGTTTTTGGTGGAGGTGTGGATCCATCTCCATCAATCACCCCGAGCATTAATCGTGTCCCTCCCGTGCTGCGGGGCTGACAGGAGCTCGCCTTTGGGCAGCCAGACGCTTTCACTCTTTGTTGGTTCTCAGCAATCTCACAAAAGAGATAACTTGAAAACTTGCTCGACTTCTTGCGGCACAAATGCAGGATCCCAACTTGTAAGTTACCGCTGCAACACCCCAAAAGGTTTCAGACCAGAGTCTCTTGTCAGGCTCCCTCTCGCCTGCGAGACGGCGGCGGCCTCACAAACACCCTGTGCCAGTAATCCCACTGCTGAAAGGACTCGCGTTTTCTTCGCAGCTCACCTCTGACATGTGGCTGACTACACTTGCCTTTCAAAACACTGAGGCTAAGCCCTCTGCAAATAAAGTGACCGCGGGACCTATGCCTGCCTCCTTAATTGAAATGTGCCTCCTGCAAATGTCTGAGCACCGAGGGCAGGTTGCTTTCTGCCTCTGGAGCAAGACGTGCAAAGAAGTTTAGGGGAAACAAATACAAGCCAAAGAAGGACGGAAAGGGGTTACAAGCCGACCGAGGCGGAACGTAGGTAGGTGGGAAGGGAGGGCAGGAGTGGGATCATTCCCCTTATCCCGGGTAATATAATGCAACATAAAGCAGAATCAATCTTAATATTCACAACACAGTCAATACCCTAGTGCTTAGCTGTCAGCAGGAACTGAAGTGGATCCCCGGTAGCAAAGAAACCCTTGGACGCAAAGCACCATAATTCACAGAGAACCGCTCACTCCAGGCTCCACAGCTCAGATTTGCAATGATTTCACGTTGGGTTGTTTTTGTCCGGTTTTATTTTTTCAGTGTGGAATTAAGCAGAACGTTATTGAGTATCACACAGAGCTAAAAAGCCAGGCAAAGGCTTTAGCTGTATGTGAATAAATGGCTATTTATTTTTAAATCCAGATTATAATAAATGTTTTTGGTATTGTTAAATGTTCTTACTATTGTTTAATGTTATTATTCTCATTAAATATTATTCTCAGTAAAAGCCCTATTCTCATAATACAAAGCAGAATACTTTGCAAATTTTCTTCTTTAAAATAAAAATTTCTATAAATTCAGTGATGTGAAAAAATTGCAAAAAATCCCCTAAAATGCCCCCAAGAAAAGCACGGAGTTTATTCCTGTAGCGTTACTGTAGCCGAAAAAAGAATTTGTACTTCTGAGATGATTTTTAAGAATTCTGCCGTTCAAAAGCCCAGCGCCCGGGAGGCGCCGGGCACACGCGCGGGGTCGGGGCGCCCACGGTGGGGCCGCCGCGGGCTCGGCTCAGCGCCCCGGCCCCTCACAAAGCTCCCGCTCCGGCCCCGGGGTTAAAGCCCGCGGTCACACCGCCCCGGGGAGTCCTTCACACACCGTGTGACGGTAACACGGCAGCGCGGGCGCTCCGGGGCCGCGGGGGCCGTGAGGGGAGACCCCCGCGCCATTTCGCGGCAGTCCCGCCGCCTCACGAGCCGCCGGTGCCGCGGC
>VZRL01003139.1:737512-757512 GCA_013397895.1 Origma solitaria
TGACCGCTCACAGGGGCTGTCAGCCCGCCCGGGACACGGCTCGGGGGCACCGAGGCTCCGCCGGCGCGCAGCCGGGGCCGCTCCCGCGGGATCCGGGCCGCCTGTCCCGGCGGCGGGGCGGGAGGAGCCCGGCGTGGGCAAACGGAGCGGCTTAGGCGAGCGTCCGCCAGCGATGGGCGATGGGGAGCAGGTGAGTGCGGCTGAGCGGTGCAGACCGACACGGGTCCGGCAGCAGTCCCGGGGCTGCACTGGCAGTGTCCGCGCCCCGGGCCATGGGGGAGGCCCTCCGGGTGCCCAGAGGTCTCTGGCCGGGTGCCAGTCCCTTCATCCGAATCACCCGTCACATGCGTCCCTGTCACGCGCCCCTGTCCCTGTCCCTGCCGTGCGCACGGGAGGCTCTGCCTGCCCCGCTGCTCCTGCTGGGCGCTCCTGGCATGGGCACACCGACACGCCGTGCTGGATGGGGCTCTCAGTTCTTCTCCTGCTTGCCAGTGCCACCAGCACTGCGAACACCGCAGGAGCAGGGCAGGAGTGGGAAAGGTGTCCACGAGACACTTTTGTTGATTTCCGTGCTAGTGGAAGTTTGGGAATTGACTAAACAGAGATGCCGGAGCCAAGCTTGGATATCCTGAGTGTGTTCTACACGGTTTTAGGCGCCAGGGGATTATCAGGTACATGCAAGACTGGGAATTAGGCTCTCTCTGTTACTTTTCCAAATTCAGAACAGCTCCATTCACGGACACTTTTTTGGGTTAGATTAAAAATAAATTGAGATCAGCATGTACATATAGACTTGTACAGAAATAACTGAAGCAGAGAGAACCAATTTAGTACATTTCGTTATCAGCCATGTTTCAGGCCTTTGTTGTTACACTCTTTCCTCATCTGTTGGTTCAATTTTCACCCAGTTGCAACAAGTGCTAAATTTAAGATAACAAATAACAAATGTTAAAATAGCAAGTAACAGCTACATTCTTGTTGTGCTTTTCCTTTGGATCAGTGGAGGCCTTAGCAGATGAAGCATGCTGGCACAGGGATCTGTGTTACGCATTCTATAGTACGAATTTTCCCAGCCGTTCAAAGTTGTGAGCATGAAAGGCACACACCTGTATGGAAAGGTCAGTTATGGCAACAAATGGGACAGCAAATGAACGGTATATGGGTCACATCCACATGTAGGAGCAGCCCATCTCCCATGTGGCAGCTCTTTTTGGAGATCACACAATCACTGAGGTTTGAAAAAACCTCTGAGTTCATGGAGTCCAACCTTTGACCCACCAGCACCTTGTCAGCCACCCCAGAGCACTGAGTGCCATGTCTAGTCATTCCTTGAACACCTCAGGATGGTGATTCCACCACCTCCCTGGGCAGCTTCTTCCACTGCCTGACAGCCCTTTCTGTGAAGAAATTCCTTTTGGTATCCAAAATTGCTTCTGATGCTGAAGGGAAAATGACACTGGCTGAGAAACAAGGCTAGAGCTGAGACTCTCTTAATTTCTGCCCTTTCAGGTGCTGGAAGGGGCAGGTTTGACCCGTGGGGCACAGGGGTGTGGAAGCAGAGCCCTAGTGGCACCTGGAAGGCTCTCGCAGGGATGTCGGTGCTGTCGTGGTGTTGTGACACTGCCCCACACCTGGGACCTGCCTTCAGGGCCGCAGGGAGGTGCTGCTCAGGTGTTGTAGCAGCAGTTCTCGAGGGCTTTTCTGTTAGTGCCTCTGACACAGACCCCAAGCTGTGTTTTAATATTAATTGTGTGTGTGTGTGAGCTGAGGAGCTCCACCAAACTGTGATGCCTTGTTGTTCACTGTCTGTCAGCTCAGGTTCTTATCCGAGACATCACAAGGGCAATCCCTTCCTTGTTTCCTTATTGCCTGAGAAGTGTTGTATCTGAATCTGTTATTCTGAAAGCAAAACAGAGCTCTTTGAATATGTTTTGTGTGCTCTTGAAGGAGACTGACCCAAAATTAAAAGCTGGAGGAATAGGGGATTCATCTTTTGCTGAAGAAATGTGAATCTGTCCAGTTCCATTTGACACAGAATCCCAAAGGGACTGTAGGTCTTGGACATTTTTAAGTAGGTCTGATCATCATGAGCATTTCTGAAGCCAGAAGTGGCTTGCACACTGTTATATTATAAAAAATAACATTATGATTGTCTTTTTAATGCAATAGAAGTATTTTCATGCACTCAAAAGTGGAATGGCAACAACCTAAAAAAACTTCCAAAGACAAAAGTGTTTGTTTTGACAGGTGTTGCTGTTTAAGGCACAAACCCCTGCCTGGCACAGCAGTGTCAGACCACCCTTTGTGCTGCGGGTGCAGAGCTGTGCAGAGGCTGTGCTGAGGGGCCCTGGGCTGGCTGCACCTGCAGATGTCCCCAGGCTCTGTCCTGGGTCCAGCCAAGGCAGCTTTGGAGAGCCTGGGGACCTTTGTGTGTGTAAAACCCAAAAAGAGCAGCATCTCTCTCCACAGTAAACAGGCAAAAAGGCAAAGTGGTGAAGCTTTCTGATTTGTTCAATTTTTGTAAGATTGAAGCTTGTATAGGTGTTTAGAAAATTTATTAGGTTTTTTAGGCTCTTGAATATCACACCGAGAATTGCAAAAATAGAAGCTCTAGTCTAATATTTGAGTAGTCCAAGCCTGTGGTTTCATTCTCCTCTGTATAGTTTCACCCTCTCCTGGTCAGGGACTGACCTGGAAAAGAGTGTTCAGCAGGAATAAAAGCAAAATGAAAATTGTAATGTGTTATTTGCAAGGCACTCTGGATTTGGTTTTGTTATTTTAAAGCCAGCAGCAGTTAAGCCTCAAAAATGAACTCAAACACTGAGGTATTTTTCTGGTTAGTAATTCTCCCGCACACGTGCTGTGAAATTGGGTCACGGGGGTTCCGGGGTTGTGGGTCATCCCAATGTGACACTGCAGCTGCGGTGTGTGTCAGGGAATGCCTGCAGACAGCATGAAAAACCAAGCTTAATCAGAGACATTAAAAATTAAGCAAAGTGTTTGCACATATTTAGATGAGGCAAAGCCCAGGCAAGATGCCGCGTCTCCGAGCGGCCTCGATCCCAGCATTCAGCACAATATCTGAATGAAAAATGACAACACTTTGTCATCTGTTCAAATTGATATTGCACTCTCGGCAGTGACAGCTGAAAAGGCCCACAGGTGCCATATAAAGAGGTGACCATGTTGTCATATTTCATTTAGGCATCCCTCTGCAAAGCCATAATTACCTAATTAGGTTGTTAATTAGGAGATTAGCATTTCACTATATTGATAGAATGCTCTTTGCAGGCAAGAGTCTAGATACAGATTTGTCTGCCCTAATTTATAATCTCTGCATTTTTATACTTACTTATTTGCTTAAAATCTTGGTGCAAGATTTCTCAGGTTAACAGAGAATCAACTTGTCTGCAATTAAACAAAGATTTGACAAGATCAGGAAAGAGAAGAATGAATACTTCCCATACATACCCCAATATTTTCTCCACCCTCTAAAGCTCAGTAATTAAAATATCGGAATTGGTGTAATTTGCATCCTGATTAGTATGACAACAAAAGTATAGCCAAATTCCAGGCAGTTCAGAAATACAGAGCTAATGCCAGATTGATTTACAGGTCTGGAAATGAACAAATAATTTGTTGGAAGTTGTGTGTAATGTAGTGTTTGCTCATCATAACTTCCCAATTCCAGTCTCTCTTGTGAGAGAGCCTCTTTATATGACTGTAAATGATTATTTCCTTTTTAATGATAGGACCAGAGTGTGAGCGACAGCTTCTGCAGATAAGTATTCGCTCTTAAATGCACTTGAGCTTTTGCTGAAACATAAACTTGAATGTTCATATATTGCAGTTCACTTTCCTTTATCCTGCCTGCCCAGGATCTGTCTGCATTTGAGGGGGTTGATTATTTGTGCTTCTGCAAATGCAGATAACCAAAACCATTTCTTTTGCAATTGCAGACAGAAGTTGACTGGGAAATTATTTCATATAACCTGAATCATAAATTTTGAAGTATGTTCGTGCCGTCCTGTTCCTGCTTATATGACGTTGGGGGAAAAATCAATTTTTAATTCTAATCTGCCTATCTTTTTCATTAGTTTTTTAAGATCGCTTTAAAGAGCTACAGTCAAGGAGCTTTTTGAGTGCAGGGACTGTGGAAGCCCTTGAGTGATAACATGACTTGCAATGGTATATAATTTTTCCAGCTTGCTATGTTTTGTGTTTGTTAGTAATTGTCTTGGATCCAAGTTGTACCTTCCACATGTTGTGTCTTTGGAATATTTTTGTTTACCTTGAATAGGGCTTAAAAAACAAACAAACAACAACAACAACCAAAAAAACCACAAACAAACAAAAAACCCTAAAAAACCCAAAAACCCACCAAACCAAAACAAAAAAAACCACCTAGCTACAGCTTTGCAGAACAGGAGAAAGGAATTTTTTTCCCCCTGCTTCTCACTTCTTTCTTTTATAATTTATAGCAGAAGTTACATTGCAGGAATTGGCTCGACAGTTTTGTGGACAATTTGGAACAGAATATTTTTGGTTGCTTAGAGCTCTCTCTGATTTTATTGTTTCTTGTAGCTTATTAACAGGTCTGTGTATTTCAAAGCATGAAAGGCAAAAATATCAACAATTCATGTGAGGAAAATATTTCCCATAGGATGCCTTGGAAAAGTGGCACTGGCATGTCAGTTTAAGGACAGCGTCCAGCTGGAGATGTGCCGTGGCACCGCAGGACATTTGGTGGAGCTGGAGGGTTCTGACCTGGAGTCTGTGAACTCCTGGGGACAGGTGCAGGTGTGACAGTGCCTGTTGGCATTGGTGTCACTTTACCAAGTGGAATCCTTAGTTCTGCTGGAAAACAGGAGCCTGGCGGAGGGAGCAGGGCTGGGCGCAGCGGGTGGCACAGGGGGCCCTGCCCCACTGCTGGCAGGTGTGGAGGGGAGGCACGGCAGCTCCAGCTCTCAGGCTGCTGTGGGGGAGTGACAGTGCCAAGCCACCCTGCGCTGGGCACTGAGAACAAGGGACTTTATCTAATTCAACTGTGTATATTTTAAAAAACAAAACATTCATTCCAAAGTAACGGTGTTTTCCCAGAAGTGAGGAAAGCTGCGCTCAGCATTTGTCATGCTCAAGGTCAGACGTTTGCTCTGCCAGCAGCGGTGGGCAGGGGCTGACACACGGCTGCCGTCCCACAGTCGGTGGGTCCAGCACGGAGGAGCTCCAGCTGTGCCTGCTGCCGTCTGCGCTGGCACGGGGCGGGCGACGGGATGGATGGGAGGATGGCAGTCATGAGCTGTGTGTTCAGCTTGTCCTTTCCCTTAATCTCACACTCGCTTTGATATCTCCTTGTCACCTCATGTGGGTTAACATGCAGATAGGATTCTCCGTGTGGGGTGTTTGGTGGGGAAAGGGGAAAGCGAGACGATCTTTATTTAAATAATAGCAGTACAGCGAGCAGGCAAGAGGGTCACAAGAACAGTTAGCATGTTGTGATGATGAAGTTGGCTCCCCAAATTCAGCTGTGTTCAGCTGTGTGTTTAAGGTACAGCCTGTATAGCTGCAGATCCTTTTCCAAGACCTTTGTGTCACCTCCTGGGAGCAGAATCGTTTGTTAGCGCGCTCTGTGCTCCTCGTCGTGCGCCGGGTTATGAATGAGGCTGATCTGCATAAAGCCCTGCTTCCCTCGCTGGGAGAGTCTATCGATGCCATAAATATAGCCGTGGGGTACTGGAAGAGGAATACTGCTGATAAAAATAGTAGACTGAGATGCAGCTGTCTGATTCTGCTACAAAGTTCCTGTGAATCCTGGCGAGTCATTCAGCCTCTTGATGGTGCAGTTTGACATCTTTGGGGATGCTCTGTAGCTGCACAGGACTAATGGGGGGCTGTGCTCTCCGGGGGCCTCGGGGCACGGCAGAATCACAGCGATGGGACCAAGGAGAAGGGGAGAGGGAACATTCAGTGCCAGGGTGTTGATCAGATAATGTGCAGAAAGTTAGACAGCTGAATAAAAAGATCAGGAAGAAAGTGAAGGTCTCTGTCCACGTGTGGGATGAATCACAGGTGTTTGCCAAGCAGTACATCATCGAAACCCCAGCCTGTGTATCCTGTTGTACAGAAATACCAAACCCGAAAATTTTGGAGATTTCACGTTGCTCTCTTTGGTTTTAGTGTTGGCACAGAGTATGTTTGACAGCTGCCTGCAAAGTGGCTTATTCAATAGTAGAATATTATTTGTGTAGTCCAAGTATTAGAAGAACTTTTTTTTTTAATGATTAAAGAATGTATAAGATTATGATGCTCAGAAAGTCTCTGAATCCTGTTAAATTAAGCTCCTTCATGAGGATGTGGTGATGGTGTGTGGGTGTAGGAGTGCAGAAGGAGTGTGCTGGCAGATCTCAGCTCATCTAGAAATTGGTTTTGGATCTGTGATTTTGCTGGAACCTTCAAGGTGTTTGTAAAGGTTTGCAAAACTGAACTTTGCTTCTCTGTGTTCTTCTCTCTCGTTGGAAGTCACTGTTCCTCAGAGAAGGTCTGTGCCATGGTTTGCCTTTGTCAATGGGAGGAACTGGTTAGGATTCTGTAGGCTACAACTACTAAAGATGGCATCAAAACGTGAATTGAATTTGGGGGTCTGAATTTTTTTTTTTTTTTTGAGGATTTTAACTATTCAGGGAGCTTCCAGTTAGCATTAATGTATTGATAAATTAGTTTTAATGTATCTTTTTAAAAATTCTGAAGAGGAAGAAATAAAAATATGTTTGTGTTAAACCTGTAGAATTTCCATCGCTTTCTCACCGTTCAGGTTTATGGGAGAAGCGGTGGCACACGTACAGTTGGGAAGAAGCTTGGCTGATTTAGCACACAACTGTTAATGGCAGGAAGTCGGGGTGCAGAGTATAAAGGTAAAACTCTCGCATCTGCTGTTACATGTTGTTAACTCCCTTAGCAGACATTAAATCATTTCAAGTACAATAATAGTGTGGGAGGTAAATTAACTAACCATTAACAATCTTATAAATACACAATTAACATGCCAACATTTATATGACACATTGATGGGGCAGCAGTAATTTTTGATTGGGAGTTTGCAGACCTTTCCGACGCCTGAGGCTGTTGCTTATTTAAACAAGTTTTTACCACTTGCAGGTACACGTGGCCTTTCCTAATCAGTGAGTAGAAATAATTCAATTTAAAGAACATTCTCAACACATGTTTTGGAATGTCCATAACTGTACCTGAGTGTGTTTGTGTTGTCTGAAGCACTCGGTGCTGGTCACACTGGTGCAGTGCCAGGGCCTCCAACACATCGATGGCCTTTGCGGGGGACATTTGCCTTGTGGCCTCTCCTGTGGAGGACAGCGAGAACCCCATCAGGAGCAGCCCTACTTTGATGGAAAGAGTCCAAAAATTAAAACAGAGTGTGGAGTTGCAGTGCTTCCGAGGCTGGCAGGAGCCGCTTGAGATCCCATCCAAACTCACACCTCCAGGCAGGGCCAGCAGAGCTCCAGGCTGTGTCCAGTTGGGCTTTGAGGGTCTCCAAGGATCCTGCTGGAGCGAATTTCACTAATAGCATAATTTATTACAATGTGTGGTAGCAGTAGTGTATTAATAACCAGCAGCATGTCAGGTTTATTTCTCTACCATTCCTTTATTGAATTTCTTTTTGCTGCTGGGTCTGTTGCTTAATGTAATACTTCTGAATTGTCTGTATTTTTTAAAGCAGAAAGGGGACAGTCTCTCAGAAAAAAAATCCCTACAATATTTGCAGTCAAAGGAGAAAAAAAGTCTGAAATTCTGAAGGCTGCAACTATTTATTGAGTGTTGTCATCAGCAGATGTCGATATTCACTGGGAGGGAGGACACTAGTAAGGGTGGAGGGTTTGCAGTCTGCAATAAACCTTCAAAATTTTGCTTTTGTCATGATTAGATGAGTGTCCAAATACAGGTGGAGTTTTGCCCACAACTGTTTAAATGCAGAAGCTGCTCTGTGGGCCCCTGTGTCACTGCACCTTTCCATACACCTTTCTGCTTGGGAGCATACAGGGGAGATGGCAAAATGCATTTGCTGGTCCCGGAACAGCCTGGCTGGTCCTTTCTTTCCCTTCCCTCTGTTAAAACATCCCAAGAGAAGGCCAGCTGCCTTTCCCAGATTTTGGTGGCATGTGGCTTCATGTGATTTAAGAGCAGTTTTGCAAGCAGCAAGGACAGGGGGCTGCTGGTGTTTGGAGTTCAAAATCCCAAATACACACACGCAGCCCTGTAGCTGGGCAAAAGTGTTTTTCTCTGGTTGGAAAAGCAGTGGGGATGTTGAACTTCTGGAATTTCTCTCTGGTCTTGCCCCGTGTGTGGGCTCAGACCGAGCCCCTCAGGTGAGGTGTCCCCTGGCCCTGAGCTGCTCGGGTGTGATGGGAAAGGCGCTCCTGCTGCCCCTCGCTGACGGACTTGCTGTGTCGGCAGGAGGATTTATTTCTTCTCTTTGTAGGTTATTTTCAGCAGATCGTTTTTTGATCCAGCTCACCCCACAGCTCCACTAGCAGCTTTGGGAGGTGGCAGAATTCCTGGAGCAAGGCCAGGCAGGGCATGGAGCTGCCCCTTTCAGAGTCAGCCCAGGCTTGAATTAGATTGACATAACTACAAATCCACAGCTACAGAGAAATCAGATTACAGCATGAGCGTGGTTTGGGTTTTGTGGTTTGGGGTTTTTCCTTTTCCTTTTTGCCCTCTGCTTTGTTTCAAAAGGCCACTTGAGTTCTGTGAATGAAATATCTTAGGTAAGTGGCAATTAGTGTTCTTGAAGTGCTTTAGAGCTCAGGCATGTGGTATTTGGTCACAGAGCTTTCCATGTTGCAGCAGTTGCCCTGTATGAAGCTCTGTGCAGCAGCAGATGCTCAATATTCTGCCCTGAGACACTAGTCTCTTAATGTTTGAAGTTTTTCCTGAAAATATAAAAGCTGAAGAGGATCTGTAATGAGGTAATCCATGAGTTCATGTGTAGACACAGAAGCAAAACAGTACTGCAGTTATGATGGGTGAAAAGAAATCCAAAACCCTATTGGTTTTGTACTGGATTAGTTGGAATAGCAGATGTTTCTTGTCTGTATTCTCTTGCCATCCTCCTACGTGTAGCACTGTGGAGTATTTTGCCTTACAACATTGGGTTGTAGAGTCCTGGGACCTGTCTGTAGGTATCTGTGGTGTTCTGTTCTCCTGGGGCTCAGGTTCAAGCTGTCCTCCAAATCCACTGTTCCCTAAATGGATCTCAGCAACCTTTGTACCTTAAGTAAACTGGAGCAGAATTAAAACAGTTCACCCTAATTCAGTCAGAATTTGTGCATCCCAAATAGTAATCTTCCAGAATGAGAGGTTTGAGCTTTTTGTGTTTGAGAGGGGTTTTTCCCCTAAAATGTCGTGTGCATTATTTCTAGGTACATATGTCCATGCAGCAAGATGGAGAGAAGATAGTACAGTGAAGAGGTGGACTTGTGGACAGAATGGCTTTCCTGGACAACCCAACCATTATCCTTGCTCACATTCGGCAGTCGCACGTGACCAGTGATGACACAGGGATGTGTGAAATGGTCCTGATCGATCACGATGTTGACCTGGAGAAGTTTAATCCCTCGTCAGCATATGGGGATAATGGGTCAGAAGCGCAGGGAAGCAATGGGGAGACTCAGGGCTATGTATATTCCCAATCAGTCGATATTACCTCAAGCTGGGACTTTGGAATCAGAAGACGATCAAACACAGGTATGTGGTGTTTGCAGCAGCCCTGGCCTTTTGGATTCCATTCCCTTAGTCTGGCTTGTATGGACAAATCAGAGCGTGACTGGCTTGGTGTCTGTCAAACTTCTTTTGTAATGCTGAGGCCCTTTTATAGAAGGATACGTAATGATTCAGTTACTTTAGTGTGCTGTCAACTGAGCTTTAATTGCTGTTTTACCTGTTCCAGTACAGAGGAACATTGAGGTAGTCAGTTTTATGTATAAAAAAAAAAAATTCAGATTGTGAAGACATCAAATCTAAATCCAAAGTACATGAACAGTCTTTGATGTTTCTATTGTTACTGTCTGGAGGGGTGTTAACTTTTGAACAGGATGGTTATTTTCTGCGAAAAAATCTGCCTAGTGAGGCATCAAATGTATTTGTTATAAAAGAGAGGAATGAAGTTTGATGTGAGCCGGCAAAGGGAATGATTTGTCTGTATTTTGTCTCCTAATTCTGAGAAAAACCTTGAGCTAGGGTTTAATGTACCAAATTAGAAAGTTTAAGGGTGAATACCTTTGCAAAATACACTAATTTTGTCGTGACTGGCAGAAAGCTCTCTCGTGGTATTTCATATGAGGGATGTCCTCCAGACTTCTCCTTAGACCTGGGGAATATTATGATCAGGAGTTCTGTGAGGTAAAATATAGATTAGAAGGTTGGTGTGCAGTGGTCAGTACAGACCTCTTTTTTTCTGTGTTTCCATATATATTCTTTTTAATGATTTCTGCAGGTATTATAACACCACCTAGAGCCCAGAAAGCACCTCTGTGCTCTGCTTCACCAGGAAAATGTGCGTGGCGTTGGAGATATGCCTTTTACATTTGAAATGCCTTTTACAAGTAGGAAGCTGTAAAAAGCTCCAGAAAAGCCAGGGGGCTAATCTCCTGTACAGGAGAGTGAGATTTGGAAATAAGTGACTTTATAGCCCAAATTGCCAGGAATTGTGGTGGGAATCCTGTGTGCCAGGCTGCCCAGCGCTGTCCTGGGGCTGGGGGACTTGGGGGTGGTGGAGCTCACGGGGAAGGCGAGGCAAATTGGAAGGTTTGTAGAATTGCTCCAAAAAGTAATTCTGAAGGATCATTCACCAAGGGAGTAGGTAGAATAATCTCCATCTGAATTATGGATTGAAGCATTTCAGGTGCCAGCTGGGGAGCATGTTCTAGAGTCATGGCTGTGGCACAGGAGCTGATTTTCTGCCCCTACTCTGCCATGTCCAGGGCAGAGCTCAGTGCAGGGCGTTGGGTGTGGGGGAGCAGTGAACCCCCCGGGCCCCCAGCACCAGGAGCAAAGGCTCAGCTCATTGCTGACAAATTAATGAGACCACAACTGCCTTTGGTCAGTGATGTTTTTCACACCGAAAGCTTTCACTGGCTGCTTGTGAGGGTGAGCCTTAAATAATTCACAATTCTAATAGGTGCTGATCATTCCTTCTGTAGCACAGTCCCACAGTGAAGTGGTTAGTTGTGACCAGCTCTAGGTGGAAGAACAGGATGGAGTCAGTGAAGTTGGTGACTGTGCTCTTGTACGCTTCTTTTGACAAGGGGGAAAATATCCAGCAGGATAAAAACATGCATTATTCTTGTTTCTAGTCTACGGTTTTTCCTTTTTCCTTTTTTTACCTGTCAATCTAACAGTTCTTTTGTGAAGAAAAGAACTTTCGTCCCATTTGGGAGGAAAGGGTTTTGGAAGGTAATTTTGAGTTACTGAGCAGTAACGAGTAAAAAAGTGGGGTTTCTCTTTCAGAATAAAATATCTATGCTACAACAGTGTTTTTCCAATACTTATACTTACAAGGAGGGATACTTATTTCATTTAGAGGAATCTACCTAGAGGTATTCAGGTTTTAACATCGTGTTGATTTAAATGGGAGATACTTATCAAAGTCCCTATTTGTGCTTGTGCCTTAAACTGCTTGTTACAGCTGTTAAACCTCAAAGGACTATTTTTTTATCAGTTCCCTGGTTGACAGTTTCTATGGGGAAAAAAATACTGCTGCCTTGTCCCCAATTCAGTCCAAAGACCTAAATGTAAAAGATTAATAACAGAAGGGATAGAAAATATTTATTAAGATTTTTTAATTGCTGAAAATGCTCAGGGAATTCCAATTGTATCTAAAAATTGTCAGAGTAATTTAGCATTTTAGAATCTCTTCTATAAACCCATTTTAGTTAATGAATTATCTCAATACATCAAAATTGCTAATACATCCAGCAAATTGTTTCCTTCGGGGGTCAGCACTGTTAGTTCGACTTCCCATTCTAATCTGCTTATTCTGAGTGGACACTTCATTCCATCCGTGGTTTCTGGGGGTCATTGTCTCGGGTGGCTTCCATCAGGGTTTTTCCCCAAGGAAGCTCTTACTGTTAACAAAAAAAGTAATTTAAGTTGTTGTCTGGTACCCTGGGCTGCAAGTTCTTTGGCATCAGAACTATTTGAGGCTTTTTTTCCCAACCGTATTTTGAAGATGGAGTCAAAATATATGTAAAGAAATATAATATTCATTTTAGGATTTGACTAATGTTGTGCAGATACAAATCATTTATTTTACTACCTATAAACTGTTTCAGCCCACTGAAGAAAAAGCTGTGCTAATTTATATCGCTTTGACATTTTATAATTTTCATGATTTTTAGATAAAGGATTTTATATTTAAAACTTTAATAGTCTAGTCTGAGTTCATTTATCTTTAATTTTTGAAACGGGTAGAGTAATTCATAACAGTAATTTTATTCCTGTAATGTAATATTCACTTCAGTTCATTTGTGCATTAAAATTCCTTTAAGACCGTTATTAATGATTTATATAATGAAATGTCATATTAATCACAGAAGTTTTCACATTTTATTATTCTCTTCCATGTTAATACTATCTTTATGATCTCTATTAATGTTTTATATCCTCTAATTTCAATTATAAATCAAAAACATTTTCATGTTTTTGTTGGTTATTTGCTTTTCAGGGGTGCCACCTTTAAAATTTTATGACTTTTTCCCCTACATATGCAGTATAAAACATCTTTATTCATATAAAGGTAGTTAATTATGTCTTTGTTTATAGTAAACTTTCATTGACAAACTTATAGTTGTAATATTTCTTTTCAAGCTCAGAGACTAGAACGTCTGCGGAAAGAGAGACAAAATCAAATAAAATGCAAAAACGTTCAGTGGAAAGACAGAAATACTTCTTGCTCAGGTAAAAGAAAAAATCTTCTATTTTCCTACTGGTCTTGTTCCTGCCTTTGATGGTTACAACATTTGCAGTTTGTCATTTTCCCCTGAGCTTTCAAAGAGTAGAGGAAATGCCAATTCTTTGTGCTGTCCCAGGGGTGCCAGGCATGGCCAGGGCAAAGGAAGAAGTGTTTAACCTCAGTTTGGGCTGAAGTCCTGGAGGGGCTGCTTTGGTCTGTGCCCTCTGGGCACCAATACTCAGGTGTTCGTGTTGTGTCGCCTGTCCTGTCCCTTCCTGTGCCCTCAGTGAGCGGAGCTGGGCTCGGCCAGCTCTGTGCCACTGTGCCTCTGCTCTGGGGCAGGTGATTGGCAAATGTCTGCGTGCAAAATGCAGGATCAGGATCTCCGTGTGACTTCCCAGCCGTTTCCAGAGGCCTTTGGAGCACTGGATGCAATGGAGCATTTTGTAGAGTTTGCTTGTATGGAATGTTTTTGTAGTTACTTTTTTAGTTAAGGTGAAAACCTTAAGAAATAAAGAGTATTATACCACTTAAATGCAGGCATAATGAATGCTGGCTTAGCTTATCTGGCCTTTCCTTGGTAAAACTATTATCACTGATTTCTCAAAAAATACTAAATTCTTTTTTAAAAATTATGTAACTAACTATTTTGACTGGATGTTCTACATCGTTTAAATTGAAATAAATTAAAAATCTGTCTCAATTTTCCTATTTTAGAGCTCAAGCTAGTAGTTTCTATTTCTGTTGTATTTGACACACGTTCAAACCTTTGTATGGTCTGTCATGCCTACTTCTTTCAAAATTTGTGTGTATCTTAATGAGGTCCCTCTGTAATCATCTCTTTTTTGCCTAATTCCTCATATCTCCGTGGCTGTCATTTGCAGAACGTTCTCCAGCACTATAATATCTTTTTCAGAGGAGTGAACAAAGCTGCTCACATGAGCAGCACAGTTGCACTAATCCTTAATTCAGTGTTCAGCTGTGTTGGATACCCCTGTTAATGCATTCTGAAATGTTTTTGCCTTTCTCCTTCTGTAAGAAGAGTTGTAGGTTTTAAAGGTTAATCTACCATAACCTCCAACTCTTTGCTCAATATTTTATAGCATTTGCCCGGTGCTGGTGCAGATCTCTCGTGTCTCTCATGCTCTGCACTGGGCAGGCTCAGGCTGGGGCTCCTCGCAGCCTCTGTGGCTCCTGGCGCTTCTCGCTGCCCTGCAGACACACAGCATTGTCCCCAGGGCTCAGGGATGTCCCCAGGGCTCAGGGATGTCCCCAGGGCTCAGAGATGTCCCCAGCGCTCAGGGATGTCCCCAGGGCTCAGAGATGTCCCCAGGGCTCAGAGATGTCCCCAGGGCTCAGAGGTGTCCCCAGGGCTCAGAGGTGTCCCCAGCGCTCAGGGATGTCCCCAGGGCTCAGAGATGTCCCCAGCGCTCAGGGATGTCCCCAGGGCTCAGAGGTGTCCCCAGCGCTCAGGGATGTCCCCAAGGCTCAGAGGTGTCCCCAGCGCTCAGGGATGTCCCCAAGGCTCAGAGATGTCCCCAGCGCTCAGAGATGTCCCCAGCGCTCAGGGATGTCCCCAGGGCTNTCCCCAGGGCTCAGGGATGTCCCCAGGGCTCAGGGATGTCCCCAGGGCTCAGAGATGTCCCCAGGGCTCAGAGATGTCCCCCTGAGCAATGTGCTGCAGTTGCAGGTGAATAGATCAGTCCCTCCCTGCTGCAGATCAGATTTAAATAAAAAAATAAGTCACATAAAAACTCCAGGCACTCGGGGTCTGTTGGCAGAGCTGATTTTCCTTCTCTGCTTGGCCCACCGAGTTCTGCGTGTTTCTTCCTTGCATGAGCAGCACTGCAGGAAGGAGAAAGAGGAGCCCTTAAGGACATCCACTGTGCCTTCCTCTTCATCACATGGGTGTATGAGGCTTTGTGTGTTTGGCTCCTTGAATTTGGGGTTATGGAGAAGTGTGTGTGCAGACAGCAATGGGAAGACCTGATAAAAACTTGCTTTGTCACCTGTGCAAGTAAAACCATTGTATTGGATTGCAAGGTCCTTTCCAAATGCCCAAGAATTATCAGTTAAAGGTAGTACTCCATCATAATGATGCAGATTTAAAAAATACCCAACAGACAGGTATAAGAACTTGTTGAAAAACAAAAACAACCTAGTGGAGTTAAAGTGGCCATGTTGAAAGCGATTAAATCCAGATTTTTTGGTTAATCGCAGCCTCTCACAAGCCTGTTGGGGATCTCTCAGTGCCCGTATTTAACACCTCTGCCAACTGCCTGAGTTTTAAGGCACTGTGCTGATAAAAATAAATGGAGCTTTTGACTAGTTATCATTTGACAAGTTTTAATTTTGCACTCTCAGAAATGAACCAACTCCCTGCAGATCAAGTCCCAGGTCATTCCACCTTGGGAGCAGTTCCGTTTCCCTGGAGAAGCAAGGTGTAAATCTGTGAGCTGTGAGGGAATCCGAGAGCAGGAGCGCCGCTGGGCAGGCTGGGGATGGTTCTCAGGCAGTGATTGATGGAGGTGGGGGCTCTTGGTTCCTGGAGCAGATGTGGGAAACCTTGTCCAGATTCAGTCACAGTTCCCTGCAGATGAGCCCTGTTGGTGCTGATGTGCTGAAACACCCCAGGCTCTGTCCTGATTTCATAGTGGCCTTGTAACATAAGAAGCCCTATTTTTAGGGGTTTTTTTAAAGTATGACTGTAAATTTGAAGTTGATTTGTTGTTGGGAATTCAGCTGTGCACTTTCTTCACATAAAAAAGCTTTTATGAGCCTTCACAGACCACACAAAGAACTCCTGAACTTGGATCCCCTTTGTTTTTAGGAAGCTTTTTTGTTTTTATTGTTCAGACTGTTGATCTGGAATGGTGGTTTCAGGTTTGACATTTTTATGATGGGAGGCCATATCCCATCTACCGTGAGAAGTAAAATCTGCAGAAACAATTCTTTTGGCTGCGCTGCAGTGCCAAGGCTGCTGCTGGCAGGGTGCTCCTGTCCTTGGTGTGGCACCTTTGTCACCTGGTGCAGGCTCAGTGTGAGCAGATTTTGCGGTGTAGATGTGTCAGCAGCTCTTTTCCATAGCGATTCCCGTTCATTTAGGAAAAGGTAGGCAAACAGAACGACCAGGAATGTGTCATTCTCTTGATTTTTATCTTGACTCGAGTGGATCTTACACTGATCAGTTCAGTTCTCTATATAAGAAAAACTCACCTTTTCCTCAGTAGCATCACTCAAAGTTGTTAACAGTTTCATATCTTTGGGCTATGAGAGAGTGGTGGTAGATTCTGCACTGCTGAAGTATTTGTTGGTTTATTTATTTGATTTCGTGCTCCCTCTTATGATGTTATCTCTCTGTGGTAAGCAGCAGTCGCTGTACATCTCATACAAGGCCTCTAATCTCTTTTCTGATCTGCAGCAGAGGAGCTGAGCTCGCTGTTTGAAAAAAAGAATTTCCGAGTGAAATCCCCATGCTCTGGGAAGCAGTCCATCCTCTCCGTGCGGCTGGAGCAGTGTCCCCTGCAGCTCAACAACCCCTTCAACGAGTACTCAAAATTCGACGGCAAGGTGAGCGCCCCGCGCGGTTCTGTCTCATGCCAGGGTCCCCTGGCAGTGACACCCCTGTGGCACTGCTCCTGTGCATTGTGCAAGCTCTAATTAGGCTTTGCAGTGGCCATCAGGTACTGAAGTGGTTATCTGAAAGATGCAAATGCAATGGTTCCAGGTTCAGTGGAACCATTTCTCCTGTTTTTAGTACAAAATTCTGGGCTGAGAATTAGGCTTCTCTGGTTGCTGTTTCGTTCTCCAGCAGGTTAGTGAGGTGCACCTTTTGTATGACAGAGTCCTGGGACGTCTCTCTAGAGTTGATGATGCGACCCTTTGTATAAATGACAGATTATTTGGCATTTAAAAAAGACTCTATTTTGTCTATCAGCATCACAGCACTTGCTGAGTATCCCATGATTCATGTCTTCATCCTCAGTGCTCTCGTGAGAGTGGGAGAAGGCATGGTCTGTTCTGAGGGTGGAAAACTGAAGTATCAGTAGGTCACCATCTGAGGCAAAAAGAAGCACTAATCAATGCATTTCTGCACAAGTGCTCATTCGTGTAACACAGGGAGGAGGTTGGCTGCAAACCTGGTCGGTCCTGGGGGTCAGGAGATGGATCTGATATCGCTCAGACTGGGGGATAAATGTCTTCCCTGTGCTCCATATTGTCAATATTTTTCTCTGTCATCAACTGTAGAAACTGAAATATAAGCATTGGTGTGATGGATCATTGTCATATTGTTCCAAAACAAGTATAAATACTCCACAGATCTGTTTTCTACTGGATTTGTTTGTGGAATCTCCTGTGGGAGGATGGAGTTTGAGCTTCATTACCATCGTGATGGAAGAATTTCATATTCTGTTAGGTGTTCTTGAAGTGGAAAGTCAGATCTGTAATTCCACTGACATTTCTAGGAGTATCTGGAATATTTGTGAAATGGTAACCTTTAGGCTATGAAGTTCACATGCAAAAGCTCCTCTATTGTGATTTTATACTTATTAGCATGTAGCAATTAGTGCTAACTCAGGTTCAAAATTCCTAGCCTCATTAATGAGCGACAGCAGCACTTTCATGCCGACAGCACCAAGAGGCCTTTTCTCTAAACTCCGGATTTGCTGTTCTTGTGCCACGAAATTTCAATTGGGCAAATATGTAAATATATTCCCATGTCATGTATAGAGGAAGTAAAAATCAAGTGCTTCTTTTTTAAGGGCATTCTGTTATAATTCAGTCATGTTCAGGTCTTGTTTCTCAGAAACTTGAGGAACTTCAGCATTTTTCCTTCCCTCTTTGATAATCCAAGCTAATCTTTACTATATTAATAGAAATGGTATTTGTCTATAATGAACATCTTAATTTTCACATATTGAGATCAGATACATTTGGCAGGTGTTTGGTCCACTGGAAGTTGCACTGCACATGTCAGTTCGAGAGGTTAAGGAAATATCTCAGTGTCACTCGATTGTGATTTGCAGGGTCTGAATTATCTCAGTTGTGATCTGCAAATCAAAATACCTTCTTTACAGTCCAAAATAATTGAATGGGTTTTGTGTTAGAGTATAATCTCCCTGTATTAATTTTAACACCATTGCTTCTATTACTCTGGTTAGTGTGTCAATAGTTTGTTTATGAAGTTCATTCTCTCTAGTTCTGCATGTATTGTCTAGTTTAAATGCTTGGCTGACCATCTGAGATACAGAAGAAACACAGTCCAGTTGTGAGTTATTTTAATCCAGTTCTCATGTATTTTCAGTCAGTAGTAACACACCAAAAATGATCAAGCTTTTAAAAATTATTTTTAATGCAATATCATATGTCTTGTATTTATTTTTATTGATAATAGATGAGCAGTATTTCACAGAAATATAATTCTTTCAGGGAATAGTGCATGACTTATTTACATAATTAACAGAGCCGTGTATCTCTGGGGGAAATGGTACATAATTGGGGAGAGGCAGGGGGGTGAGGAGGGGCTAGGGGCCTAATTAAACATGTCTTAAAAACACCCTACTTAATTATGTATTTACTCAGGGGGTCACAGTGGCTCTGAAATCTTTAACACTATAACCAGGCCTTTGGTTTGTACGTATTTGAGTTTGGTAATGCAGATTTCAGTTGTTCAGTAGCACTCATTTTTCGGTGCAAGGGCAGAGCAGGAGAGCTCAGCGCTCTCTGTTGAGCTCTGTGCCTGTGTCTGTGTTCCTCATCCTGACTGCTTTCACCACTGGCTCGGGTCCCTAACTGACTTGAAATCAAATAAATCCTCCTCAGGGTCCTCCTTCCCTAATTCCCCTGCTTGGGTGTATTGTTTTCAGTTATCAGTTCAAATCAGAATGTGCTGTGTGCTGTGATACCAACCAAGCCAGTGTGGGAAATGCTTTCCTCTTGCAGGTGTTTTCTGCCAGATTTAGTGTCTTTTTCATAACCACTTCTGTAATTTTATGAAATAGTAAAATTTTAAAGCACTCTAATTTCTCCCTGTCCTGATCACTTCATTAATTATCAAAACAGTAGAGAATGTGGCTTGTGAAATACTACTACAATGGAGGCACTCTAAGCAGCTCAGGAATCCACACAACTTGCCCCACCGCTGGCCGGGACAGATTTGTGATTTTCTGGACATTGGAAAACTTCAGCTCTTAACAGAAGCCCCAGGTTCAGGTAGCAGAGTGTAGGTGGCAAGCAAACCACTACAGCTGGCAGAATAAGCAAAACAACCCCCATGCAAACTTATTTTGGATTCAAATGAGGATCATTTCACTCAGCTTAGGGGCAAAACACTGAAATAAAAAAATACATTTTTTTCCACACAGAGATCTTAATCCTGGATTAATTATTTTACACATTTTCCATTTTAATTAAAGCAGTATTGCTTCTTTCTTAAGTTCTTTATCTACTTTCTTTAAGTAAAGCTATTTAATACTGGGGATTGTGGAAAACATTTGTTCGTGATTATGCAGACATAGAGTCAAACAAGACTGAAACAAGAGCAGCATGCAAAAATGTATTTAAGGACTATCATCCCAAAATGCTGCTAAAAGCTATTAACCAGTATGTGTTAATTGCCACAGCATTCATATTAATTTTCACTTCGGGCCCGACATTGTGGAATATTTCCCCTGATACATTTTAAACAAAGTTTAATTTAAGGAACTGCTTCTATCAACACTTATGAAAATTAACAGCCAAGCAATTAGCACTCATGAATTATCCCTTCCCCCATGCTTGCTACAGCATCATTTTTAAAACAGTTGCTACAAGAGAAATTGTTGGTTTTTAACCAACTGATTATCAAAATCAGCCACAAGAAACCTTGTGACACTACGGAGAGGCACCATTCCTCACCAAAGGATTTTTAGCATTTGTCCACCTAAAAATTACATTGACCAATATGCATTTAAATTATCTCCAGAAGCCAAGCAAACGCCAGAGAGCTCCACAAGATCAGAAAAGCCAAACTTCTTTCTAACTCCATTTGCAGCTA
>VZRL01003139.1:762512-831463 GCA_013397895.1 Origma solitaria
GCAATTTAGTAATGTCATTATCTTTCCCTTAATTACAGATCAAATCAAATAAAAAACGTATTCACAAGTTGAGGTTCTTAACAGCCAAAGAAATATGGAAATGTTTTATTAGCAAATGTTTCTAATGTCTGCTGTTTGCAGGAGAGTTGGATATGTCCATTCAACAGATGTGCTTGTTGGGGGAAACATTCCTGAGGGAGACAAAGTTGGGTTCTTTAATTTCTCATAGTACGGTCTTTTACACTATGCCTTTACTTTGAGCCTAGTACTTGAAAAATAATTTCAAAGCATTGATAGTAATTACAGAGAAGGGCTCACTTATGGGTCTGTTTAAACACCATGATATCACTAATCAAAGAGTTCTTGTTTTGTAGTTAAATCATTAAATGTAAGTGAAGTGGTAATCGGTTTATTTTTGATTCCTGTATAAATTTATATTTAATTAATTTTTAAAATTTATTTAATATTTTATTTAGTATTTCCCACTCAGAATTTCTAGAGACAATATAATGGTCAGGTTTTTTCCATGTAAATTCTTTTGTTTTCCTATCTGAAGCAAAGAGGGAAAAAATTCTCACTATCTTCTTAATACCAGTAGAGCTTGCTTGATTTACTAACAATAACAATTTGTCAGGTCTTTGTGGAGATCAAATTTATGAATTTATCATACCTCAGGCTGCAATGGACCTAAATCCTGGGGAAAAAATTGTTGAAATCACTTATGTCAGAAAGTGTCCTGCATCAAAGTTGCTTGAACAGCCCATCAGGGCATTTTCACATATTTTAAGGGCAAAAGCTTGCCACGGTTAAAGTCTTTAATAGTCCCTTTAGCGGTGCCCCCGAGTGCCATGGGGCTCTGGAGGGGACATCGTCCTCACCCGGGCTCTTTGGGAGGGGTGCTGAGGTTCTTGCCCTGCCGGGCTGCCAGGACAGAGCTGTGGTGTCACCGTAAGGCAGTGCCACCCTAAAGCAGTGCCACCCTGAAGCAGTGTCACCCTGAAGCAGTGCCACCCTAAAGCAGTGTCACCTGAAAGTAGTGTCACCCTAAAGCAGTGCCACTGTCACTGCTCCCGGGCTGCTCCCCAGCACCATGGGCGTGTTCCTTGGCCCCGCAGTGTGGATTTCTGCCCGAGTGCGAGGAGCCTTGGGTTCGAGGGGTGTTTGGGGACCGATGCTGAGAAAGAAATCTCCTGGTGGTGGAAATCCAATCCCATCCCCAAGAGTGCCTGACTCTGCATTGCATTCTGCCTCTCTGACGGTTTTTAAATCGAAGGGCAAAAAGCTGTTGTGATAGTGTCACCAAACGCTGCAGAACAAATTTCCATGCAAAACCCTTCCTACATAGGAAATTCTAGTTAAGAGTAATTTGGAGAAAAACCTATAGGAAAACTTGAGCATATTAACTATTAAGAGTTTAATTTGAGCTCTGGGGGAAATGATGTATCGAGGTAGGCTCAGTAAAACTGATGATATTGCAGGCAGGTTTTACAGATGATTTTCTTTCTTTTAAGAATAATTGAGTCATTTTAATGATAAGTCTTGCTTGGCTTCTTTGAATGGACTGCATGTAATTAGTTGTAGCTTCAACTTTGAAATGTTTTGACAGAAAACGTATCATTTAGTGGGTACATTTTTCCTAGCATCTGCCTTTAATATTTGTTCATTTTCTGCAACACACAACTTTGCTACTTCAGGTCAAACCCCAGCCAAGGCTCTGCTCCCTTTGTTATCTTGGTTGTTTCCTTCAGGATGAGGGAGAATAATTGTATGGAGCACGTTTTGCAAGCAGCTGGAGCCCCTTGCAGCTGACGGCAGCACCTGCGCGGCACTGGCGGTGCCAGTGGCGGTGCCCATGGTGGTGGCAGTGGTGGTGGCAGTGCCATGCCAGCCCGCGCTGGCAGTCCCGGTGGCAGTGCCGGTGCCATGCCAGCCCGCGCTGGCGGTGCCAGTGCCGATAACCGGTGCCGGTGACAGTGCCATGCCAGCCCGCGCTGGCGGTGCCGCTGCCCTTCTGTGAGCTTCAGCTGGCAGCGGTGCCAGGGAATGCACAGTGCCTGGGTTAGACTAATTAGGGGGATGATTTGTGAAACGCTGGCTATTTATTTAATTAATCACCCGCACAAAGCTATAAAACCCATATTTTAAAAATCCCTGTTAGTTTGCCATGTGGTTAATAGATTGTGGCACATTAAAAAGTGACACGGTGATGTATTAAAAATGTTCCACCTAAGGTTGGCTGATGTCCTCGAGGAACTTGAGCAGTCTGCTTTGTGCAGCAGAAGCAGAGGATTAGAGGCTGATCTGTTCAAGGATTGAATATTTCTGAAAACATTTATCTTTTTTAGAGCATCTGTTCGTTAAAATAGATCGTGGCGTGTTCCTTAACGCACAAATAATGTTTATGGTGTAGTTTTAATTATAAGTTTTTGTTGCATTTTGTTATTACAAAGAATAACTCTATTCCTCAGTATTAAATTGTAATGTTTATTAGTAAGTAAAATATAAATAATTCTTCTAAAGTGGCTGTTCCGTCACCTCACTAGACAGAATTTGAGGATGGTTTGGGGTAATGAATGCATTTCTGCTGCAGCTGGAGCAATTGCACTCGGATCAATCTAAACGTGCGTTTTCATCCTTCCCTGGAGCCGTGGGAGCTGAGCAGAGCAGGGCTGCATGGGCAGGGTGAGCTGGGGCCACACCTGGGGGGACATCCCACCCTCCGTGTTTGCCTGGGGCTCGCGGGGAGGGAGCGTGGGGGGGGCAAAGTGCCCCAGGAGTGTGACAGGGAGAGATGGACGGGGCCATTTGTCCTAAATCTGACACCTATGGACACAAACACAGCCTGCACTGTAGCAGGGCTGGACCTGGGGCTTCTCCCTCCATCCATACAACAGTTGTCAGAAAAAAAGCAGTGTTAAGAATTCATATTAATAGCACTCCAAGTAAACCAGATTTTAATTCATAGAGAGTTGTATAAATGAATGTGTGTTACTATAATTGAAACGTGCGGGTACCAGCATTATGTGTCTTATTCTTTGCTCAGGACTTACATAATTTTATTAATTGTGGGAGTGAACGCCAAGCAGGAGCAGGCAGCGATTTGGGTGCTTGATTGTGTGGTTATTTATGTAAATCCTGGTTTTGAGGTGCGTGTGAAGACGTGTGCAGGTGGAAGCGTGGAAGGAAACTGTCCAGCTCGGAGGTGATGTTTCTCAGCTGTGTGTTGTATAATTACCTGGTACATTAGGAGGGGGCTGGAATAAAACATGAGCATGTTAATGCAGCCTGGAGCTGGCGTTGTAGTGATCATTGCGATGCAGAGGACGCATTGCTCAGAACTGCTGCTGCCTCTGCAGCCTGCGAAACATCTGGACCTTTAATTGACAAATCGCGTGGTGCTGTACAGAGCAGGCATGCTAAGTGAAGTCAACAATTTAGAATAAAAAATAATAGTGTGTTATTTACCTTGGAGTTAAATATTCATACTTTGTTATGCTTTGGATAACAGGAAATTACTGGGTTAAATTTTTATGAATAGTGACAGTGTGAATAAGATAAATTAAGTATTTAATGATGTTAATGGAATTTTACATCGTGATCCACTAACTCTGCAGCATAAGCTGGGGTGATACAAAGGAGAATCCTCTCCTCAGAAGGGAACACCTTCGAGGCTTCATTGAGAAGCTGCAGGGCTGGCAGCAGTGCCCAGCCACGCCAGGGTGTCCTCCAGACATGGCTTAAGAATAACAAAAGGAATCGTGGCCAAAGCAGTGAAAAACCCCAATGCTGCTGTGACCACCTGATGAAATAAACCCCATTCCCGTTTTGCCAAGGTAGGGAATAGTGTGGTGGGTTGGAGGAGGAAAGAAAACAAAAAATACAGTGCCTGGTACTGCCATAAACATCTGTGCTCTGATCTGTTACAACTTCTGTGTGTGTTGTAAATGCTGGGTTATTATATTTCCGTTTTTCCCCTCCAAGTATTTTCTGTGTGTCGATTAAATACATAAGCGAGGAAGTTATGTTCTGGAGGTGATTGCTGGATCACAGAGTGTATTAAACACCCTGACACCTAAACCAAAAAAACATTTAACTGAGTTTAAAAGTGAGAAGACATTTTGCATTTGGGAACAGAAAAGCATTTGTTTCCATTTTGTGCAGTGTTTAGCGTTGTTTGCTGGGAGGTGAGTCAATGACTTGAATTAATTATAATTACTGAAGAGACGTATACTGATTGAGCAAATAAAGTAGTAAGCTCATTCGTGCCAAGGCCATCTAATTAAATGCTAACTTTGGATAAGCTAGATGTGCATGAAAGATTAATTTTAAGAGGTTTTTATGACTCCCACTAAATAATGATTCAGTAAAATCTTTGCATTATATCATTAGAACATCTAATCTTAAAGTGATATAGCATTTAGTCACAGAACTCCATTGTGCAGGAAGAGGCAGTAAATTGTCAGTGTTGAAAATCAATCACTTTTCTCTTGGAGATGTTTATGGACTTTGTTTTAGTTTTGTTCCATGGTGTGCTGTGAAGCAAAGCAGGAGTGAGAAGGACGCGGTGTACACCACTCTCCCCATTTTGCAGTATTTCAGATTTCAGATTTGCAGATATTTAGGGGTGAGCTGTCCCAGGATGGACAAGCTCTCCCAAATGTCCTGTGTCAGGTGAACTATCAATGGCCACAAAATGATCTGTTGAGATACACATTGTCTGGTACTGGAGGGAGGGATGCATTCCCTCATGGACTTTGGTTAAAATTTGATTTTAGAAGTTAGAAAGACATTTTGTGTTGAAAGAACTGATAGAGTTTAATTTTTTTTTTTTAATTTGACGTACTGTAGGAGAGCACCAGGGAGCCTTAAAAGAATCCATCAATAAAAATACTAGGAAAATTTTCTATGATTTATTGTACATTTTCAGTGTATCCAGTTACTCCTCACTTTCTTAAAGGATTGGTGGGATATAACATTTCTAACAATAAAAGCTTAATGGAATCAGATTTGTGATTTCCTAGAAAATTAACGAGATATTTTGTCAATTTTATTCCAGACTTCATTTGTCAGAATATACAGTGTCCAGTGACAAGCTAAAAGAATTTTTTGACAAATTAACAGTGCCACAGGTGACAGATCAGGAAAATGTTAATTTAACAGCCCCTTTATGCTTCCCAGATTTATTGGAGGCTATTAAGGAAACTCCAAATGGTAAGGCCCCTGGCCCTGAATAGATTTTCCATTGAATTTTATACAGGATCTATTAATAAAGTTTGATGCTGCCTCTTTGAATATCGGTAATTGTCCTTTATCTTCTAGGTTTCCTCAGCATTTCCACTTGGAATACAGTTTTCAGTTGGGAGCAAAAAGTAATTATGGTTCCAGTGATGCCTGTGGTGTGGTTCCGAGTGATTCCTCCTGGAGAGGAGGCTCCAGCACGTGCAGGACCAGGATTTCACTGGTGCCATCCAGCGTGGCTGGCTCTGACTCCTGGCCACGGAGACTAATCACTGTGTCCCACCACACCCCAGCCCTCACCTCGTGGGCTTTGAGCAGATCAGTAATTGAGCTCGGAGGGACTTCCTGCACAATTAATATTCTGCAGGACGGACTGAGGGTATGGATTGTCTCTACCCACAGACAGGGACCTGATGGGTTGGATTTATAATGTGGTTCTGAGCAAATACCACCAATTTGCAACAGACACAGCAGAGATTTCCTGCAGACCCCCTTGACGTGGGACTGATCAGTCTCAGCCCTGACCCACAGGTTTGTATAAATACAGACCTTATACAAACCTTTCCTACCCCTCGTGACAATAGATATTCTCATTACTGCTTGAAAATCTGACTGGCTCCAGGTTCAGCCTCTCTAATGCCTCATGGCAATCAGCTTTACAGACCTTTAATTAGTAAAAGTATTTCCTGACTTTTTAAAAGATCTTGAGTCTAACAGCAGTGCTTTGAGCCGTTTCCCAAAGCGCAGTTGGGATCCTCACAGGTGTGTGAGGTACACCTGGTTCAAGTCACCTGTCATTCCGGTGTCCACACTGAGTGTTTGTGGGTAAGAGAACAGCATGGCTCAAATGGAGGGGTTTGGACAAGAAAGATGGTAAAATAGGCTGGGGGAGGTAGAGGATGGGGAAGAACAAAAAAGGTTTAGTTAAAATCCAGCAAACACCAAGTCATGGTGGGGACAAGGCAGAGCCGTGCTGCGAGAGGAGCCCCAGGAGTGTTAGTGTTAGTGTGTGACAGCTGGAGCTCAGGGTCCCTGAACAGGGTGACCTTACACATCCCTGGCTTTGGTGATGAGCTCGCAGGGTGCATTCGTGGCTGATGGATAATCGAGTCTCTCTGGCTCTCAGTCCCAGTCCTGGCTGGGTGTATCAATTGTAACCTTGGCATCCACTCCCACATCTGGTTGTCCATTTTTCTTGGGTTTTCCATTATCAGGATCCAGCATTACTTACGGCTCTGCCCTTCTTGGATTTATATATGTAACTGCCTCAGCGTGCCAAGGAGTGCCATCAATTTCCTGCTGTTTTCTCCTTCTCCTGCCAGAGCAGTCTCAGCCCCAGCTTGGAGGGTCTCTGCCCAGGACCACAGCATCACCGACCCCCGCGTGCCCCTGGGTGTCTGCACCTGGGCACAGACGGGTCATTTGTCACCTGATACCAGTTTGTTTCCCTTTGAAAACAAGTCCTGGAAGTAGAAAAGCAGGAGAGGTGGAGAGAAAGAAACTCACCCTTGTGTTTTTATGAGCTGTAGCTCTGTTGTGTTCATGATTTCGTAAGGTTTTGTGTCTCAGAGGGTCCCAGGCACATGAACTCACCCAAAGGTTGTTAAGGTTTGTCCAAACAAAGTGAAGGAATGTCCCATGTTCTGTCACAAACCTAACCCTTCCTTTTAATGAGCAAAACCAGTTCCTTCTTACCGTAAAAACATGGGAAGAGGAGGTACCTGTAAAATAAAGTCTATAAAAATGCTTTCTTAAATAACATATTTATTATGTTGGGATGGATTTTAATAATACTTTTAGCTATGCCAGTATGAATAACTTTAATCTTTAAATTCCTATTACTTCTCTAATTTATAATCACACTGAAGGATCAAATGGTTTTTAACAATATATTGAAATTAGCACATGGCATTTAACTCCCTGTTTTATGCTCTCATTATAGATTTATAGCATTGAATCCTTTTATTCTGTTACTTAGAATTCCAAGTGATTAATTCTAGAAACTCTTTCTCTTCTCAAGACCCTAGCAGTATGGAGAGAGATGGAAATAGAGAGTTTCTTTGGGTGCTTTGGAAGTGGGGATCAGGATGTGCAGTCTTTTGTTTGCTTAAAAGATTTCTGGGTCAAAGCTGCAGTCCTACCTGCAGTGGATTAAACATTTTTTTTCTTGTAGTGCAAACTTCACAGATCTCTGTGTTACTGTGTATTTTATGGTTTGTTTAAACGCCAGTCTCCACAGCACCAAATGGATTCTTTTCATGCAGTAAGTTCTAATAAAGCCCAGTATGAGTTGATTCGCCTTGGTGTGTTCAGGCAGCAGAGAACTCTTCAGTGGCTCAGTCGTGTGTGTGGTTTCGCTCTTCTCTTGGCAAGCCAAGGCCAAGCCTTGGGGAGTGGCTGTGCTCCCATGGAGGGCTGGGGCTCCTCGGGCACTGGGGAGAGCTGCAGAGGAGAGCAGAAGTGTAGGGACAGGGCAGTGCAGTTCAGAATGTTAGGCTGGTTTGCTGGGTCCCTCTTCCTCCCCATCCCACACATGTTTGGGGTATTTTGGATTCTGCAGGAACATAGGATCCTGCAGCAAAGTTCAGGCATGAAATCATGTCCAGGTATTTCATGTCCTTTTTACAGATAAACAGCGGAGAAATAATTGGAATTTAAACGTTCAAGCTTCTTCCAATTTTAAGCCATAGCAGCATATTTTAGTTTTCCTACTGAAGAGTATTCCATCCTCCCAGATATTGCATTAACTCTGTCATACCTTTTTTAAACATTCTAATGAAATATGTTTTCTCAACAGGGCCATGTTGGTACAACGGCAACCAAAAAAATCGATGTCTACCTCCCACTGCACACAAGCCAAGACAAGCTGCAGCCCATGACAGTGGTGACGATAGCCAACGCCAAGGTGCACGACCTGATCGGGCTCATCTGCTGGCAATATACAAGTGAGGGACGGGAACCCAAGCTGAAGTAATGCTCTTTCTTTACTACCTCTTCATCTCTAGATTTCTCCTCTGCAGTCCTTTTGCATTTTGAAATGGATTTCTATGTTGATGTTTGGATATGTGAATCTTAGCACCTTCACATTTATCAGTATTTCCCTCTGGGCAGTACACGTGCACCTCCAATCATTTCTCTTTCAATTAACTGCTGCGTGCTGGAAAATGAGCAACAGGAAAGCTTGGATCTGTAAATGAGTCATAATTTCAAAACTACGTGAAAATTACGCAAACTTTATCTCTTTTGGTGTCACAGAGGCATTTGTTATTTCATGTCCCATCCAGAACTCCTCTAAGTCCCTCTGCTGTGCTGGAGCACTGTGGTGTTTAGTAAGAGCTGTTCTTTTTCCGGGCAGGTGACACGAGATGCATAAACAGGTTCATCAGAGCAGCTCACCTTTAAAAGCTTTTGTTTTAAAACGATTCTGTAAAATACTTCTGATTTTGCTGGGCCATAGAACATACAGTTAGAACTTAAAGTAGTTTATTGTAGAGTTGTCAATAACAGTTACTGGCAGGGATGTCCCTGGTGCAAAGGAAGTTTATGGGTTTTTTTGGGTTTTTTCTATATGAGACAAAGTCCACTTTTTTATTGTTCCTGGAATATTGAATGAATGAGATGGGGGGTTTTGGATCCTGAATTTACAGCTCACTCTTCCAGGAGTACTGGAGGGCTTGGCAGTCTTCCCCTGCTGCTGTAGCACAGTTGTGGGGGATTGAGAGTGAGGGCACCTGAGCTGCAGTGTTCAATTTGCTGATTCTGTTCCATAGGTGCAGGGCATGCAGGAGAGCAGCCCCTCTTGAAAACAGTTCCATGGATATCGTTGCTTTGGATATAGGTTTTCCCTTAGCTCTTCTCAACAGACACATGAGATGTTTTTGAGGTTAAACACTTCGGTTTGGTTTGTCATGTTTTTTTGTACTGGAGAAGAAATATAAAATTATTTGCAGATGGTGCCATTTCATTTGCTGTTATTAATTTCTGTTCATTCTAGCACAAGTTCAGAAGAGTGTCCTTTGTGTATGATTAGGTTATTTTTTGAATGAGTAAGACACCACTGATGTCAGCCTTTGGACACACACGTATTTTTCAGGAGCACAGCACACCTCAGATGGAGCAGCACCCAAGAGTGGAGTGTGCCATGAACCATCACTGCCCACAGCAAAAGGCAGCAGTGGGAAGAAATGAATTTCACTGTCTGCCTTGAAGGATATGATGTTATGATGCGTCAAAAAGTGCTCATGAGCAAGGAGGCTGTCCAATGTAATCAAATCTCAGGGCAGAAAGAATAAAATAAATAATGGAGGCGTGAGTTCCCAAGAAAATGTATTAGACACAGCAGCAATTGAGAATCTGGGAACAAATGCACACATTAAGGGACAAAGCCTCCTAAGAGATTCCAAAAAGTTTGTTTACTTGTAGGTTCTTAATTATTTCTCATGTCTCCATCATCTTTTTTTTAGCATTGCTGACTGCCAGTCCTGAAATAAGGATTGATTTAGCTGTAAACTAATTCTCATATTTCCAAGTAAGGAAGGAGCTTGTGTAGGGTACCCATTCTACATTGGCCATTTGTTCCTGATGCAGTCAGGTGAGAGTGTGAAAAGGCAGAATGGGGATCATTGTGACACTGCACTAAAATACATGTAGAGAATGCCTCAGATGTGGTATACAAAGCAGGCAGAGTGACAACTATACCTACTAGTGACACTGTGAGAATAATGAGCAGGTTTTAGACTTTATAATTAGGAGAAACAACCCCTTCTGTCTTTAGGAAAAGAATATATTACTGCCTAATTCCTTTTCCTAAAAGGTAGGTGTAAGAGTCTGAAGTGAGTGAGTACTAGTTGACAGCTTTGAGAACATTCTGTATTCAATTAGGCTGCCTTTTTTATTATAATTGTATTGTATTTGTCTCTATTCAGTCTCTTGGTACGAGGAGCCACTGGCATTGTTAGCAGCCCTGTCCCTGGCCTCTTACACATGAACTCGGGTTGTAACCCTGCAGACCATTTCCTTGCCAGCCCCTGACAGATGTTCTGGAACGATTCCACCTGCAAAAATAAACAAAATCCCTTTCTAGGAAGAAATTAATAGTGAGATGCACAATTCAAGTAAAGTTGCTATTTTTAGAAGTGAGGAATGCTGTACATCTCTCAGTTGCTGCACTCAACTTGTAAGTTCCCAATTTCAGTCTCAGCCTGGTGGAGGTTCACAGTGCAGAAGTGTTTTACTCAGTTCTTTTAGCACATTGTGGCCAGTTCTGTGTTAGTGTTCGTGGCTGAAGCCATTTGTAACCCTTTATTCTGTGGGATTTAGCCCACCTTGTGTGGTTTCCCTGTGTTTGGTGGGAGATAAGCTGGTGGCACTTGGGTCACCTGGCACCGCGCTGGGTTCTGCTGCCACGTGTCTGTGTGTTCCCCCAGCTGTAATGAGAGGTATGCAAATACATCAGGTTCCAAATGGAAACGCTCACTCTACTTGCCCAGAGCTGTGAGTGCACCCCGGGCTGCCAGAGGAAGAGGCTGGAGAGGCAGCAGGGCCAGGCAGGAGCACAGCTGGGGACAGGTGTGCATCGGATGGCTGCGCAGGCTGGCGAGAGGGGACTCGGGGTGGTGCTGAACGAGACAAATGAGCGCGCAGAGCTCCGTGTCTGTATTCCCCAGCACAGGAGGACGTGCAGCTGCTGGAGCGAGTCCAGAGGAGGCCATGGAGATGCTCTGAAGGGTGGAGCATCTCTGCCGTGGGGACAGGCTGGCAGAGCTGGCGGTGTCAGAGCCCTTCCAGAGCCTAAAGGGCTCCAGGAGAGCTGGAGAGGGACTGGGGACAAGGGAGGGAGGGACAGGACACAGGGAATGGTTCCCCACTGCCAGAGGGCAGGGACAGATGGGATTTGGGAAGGAATTGTTCCCTGGGAGGGTGGGCAGGCCCTGGCACAGGTGCCCAGAGCAGCTGTGGCTGTCCCATCCCTGGAAGGGTTCAAGGCCAGAAAGTTTCTTTAGCAGTATTGCAGAATTTCCAAAATTCAGAGTGGCAAATGTTGCTGAATTACCTTTTTGTTAGCAAATTCACAGCTTACATGAACAGCAATGCATCATTATTCCCTGTTTTCTATAGTGCCTTAGTCATGACAAGATGCCTATAGATCACCAGGACTAAGCACTCTCAATAAAGCACACTTGCAACCAAAGGTTTGTGAATTAATTGAGAAAATTGCAAATCAGGTAGTCAGTGAAATAATTCATTGTCACATCCAATCAATAAACTTTGTAAATCAACTCATTTAATTCAAAAAATGATCTATATAGATCAAGCGACCAATTAAACAATTAGCATACACTTTACAATTAATTAATTTAAGCATCAATCATGCAATTAAAACTCCAAATTTAAACTGCAGAGTTTAGAAACACGCTGCCACGTGCACCTCCAGCTTTACTGCATGGCTGGGGAAAGGCCTGAGTGCTGGCAGGTTTACAGTCAGAAAGAATACTTATTTTCAGATCAATAATTTAAACTGAAGTAACAGTTGAAATAGATTTCAGTGTTAGGAAATTATGATTAATATCTGTTTGGTAGCTATAAATAGTTATTTCCCTTTGGGCTTTCATCTGTAGATAGAAAGAGGCTCAGCTCTTTATTTCTTTCACATTGCATCTGTTACAACTTTCTGTGTTAGTTTTGCTTGTTGGTATTTATTAATTTGTAACTGCTGTTAGTAACTGAACTTCTCAGATATTTAAAAAAGGTAAGTTTTCCACTAATCATTTCTGCTATACTGGACAGATCTTTTACTTTTCCCATAGTTCATTATCCTGCTTACCTGCCCAAGAGCACTCTCTGCTTTTCCAGCCTACAGACAATAAACTTTCACAGTTGTTTGATCTGTGAAAAATCACAGACACTGCTTGTTTGCCATTAGTTCTGAAGTGTAGTCATCACATAAATAAATAAATTTTCACAAATGGATAAATATTACTTCCAACTTTATGAAATCATGACAATTTTCTAGATTTTAGTGTGTTCTAATCACTGTCAGGTTTTGCTCGTAGCGCAGTTAAAGATGAAGACTGACTGCTTTGCTCCGAGGTTTGGGGTGTTTCTGTCACCGCATGGCTGTGGCAGCAAGGACCATTGGGGACACATTGCCCAGGTGCCGTGGGTGGCTCTCAGCGCGTCCCTCCTGCGCGGCTGTCTCTGCCCGCGCTGTGCTGACCGAAGGTGCTCTGTGTGTTGCAGTGACAACGTCAGCGCCTATTGCCTGCACATAGCCGAGGACGACGGCGAGGTGGACACGGATTTTCCGCCCTTGGATTCCAACGAGCCCATTCACAAGTTTGGCTTCAGCACTCTGGCACTGGTGGAAAAGTACTCGTCCCCTGGGCTGGCAGCCAAGCAGTCGCTCTTCGTGCGCATGTGAGTACAGGCCTGAGCTGGGGACAGCTCTGGGGCTCTCCTGCCTTCTTCCTTCTCTGCTTCCCTTAGCTGAGTTTATCAACATTTGGGTGCACATGTATTGGTGATGCTCTGCAATGAGGCAAGTGATAATATAGACAAATAATTGCAGTGTGGCTTAGTAACTGTGCAGTGGCTGAGAAGAGAAATGGGTAGTAACCAACCACACCAGTTGGAACAGGACTGGACATTCCCCTCCAAAGTCCAGAAGGATTTTGATAAGGGAGATCCCATTCACCCCTGAGACTTGAGCTGTCTGATGTGTAGCTCAAGAAGAATTTGCTATGTCCTTATCAGTGAAGTAGGGCTATATACTGTGCTTGATCACTTTTATTTTTCTTTACTTGGGAATGAAAAATCTCTTAAACCATCAGAAGGCCTTAATTACTAGAACAAAATGCCAGGAGCATAAGCCACTTCTTACTTGGGAAAAATATTTCACATTTGGAGCTCTTGAAATGAAAATGCTAATAGGGTTTCCTTGGTTATTGGACATTACTTACATTTCTTAACACTACAGCTGCTTCCAGTTCTGAATAATCAGACATTTTTTAAAAATCTGGCTTATTTAATTAGTTTTTATATTCTTTATTGTGCACTGTGTTCCTTAGCGACGTTCCAAAGCATCCTACAGAAAGCCATTGTCGGAAATCCCACGTGTATTCCCGAAGGCCACATTCGCTTTGTTCCACTGCATTAGGGCACTGGGAAATAAAATATTCTGGCCCCAGTATTCACAGCTAAGTTATTCAAGGCTGAGGTACGGGGCTGTGCTGCGCTGAGGCAGTGGTGAGGAAGGGGATGCAGGGAGGAAGCACCGCAGCCTCCCAGGCACAGTGTTGGTATTAGGAGCTTCCTTCCAGCTTGGAAGGTGCTGCTGAGGAGAAATAGGACAACTGCATCATGAGCAGTGCTGTTCTGAAAGGGTCGGTTTGGTGGTTCCAGTGTCCACTTTTTAATTTTAAATGGCTTGTGATTACTGTGCAAATAGTTAGGTTTAAATTAGGATTTTGAATGTGTCCCCTAGAATAAAGAATTACTTGATCATAACTTGATCAAAAGGTTGATAGCTCTGTGAGTTTAAATGTGCATGCTGTCTCGTTTTTGTAGGGATTTGTTGTAAATTCTGTCTTCTTCCTCCCCTGTCACCCTACCAGTGCATGTAACTGCGGTTTTATATTTTGCATCTCCTCTTTTCCTCCTCGTGCTGAAGTATTTCAGCTGCTGCCATGTCAGCCTTGTGACTTGTAATGTTTATTAATATTGAGTCACTGTTGAAAAATGTTGATGCCTGTGAGGAGCTCCATGCTGAAGCCGCGTTTCATCTCCGCTCTCCCGTCCTGCGCGTTGGATGTTCGTGCAGATGTTGTGCAGTCGCTGAGCTGACAGCGGTGGAGCCCCGCCAGGGACCCTGCTTCAGCAGGACATGTTTGAGCAGAAACAGCCTGCAGAACTTTATACACTTCAACTCCTGCCAAGGCAAACTCTGAGCCACTTGAGTTAGTTATGAATACCCAGAGGTGGCGGCTGGAAGTTGCCCACAGTGCAGTTTGTATTCCGAGCTGGATGCGAATGTCTTTGTGGCTGTACAGAGTAGTAAATAATTGAGTTTGATTAGGGAGAGGGACCTCATTATCCCCCCACCTGTGCCCAGCTGGTAGGGGAGGGTCGAAATGAAGCCATTAGCTGTCGCTCTTACTGGCATCTCAAAGAGCTCAAATACATCTGTGTCTTATTTTCTTTTCTGGCACAATCAGTCGAGCAAGCTAAGCAGGCATGACCGAATTTGGCAAGTTCCAAGGACTCTGGCAAAGTTACACAAGGAGAAGACGGAGGGCAGTCATTCTGGCTTCTCGCTGCCCATTAGTCTAGCGAGTTATGTTTTTGGAAGGTGGCTGCTGTGGAAGCAGAGCTTTGTCCAATGTCAGACGCGGCGCTCGCGCACAGCTCCGCTCTCCTGGCGAGGGCGTTCGTCACGAGGAGGCAAACAAAGCACCACGGCCATGAAAGTACAGACTTCTTGAGGTGCTGAGGTCAGACCTGAAGGGCCTAAGATAAATCTGTGCCATCATTAGGCTTTTTCCCTTGGAAATTTTATTATTGGCACTTGACATACTCGATCTAATGGTGTTTCGAGGAGCTGTAGCTCAGCTGCCAGTTGGCATGCAGAGGAAATTTGGCATCCAGTTCCTCTGCTCTGTAGCACTTTTTTCTGTTTTGATATTATGCTTAAATTGCTTTGACTATTATGTACAAATTTTCAAAGCAGCACCTCTGCCATACCCAATAGTTTAAGGTTTGAAACCTTTTAAAAATACCAGACTTGCTTCGTGCATTTGGAAATTCAGTTCAAAGCCCTGAAATGTGTTTTTTCTTGGACTCCATCAGTACTCCCCAAAAGGCCTGTTCCTGGTTTGTACGTGGGGGAGGGCAATCTGCAAAGTACATTTTAAAATATTCATATAGAACTTAAGACTGTTAATGTGGGTGCAAAAGTTTAAGGAGGTGGAGAGGGAGGGGTGTGACCCCAAGAAGGGCATCAGAAGACTTGGCAGAAGTCTAAGCACAGTTCTAGAGGTGTCAAAATGCAGCCAGCTAAACTCAGTAGTGCCCAGAGCTATCCATGGCCATCCTGTGATGCACAAAAGCAGGTCATTTCGGCTCCGAATAAAAATTGTGGCTGGCATTAGTTAGTCTGGTTCCTATCACTGTGCACTTTATCTTAAAAATTACCCAGCTTAGGGTAAGTCCATTGCATCAGCTGGGATTTTTAGTCTTAACTCTGACTTTGTGCTGATCAAGTGGAAATTGCTATTAGTCACACCCAGGCACTTCCAGCCCTGCCAGCTGGTAATGCAGTGAGCTCTAAGTGCTATAAATTCCACTTCTGGAAAATAAATTCCACTTCTGTGTTAAAAAAAAATTTTAAAAAACCAAAATTTTTAAAATTGCTCCAGGTCAGAAAGGAGCTTTTCAAAAAGTTCTCTTTTCATTCAGAGCAGAAACCTTTGTCCTTCCAGCGTAGGTTTTTCTGTTTTGTGGTCAAAGGGGGGACCCTGCCCGTTCCCGTGGCACCTCAGACCATCCCCTGGCGGAGCTCCTGCCTCTGCTGTTGTTTCCTTTTCCCTCTCCTGAACCTTGCCACCCTGGCTCCAGCGCGGAGGCTGTAAAAGAAGATGGAAAGCCAAGTTACCGCAGAATGATCACTATCATTAACATTCACGGGTGGTTCACTTATCATTCCTGACTGCACAGACATGGCAGCCGTTATGAAACGTCCACAGGTGTAGCACGATGATACATATTACATTGTGCCACAATGGATTTATGTATTCTGTAACAAAAGAAAAGTGTAATGAAAAAATACAGAAGGTAATCCTTTATTCCTCCACTGCACAATTTATCAGTAATGCCTGTGGATGATAAGTGCCAGGGATTTCCTTTGCTTGATTTAACCTTGTCACCCAGGTATGTTTTTGCAAAATGACAGAAAATACAAGCTAAGGAATTTCTTTGGCTTCCAATTTGCCAGCAGCAGTTTTAATTGATTGACCAGCATCTGCCTGTCTGTCCCATTTTCAGTGTGTTCTTAAAGTGAAGGTATCGCACCTCAGCAGAGCGAGGTAAAACACGTCATTTGTGATCACCATGAAGGATGTGGTGGGACTGGCTGAGTGAGGACAGTCCGTGCCCATGGCCAGTGCAGAGTGAGCTGAGTGAGGTGGGTGCACAGCCTCCTGTGCTGGGGTCACTGATGATGGACTGATGATGTTCCAGGTGACCTGAGGCGGCTCCAGGACACCCTGGCAGCACCTCCAGTGACAGGACACAGAGCAGTGGCCTTCAACTAAAGCACAACAAACACCTAAACGTGAGGAAGAACTTCTTTCCATGAGGGGCAGAGCCCTGGAGCAGCTGCCCAGGCAGGGTGTGGAGCATCCCTCTCTGGAGACATCCCAAAGCCACCTGGACACGTTCCCGTGTCCCCTGCTCCAGGTGACCCTGCCTTGGCAGTGGGCAGGGTGGTCTCCAGAGGTCCCTTCCAGGCACAGCTAATGTGTGGTTCCGCAGGGTTTCTCCTCGGGGCACAGGAAATGTGCTCTGTGGTGCTGGCGTGGCCCCAGCGTGACGGCAGGAGCTCTTTGCTCTGGGCTCGAGTCCACCCCGGCTCAGATGTGTGGGGCTGAGTGCTGAAATGTCATTTTGAGGTTCTGCGGCGCATTGTGCGAGGGAAGGCAGCGCCAGGGCAGGGGCAGGGAGCAGCTGAAGCAGGATGGGGTTTCGGCCCCGCTGGCCATGCTCCAGAGCAAACAGCCGAGCGTTTGCAAAGGGCTGCGCTCGGCGCTCGCCGCTCCTGCCAGCGACTCGCTCTCGGTTCGCACACTAAATATAGGCAAACACAGAGGGCTTCTTATTTTGCTTTGATCAGTAAAATAAACTTTTCAAGATTGTTCTGGGATGAGATCCAGCTTCTGAGGCAAAGAATGGCCGTGGCTCAGGCAGGGGTTAGGAATGGAGTGTCAGGGAAATCGCTCTGACAGTTCTCAGGCCAGCTGCTCAATGGAGAGGATCGGCCGAGCCGGGCTGGCCGGAACACGAGCGGGATCGCAGCAGCCTGTGCTCTTCAGGGCTGAAGTGTCAGGAACTCAGCAAGAATCTTCCATTTCTGGGACGTTCCTGATCCGTGGGGCTGTGAATGGCCCTGAGCTGGGGCCGTCTGCCGATGGCCGCTCTGTGCCCATGGGAAGGGGGCTGCAGGCCCTGCTCTGGTTGGGGTGAAAATGTTGGAAAGCGTTTTGTACTAAGGGGAGAATTGTGACTCTAGTTGGTTTGGTCAATAGCAGGTTCTAGAAGACTTCTGTTGTCTTTGCAATCTTTTTTCCCTGGGTTATTTTAATTTATTTCCCTGTACTTTGGTTGGGGTTTTGTGGAAACTTCCTTTAGGTATTTCAAAGCATTGTATGAATTTCCTGGAGGCACCAGGCGTTGTGGTGGCCTGGTCCAGCACGCAGGGCTTTCCATGCAGCGCTTCAGTGACAAACCTTGTGTTATTTAAATAAAAGCACAAAGATAGTTTCCTTTTTGTAAGTATGATTGTAGAATAGGTTTGTTAAGTTTAAAGAATCCACTGAGTCTTGCTCAGCAGGTTGGTAAGGACTGAAGCTGTGAGGCTTTTGGGAAGGCTGGGGTTGCCAAGGGCACTGCTGGCGAAGGGCAGCTGTTGGTGGTGCTTGTGCAGGCCATGGCAGCTGCAGGGGAAATTCAGTCCACAGTGAAGTGCTCGGGAAGATCTCTGCTCACTGCAGGCATTAGCCAGAGCCTCTGAGCCCTGGGGCTGTTCTCAGGACAGCAGTGTCACCTGCAGACGTGGTGACATTCCCTCCCTCAGCTTTGCACCTGAACCCACGGCAGAAACAGAGGGAAAAGCAGATACGTGAAAAGATTGGGAGTATTTGGTGTGAAGACGAGTAAGATAGAGTTATAAATAATAAATTGTCTGGAGAACATAAATTTGGGGCTTTTAGGCAGTTTCATTTTGCCAGGAACAAAGAGAATTGTAAATGAAATTCAGATGAGAACAACGCACAGCCGAGGAGAGGGAAACAGCATCTTACACCAATGCGGGGGACATCTCTGGAGGCCAGGCTTGCCTGCTGGCCCCGAGAGCACGAGTGGCCTGCAGGACACGAGCTGTGCCCAGGCAGGGGTCCTGGCCCTGTGTGACGCTGCAGTCAGTGCCCTGAGCACGGCAGTGAGCGGTGGGGGCTCAGAGGTGTTGTTCCTCCATCCCAGCTGTGTCATGGCGTGGGCTGGGGATGCCACGTCTGAGGTCACCTGAGCTCCAACCTCTAGTCCCAGCATTTGTGTTTCAAAGTGACATGTAATATGGGCTTGTTTTTCAGGATGTACTTGTGTTGCTTGGATTGCTTTCGCCTGCCAGTTGCTTTTAAAAATATTCCAGCTGTGATGTTCGTATGGAGCTGTACTCCCTGATTAAAATTCCTGGTTGCCAGATACAAAGCTCCTCCTCCTGCCCAAATAGCTTTGCAAACCAATTTTTTCCATGCAGAGCAATCTCTCCGGTGGGAGCCTTCAGCTCTTGGATTTCCCTGGAACTGTCTGCAGTGACATCTACTGACACGAGCCGAGACTGACTGCGAGGGCTAAGGGGCAGAATTTACTGATCTGCTCATTCAGTGTCTCTTCTGTTGTATCCTCATCCTCTGTGCTTCCGCAGGGGCTCACCTCTCGGTGCAGCAGAACCCCCCAGCTGTGCCCGTGCTTTTTGCAGTCCTTCCCCATGGTGTGGCCAGGACAAGGACCCACTGCCTCGGATCCTTCTGGGAGCTTTTGTGCCATTGCATTCACAAAAACGTGCCCAAAGAAACCCCGTTAGGTTGGAAATAATGCATTGAAATAACATCTTGGTAGTGCTGCAGAGCTGCTGTCACCTCGCTGGGGGTATTCTGCCGCTTGTCCCTGATGGTTTGTTACGTGGGGACGTGGATGGAAATGGCACTGCAAAGTGCTGCCCTGAGCTGTGAGACACCCCAGACACTGCTGAGGAGCCGAGAGCCCCCAGGCACACTGGCACCTTTTCCTCTTCTAATGCTGAACACAAAGTGGTCAAAAATAACAATAAATTAGGAAAATCCGTATGCCCCTTGCCTCGAATCTCAATCCGTTTTGGCTGGTTTTGTCTCTGCCTTGCTAAGGCAGCTTGCCTGGTTTCTCCTTTAAACTTCCCTTTACAGCCCAACTTCGTTAACCGTGTGCTTAACGAGTGCTTTGCTTGAAGCTAACGAGGACTGCGGGGAGCTGCCGGTGATGATTGTTTTGTAAAACTGCATGTGCATCTGTCTTGCAGAAATGCTGCTCATGGATTCTCACTTATTCAGGTGGACAGTATGAAGGTCACCATGAAGGATATCTTACAAAAGGCCTTAAAGAGAAGGAAGGGATCACAGAGAGGCTCAGGTGGGTTATTTATCGTATTTTTCAGAGGGCAGGGTGTTTTCTCCATGAGTGTATTTTATCTCTTTTTAACTGTTACGAGCATTGCTGAGGTTTTGGGGGGTTGTGTCCCAGCCCCACTCACGGCAGTTCTGTGCACAGGTCTGTGTTCTCCACTCTGGCATAAAGCTGACAGTGCAGGAGCTGCATAATGCTTGCTGCAGAGCAGTATATCCATTCCTGCAAATATTTATTTATGATAACAAAGCCATTTGCATTCAAGACCAGTTCATGGTAATTTGGGATGATGGGTGGAAGTACAGCAAGTCCAGCCCATGATAGAGTTTGTATATATACTTTTAATTTACGTTAAAAAAATTATGCTTAGCATGATTTTAAATAATTTCAAGGATTCATCGTTACTTGGTAGTAAAAAAGAAAAATTTACTTTCTGCAATGTTGTCAAAATAGTGCTGTTATAGTTAAGGCATATGAACACTTAGAAAATGTATGGTACTTGCATTTCTATTTTAAAGCAATGTTTTTCTGGGGGGTAGATGTGCGTTCACATATATGTTAGTGTATATATTTCAAAAGTATAAGGCTGAGAGATCTTTCCAGCAACAAGAAATAATTACTGAGAGAAATTGCACGGAGTGTTGTCACGCAACAAAGGAACTTTAATATAAGCCCATCTATATAGTGGGAAAGATAAGGATCTTGTCTTTGTAAATGAATGAAACCTCCTTATACACGCTCAGTTTTAACTATGGGAAAAGAAAATAAACCCTGTTCTCTTTAGAAAAAGTAGTTCAGTGCAGTTTTTAAATGCGTGTATAATCTGTCATGGATTTAATTAGCTATCTTCAGATGAGAGCTGAAGTTTTAATAAAAGTTAGAAGAGATAACACAGTGAAGGACACGGATGAGCTGTCTCAAGGCCATATTCCAAGGGAACGATAAGAGCTGTAAAAAATGGCAGAGAAGAGCAATTGAATGGAGCAATGAAAATCTGATTCTCGTAAAAAAAAAAAAAGGGGGGGGGGNNNGGAGAGAAGCAGTGCTGGGGGGTGGAGAGGAGCCCCGCCAGTCTGCAGCAATTTGGAGGGTGGCCAGGAGCCATCGCTCACCCTCGGCTGCGGCGCCTCCGTCCAGATGTGCCAACGGCACGTCCCAGCCCTTGCCAGCTGACTGCGCCGTGTGATAACCAGCTCTCTGGATGCCCATCACTGGCCGCAGAGATAGAATTAAATGATGATGATCTTCCCACAAGTTGGGAGAGGAAACAATGCATATAAATCTTGATTTCATCTCAGCGTGAGAAGTCTTTATCCATCATCACTCATAATGAACAAGTCGTTAGCAGCGATGAATGGTGTTGGGGTTTTTTCAAACACCTCTTTTGTTCACTTTTTGGGTGACTTTTATTTATTTCCTGGGGTCAGATTTCCCTTCCCTGAAGGGAGGTTGGTAAAGGATTCACTTAGCTCAGTCTTTAAACTGCTTCCCCGCTTCGTGTAGCAGATGTTTTATTCTTTGTCCATTTGAAATTTGATTCTGCTTTGACTTTGTTACTTTTGCTCAGTAATTTAGAAAAGGCAGTTTTTCCTTCAGCTAATGCATTCACTTGTGCTGCCTTGGCCCTCGTGCTCAGAACCCTTTGCAGGAGCAGGGTATATAGGTGTGTGTGTGTCATTTGATGTGGGGGATAACTATGTAAGAACTAATTTAAATTCACTTTTTGTTAATTATCCATGTGATATCTCACCTCTCTGAGAGATCACCAGCATCCCTGCTGTGGATATGACCATAGTGGAAGTCACTTTGGTTCCTTTCAGGCATGTTTACGTGGGAACATGTAGCTGGCTTTCCTGGAATATTCAGTGCTTGCAGGTTTTGGTTGTGCTTGTGTCCAGAATTCCTGCAGCTGTCAGCTCCATGCCTTGGGGCCACTGTGAGCAGAGGTCTCACTCTGGGGAAGGTTCCTGCTAGAATTCCCAAATTACTGGGTTTCATAAATGAAATTTTTATTTTTTAACTGCTGATAAAAACCCACAGTGCATTCTTGGGATTGTCCTGTAATGTTGCCACATGGCTGAAGCGATTTCTCAGATCAGGTATTTGTGTATTAAATTGGTAAATCAGAAATGCTTATTGACGTTGGCTTAGCTTATCCAAAACTTCCCTTATTCCCAATTACATCCCTCTCCCAAATATGTGATTTTTGAGGCTTTAGGGGGGTATGAGGGCTTAGGACCAGACCCCTGATCAGTGGGGAGCATATGCCTCTCGCTGTCCCTGGGAATGCAGGGATGAAGGAATTGCAGATCAGACCCTGAGCACAGCACAGGCCTGTGCCACGGTGGTTCAGGCCATTATTAACGATGGGATTATGATGGCAAAGCTCTGAATAAAAGATAAGGCATAATTTAGGAGAAGCATTTCTCCTCATTCAGCAATGTTTCCTTTAAAGCTGATTGGTCTGATTTTTAAAAAGTTGTTACCAAAAATAGACTGAATGTGTTTATTTAAAGTTTTTTGAAAGGTTTAGTAAAACTGAAATGTCGATGTGCTTTTTTCCCTGTCTCCAATGGGCTCCAGATCAGCCTTTTCAGGACAAATTAATTTATTACATTACAGCTTATGCTGTTTTCAAGCACTGGTTGAAGCAGTTGCTTTCTGACCTGTTTTCACTCAAACTTACAGGACATTTTTCAGACTGGTCCTAAATTGGTAGGAAAATGTAAACCTGGTTTGGCTAATTTGGGTGAGGAAAATTTGGGGAATTCCTGTGGTAGAGCTGGGAGACATTTGTTCAGCATAACCAGGGCTGAAACACTAGACCAGCTTTCTCTAAATACTTTGTTCAGCCAGGAAGGATTATTTGTTGCATCAAGGTACGGCTCAGTAGGAGACAGAAGTGGGCTACAACCTTTGCTTCATAGAAAGGGGCCTGAAAAAACAGAAGTAATATTCTGGCTGTGCCTAGCTCTATTTAGATAAAATTATTGCAAACGGTTCAAACTATTTCGTGTTCCTTGCAATTCTCCTTTCTTAGTGTCTCAAGGCTTTTGACATATGAACTCTGACCATTTTTAAATAATGATATTTGAGTCAGTCGAGGGGAAATGCAGGTGGTGAAATAAGTGGGTGTGTTGTAGCTGAGAAAGCCACGGCCCCGAGTGCTTTCCTGAGGACGTGGCTGTCCTGCAGCAGGGCTGGGGCACCTGGTGACCTGTGCCACCACAGGCACCCACGGGGGTTAATGGCAGTGTTGGATATCTCCTGCCACGTGCCCGAATAACCAACTGGGAGGAGTTCATGGGAATGGCTGCAAGTTAGGAAAAAGCCTGCACCAGCCACTCAGTGCTGCGTACTGGAGAAGATAAATCTGCAGAGGAAATCGTTGAGGCAGATGTTTAATTAGTTGGAGCCAGGCTGGATAAATCAGGATAGGAGCTGTCTATGCAGATATGCCGGTGTGCCTTCCCTTCCTCCGGGCTGGTGTCACTGGCTTTAAAAACAAACTGTTCTTTTTGCTGAGGAAAGAAGCAGCAGAAAGAGTCATATAACCTCTCACTTACTGTAATGGATTCCCCTGTGTACACTCATAAAATAGAAAATGTAATTGATGTTTTCTTATGGTAATGAAAACTAACGAAGTCGAATACTTTATCATCAATTTGTTTAACCTATTGCATGCTCAGCAGCGTGTATTGCACAGGCATATTTTATGGGAGGCCTGGAAATAAAACACTGCTGCTTGTGGGATGCGCTTCTGGGGGACACTGGTCTAATCCAGGAGGGACCACCTTGAGTGGGCTCAGGGCATTGCTGACGTGAGAGGGTTTTCTGAAAATAGCCCAAATGGGAGAGACAGAGCCCGGGGCTGGGCTGATGCCCCAGCCACAGAGAGCTGGGAGCTCCATCAGTGCCACAGGGCTGGGCATGACCAGGGATAACAGCCCTTGGAGAACCCCAGTGTCCATGCGTGGTTTAACGATTTTTTGTATAATCCTGCCATGCCTACATCTTCTTGGGAGTGTTTATTTGAGCACTTCAGCAGCCAATGGTGTAAATATAAAATCTCTCTGCAGTGTGGCAGATCTGCAGAACAGAACTCACACGCTGGAGATTGGGAGTGTAAGAACTTCCTGTTCTCCTTGAATTTATCAGTGAAAATGTCAGATACGGTGCTGTCTGGATTTTGAACAGCTCTAATAACCGAGTCCTGGAAAGCTGTTTTAGAGGGTGAGATTTGGGTGTTTTAGTACTTGGTATAATTCTGCTCCCCAGAGATCAGTAACAGCCTTAACATTAACTTCTGGAGCAGGTATCTGTTAGACCTGCTTGAAAATCCCACCTCGGGCTTGGCAGAGGAGATTTTGTAGGTGGTACAGATCATGTTGCAGAACTGTGAAACACCATCGCCCCTAGAACTGGATTTGCTTTACTGGGAAATGATTTTCCTGCTCAGCCAGACCGGTGTGTGTTTCTGCTGGTCTTACTTTCACCAGTACTCATGTGTTGCCCCGTTAATGTGTAAGGAATTTGGGTTGTGGTGGCTGTGCGTTTCAAATCCTGTGTTAGGAAGGCTCAGGTGGAGCAAGGCAGGCACAGTTTTCAGAGATGGAGCACAGCCTGTGCTCCGAGGCTGGGGCTGACAGCAGCCCACAGTGTGCAGCAGGCAAGGAGATCTTATCAGGCTTTTTATATCTGCACCAAAGCCTGCGTTCAATATTCCCCATAAAATATGTTTGCATGGATTACGGTTTTAAGAACATAAGAAAGATGATGACTTCATCCTTGATACTTCATGTATCTTGATGCCATGGTGATTCTCAAATTAAATATGAGCAGAACTATATGTACACTTGGAAGTTATCTCCCTGCCTGTGAGCTGTCTCATTCCTGCTGCTCTTCAGCAAACACATTCCCTGGGACGCCAGTTGCCTTCTCCTCCAGAGCTTGACTGAATGGACTATAAATACTAATGTAAAGTAAATAACAATGCAGAGGGAATGTGTGCAGAGGCTTTGTTTTCAAACAAATTAAGCATCGATGTCAGTGTATAAAAACCGAATGTTCTTAGAAGGAGATGAGAGACAAAACTAAACAACATAAAAAGCTGAAATGTTAGAGTAATCCTGCCTGTTCCTGGTCCGTGTCAGCCCCTCTTCCTCTGAAATTTCTAGTGAACAGAGAAGTCTCCTTTGATTAATCTTGTCTGATTTTAAGTAGAAATTCTTTTCAGGGTGAACATGCTACTGATTATTATTTAATAGCTGCCTGCGACTGCAAACATCCCCAGACCAGAAAGGCTCAGTCCTTTTAAGAACAAAATGCTCTACAAGTTTAATTGTTATAAACAAAACCTTCTGCCAACATTGCACAGACGTGACCTGTATTTTCCGTAGGTTAGAGGGAGAGTTATTAGCTCAGTGTTCTGTGAGTTTGGAGAAAGATTAATACTTTTTCGATAAATGAAAACAGCTGCTTTGCAATAACATTCAAGTCCCTAGCAGCTGTCAACCAGTGCTTTTTGCATTCTTTAAAATGTGTAAAGTGACCAAAAATAGTCTAAAATAATCTTCCTGGTCTGTTTAAGTGTATTATTCCACTGCCACAGGAAGCTGAATAAGAAGAAAAGAGAGCGATTCAAGAAACAGGGATAGGACTTAGAGATAAAAGTCTCCATATCATATTTTAGTCTCTGCACCAGAACCAGGGGAATTACAACCTGCCAAGGCCAGGGCAAAGAGCCTGTTCCATCCCCAGGTCCCTGGGAGCACAGTGTGTTACAGGCCCAGGTTTTGTGGTGGTTGATCATTCCCATGTTTTAGATTTGTTCACGCGGTTTAGGTTACCCCTCAGAACCTGGAAACTCTCAGATTGAGAGTTCTGCTTGGGGCTCATCTCTGTTGGAGGAGCAGCTGGGGAGGAGAGATCTGAGTTGTGTTTGAAAATTCCGTTTCTGATGTGTCAGTGTCAGCACCACGTTTAATGTCAAATTTCATGACTTAAATGTTCCAAAACCACTGCTGGAGGAGCTGTGGGTCCTGCTGAGGTTTTCCTTCCTCATCGTACCTTGGTGGGAGAGTAGGACAAAAAAATGTCTGTAAAGGGAGGTGTGTGAGTGTATTTTGATTGCACATGTATGTATTTATTCATACATGTAGAAAAGGAGAATTAAAAGAAGCTATGTAAAGCCACAGCCCTGTGATTAAAGCACTTTCAACAGATGAACTACAATTAGAATAAACTGTCATTAAAGTTTGATACTGTCACGGAATGATGGTAACTGAGGAGTTTAAATTTAAAAGTAAATATGTTCGAGTAGGCGATGCATATGTTTGCTCTGACTCTTTCTGGGATGGAAGCCCCAGCATCTGTGACAGTGAAGAGCCAATTAATTTGTATTTCCTTGTGTTCACACTCGTGCTTTTCTGCTTAATGGTAGTTGTGAGTTTCTCTGGCTCCGAGTGCTTTGTTTTGGATCATTACAGCCTCCCTGCAGAGCCTGGTGCCCGGGTTATGAATGGCTCTACCTGGAAATACTTCAGCAGTCCTGCGTTTCCTCAATTCCGCTGGTTCTGTCAGCAGGGTTTGCATTGCAGAGCACCGATATCTGCAGAGCCTGGGCCAGGTTCCTGTCGAGGCGAGGGTGGGACACACAGCTCTGCTGTCCCAGCCCTGTCCCAGCCCTGTCCCCACTGTCCCAGCCCTGTCCCAACACTGTCCCAGCCCTGTCCCCACTGTCCCAGCCCTGTCCCAACACTGTCCCAGCCGTGTCCCCGCTGTCCCAGCCTTGTCCCAGCCCTGTCCCAGCCCTGTCCCCACTGTCCCCGCGCTGTCCCCTCTGCGCTGGTGCCTGCTGGCTCAGGAGCTCTCTGGCTCCTGTGGGCTCAGCACCCTGTGCCAGCATTCCCCGAGCTGGCCTTGGCTCCGCTGCTCGCTGCTCCCAGCCAGGAGCTGATCCAGGAAGGGAAATCTGCCCACGGTTTGTTTTTGTGGGGTGTTTCCTGCAGCAGGAGGGGTGAGCAGGGCGAGCCCCTCGCTGTGGAGAGGGGTGATGGAGCTGCTGGGAATGATTTCCCTCTGCCTCCAAAGCGCAGCTCTGCTCTGCAGTGAGGATGATTTATTCACACGCCCTTTCTCCCCAGCTGATGACGCTGAGCAGACCCCGGCGTGCCGGGGACAGGGATGTTGGTGCACATGGAACAGCTCGTCAGGAATAGTTTGTGAACAGTTGGTCAGAGCAGCAATGGCTACTTAGCCCTGTCCTGCTTAGCCTCATCCAGGCTGGGTATCAGCCTGGATGTGTAAGACAGATTTTTCATGCCTGGCCTCTGAAATGAAAGTGAAATATTGAACAGAGTCTAGTTTGGAGCTGTTGGTATCGAATTCATGTGGTTACTGGTTCTTCTGGATTGGTAATAATGCCGTAATTTGTGTGGCATTTTGAACTGTGCAGCTCAGTGTTTGGGAGAGTGAGATTTTTGTGTTTGTTTCACTCTCTCTGATGGGCAGAGGCTGTGCTGGTCCCTGGTACCTTCACGGGACCAGCTCCTCCCTGCTCTGTTCTCGTGAGCCCTCGAGTGCGCCGTGCTTGTGCTGCCCAAAGCTGCAGAGCAGTCGCTGCTGTCTCCATAGCCAGGGAGAAGAGCCTTTGTCACTTGATAAGCCTTTGTCACTTGAGACCTTGTTCTGATGTGCCAGGGATGCCCTCCTGGGCCAGCCCCAGGACGGTCCCTTGGGGCCGATCCCAGGCCCCCGCGCCACCTCCCAAAGCTGCCAGCTTAAAATAAAATCTGTATATTGGATTTCTGCTGTAGGTGCTTTACATTTTAGATCAAACATGATGATTTTGTCTCAGCTTTATTTAGAGCTACACACTGCTAATGCAAAAAGGTAGCAATTAAGTAAAACTCTTCTGTTGTTAAAACCCTCTGTGCACAGCCCTAGTTGCTGCTGGTCGTGCTGCACATTTGCTGTTCCCCAGAAAAGCAATCCAGAAATGAAGTGTTTGTTTCTTTTTAAGGGGCTTTTGACTAAATTCTTTAATTTCACTGGCTGTCAAGGTAGTGTTAAGTAAAATAGGTTTGAACTGCTGTAGTTTTTGTGTACTGGACTAGATGTCAGAAACCTTTGCCATCACTGGAAATTCTGTCACTCTGAATTTACTATCTGTTTCCCACAGCTGAATTCCTGAGCAGTGTGATTTAACACCTTGGCTCTCCATCAACCAGGCCTGGCATTTATTTGAATGCATTACACCACTGGTTTCCATAAACTATTTTACAATTGTTTCATATAAATGACTGTTTATTTCTACAAAAACCATCTGTATTTCTGTGGAGAGCGGCAGATAACTGTGTGTAAAATTCAGTAATGTCACAACAGTGTAAGTTAAGGAAAAACAGATTGGGCTTAAAAAAAAACCTCTCATGCTTGTGCGCAATGTTAAAAGTTTGTTTTCACTATTTAAATATCTTTATTTATTAACAAGTATTTGCATTTGTAATGATAAAATCTTTATTCCACTTCAGAGGTGTTGAGGGGCTTTGGGGATTTTTAGCGGATAAACAGATTTAAGATGTCCTCGCAGCAGCAGGATTGGAGATGTAAACATTCTGCTCTGCAGCCAGTTCCTCTCGCACTGTTTACATATTTTCTGTTGTTTTATTGTCATTGCCAAGCAAACAATGGAATCCTGCCCCTTCTGTCATGTTCTAAGGAAAATCCCACAGTGGGCCTGAGCCCTCTCCCTGTTCCCACCTTCTCTGCTCCGCAGAGGATGGATCCTGCTGCTCCCTCAGCCCTGTTTGTGATGCTCCAGTGCTCGCTGCCTGCCCCAGGGCTGTGTCCAGCGCCCCCAGGGAGCCACGGCTCCCCGAGCCTCCCCAGGGGACGAGGAGCTGCCTCGGTTTCCCTCCTCCCAGCCGGCACCCAAGGAGCCTCCACACTGAGCTATTTTAATTCCTCCATCTGCTGCCCATGTGCTGGCAGAGGGAACGCTGGAATCCAGCAGTCTTACACTTAGCACGACTGATACTTTCTGACAGACTATTTGAAATGATAGAAATACATAAATCTCCTCTTTTTTATGACCTTGTAATAGCTGCAACATATTTCCAGCAAATATTTTCTATAGCAATAATAAAAAAGCGATAACAAAAAAATAAATATAAATATAGTTTAAACTCAAGCGGAATCGCACTTTCAAAGCCGAGGGATGGAGCAGCGAAGCAATAAATCACAAATCCTTGTGAAAGGAGGGACTTGAAAAGGAAAGTCCCACAGACATCAGTGTTAAGTGTTTATCAACAGGGGTTTTTTGACTGCTCTGCTGTCTCCTGCCTGTGCACAGTGCTCAGGCACAGCTCCATTCCTTTTTTCTTGTTCCCTCCTGCCCAGCTTCTATTGCCGTGGCTGTTCAGCTGTGGCTGCCTCACTGTCCACATTTCTAATATTTTCTTTCTTATTTTTGTTGCTATTTTTTCTTTTCCTTTGTTATTTCCTCTGCCCAGAGCAGCTGTGGCTGCCCCTGGATCCCTGGCAGTGTCCAAGGCCAGGCTGGACAGGGCTTGGAGCAGCCTGGGATGGTGGAAGGTGTCCCTGCCATGGGCTGGATGAGCTTTAAGGTTCCCTTCTGTGGTCCCACGGCTCTGGGCTGCCCTGTGAGCAGGCAGCAGAGCCTGGGCCGTGCTGGAGCTCAGCTGTGGAGGAGCTGCACCCAAAACTGTGGACATTTACGGTGCTGCTCACTCCAGCTGCTCTCGGGGCTTTGAGCAGGGAGTCAAGGGCAGAGCACTTTGCTAGGCTTTGTCACCACACAAACTGCAGAACTGTAACCCCAGCCCACAGCGAGGAGCAGAATTAACAGGTGACACTGATGCCGGTGATTTTTGTATTTTCTTTTTCTACCCTTTTTATATGTTTTTATACCCTTTCCCTTCCCTGTTACCCTCTATGCACACTCCTTGTACCCTGCACAAATACTCCTTGTACTTTTAGCCCTACATGTTTACAACCCTTGCACTCTGATATTTAGCTTAGTTTGGGGTCCTGCAAAGCGACGAAGACCAAACATTCATATTATCTCAGAACTAGAGGCTCCAAGCTGTTCTCTCTTGGAACGTGTTTTGGTAAACTAGGCTGTAGTCTCATTTGGGAGGGGGTCGGGTTTGGTGTTAGAATAGGAGGCAATTATTCATTTATTGAGTTTCTTATTGGGGGATATTAAGTAGATATGCTAATTTGGTGAAGTCCATAAAATCCGGTACGCGTTGTCCGGGTTGTTCCGGCTCGTCCCTCGCTCCATGGCGTTTTCCACCTTTGGTGAGTCTGGGCACCTCGGATCCTATTGAACCGAGGTAAATTCCCTTTTCCCTGTACTGCTGTGTCTGCTCCATATTTTCACTAGCCTGTTTGAGGCATCAACACGAGAGGAAATGCCATGTGCAGGGCAGACACGGGCACGGCTGGGGCAGAGCAGGCTGCGAGGAGCTGCAGACCATCGAATGGGATGGTGGCTTTGCCATGGCATGCTTAGATTTCCAAAAAAGATTTGACAAAGGCTCATAAAGCAATTAAGCTGTCACAGGATGAGAAGGAGGATTGTCACATGGATTAATAATTGATTAAAAGACAGGAAACAAAGAATAGGAATAATGGCCCTCAGTGATTAGTAACTAGGTTACTGGTGGAGCTCCAGTGGAACTGGTGGAACCTGCATTGTTCGTTAATGTGGGGCATGGAAAGGATGTGAATGCTGATGTGACAAAATGTGCTGTTGATACAAAAGGGGTAAGAGCAGTGCAAATAAAAGCTGTCTGTGAGAAGCACTGCAGAGGTATCCACAGTGCTGAGTGACAGGACAATAAAATGAGAGAGGGAATTCAGTGTCAATGAGTACAAAATAATATACATGGTGAAAAGCAACTGTAACTATATGTGTACAATGATGGGCTCTAATTACCTTCCATCAGTCAGGAAAAGTATCCAGCATCATCAGGGGTACTCAGAGTGTTCTCTGAACGCTTCAGCTCCATGGAGGAGGAGGCAGAAAGACAAATGGAACATCAGGAATTAGGTCCGTAAATCCCCACGTACCCACATCTTAATTGCTGTATTTTGTCTCAAAAAAGAGAAGTGAAGAGATGCAGAAAGGGATGAGCATGAAAATGGATCAGGCATGTGAAATGAGGAGCAGATGCTGAGGAGGGAAGGGCTTTTCCACTGTGGAGTAGGCACAACTAGATACAAGAGGTGTCTGTGAAGTGCAGGCAGTGGGGACAGTGAATTGGGAAGGTTTTATCCTGGGAATTCAGAGACAGGAGCTGCTCACCCCAAAGATTGGGGTGGCAATGGCTCTTTGGAACAAAAGGAATTCTTTTCTTCACCCAGTGTAATAAATTCGGGTGGTAAATGTCATGGAAATGGGAAATTCTGAAGTGTTTTGGACAAATGCACGGACGGTAAAGGGAGCAGGAAGAGCTGACAGATAGCACAGGTGGAGCTGGGGTGTTGGTGAGAATTTGGGGAGCTCTTGAAGGTGAAGAGAGGGACACATGGGCATAGGGATGTGTTTTGTTGCAGAGACTAACGCTGTAAAATATAGGCTCAGTTTTCAACCATTTGGGAATTTTCTTGGCACTGGTCTTTTTAGTTTAGGCTTGACAAGTCCACAAACATTAAATATGCTTTCTATAATGCTTATTTCACCCTAGTAACTGGTTTGAAGATGGAGAGGGGTTTGGTTGGGGTTTTGTTTAAAGCCTGGCTCCCTTTTGCAGTGTTAGTATTGTTTATTGTGCAGATTCACCCCTGACCGTGGCATTCTTCATTGCTATTGAAAGTTAATGGGGGAAAAATTGCATTCCAAACATTTGAACCCGTAGTAGCCATGGCTGAACTTAGTTGATCTCTGGTGATCGGTTCAATTTAGTTACGATTTTTAGCCATTAGGCTGGGGCTGAATGATGGTGATTTGGTTGAGGCCAAATGTCTGCAGAAAATTGGCTGTTTGATAAGAGCCCTGTTATCAGAGGGGGATACTTTCTCATTTACATTTAGATGAGTATTGATTATTTATTTACTCAGAGAAGTGAGATTCGTTCCCAATCTTATCTCTCTAGTCTCTGCTTGTCAGCAGAAAGAGAGAGAGAGCTCCTGACAACAGCCCAAGATAACAGCACTTTGTAGTGGAGATAAAAGTTGGAATGGGCCTTTTTCTAGTCTTGACTGAAAGGATAAGTTTTAAAAATTAGAACTGATGGGTCGTGCTTTCAAAAGCCCTTTCTGAAGGCTTTGCAGCTTAAATGGCAACAGAATTGGTTTGTTGATTTGCGGGTGGCCCTTCCCTTCTGCAGGGGTCGCTTAATTTGATTATAGGGTGGGATTCTTCCCAGGCACCTTTGTGTGCATGCAAGGAAGCTGTGGGTCCTGGGGTCTGCTTCCTTGGTTTTAATTCCTGATAAACATTCCTGTCTCTGAAGGGGTGTTTTGGAATAGCCCAGGGGGTATCTGTGGACAGAATCCACCGTGAGAGTGGTTAAGCAGAGGTTAAGATGGAAAGGATGTGTGTGATGGAGCATCATCCGCAGGTGGGGTGTGGAGCCCTGGGAGCTGCCAGCAGCAGGAGAGCTTGGCTTGGGGCACCAGCCAGGGCATCCATGCCAGGGTTTTAAAGGTTTATTTTACAGCTGCATTGAACATTTGCATGAGATTGCAGAAATCCATAAAATCCATCTTTGGTATTGCCACTTGAAATTTTGTTGAAATTCACAGAGCCGAATTCCATTAGGAGAACATTAAATTATCCAATATTCCTACTACAATGACATCATTTGAACTTGTGAGAGAAGCCTGGTAGTAAAACTCCTCCACAGACTCAGCCTAATGTTCTTCATCTGTTGGGAAGCAGAGGTCATGTAAATGTGGACAGATATTTAAAGCAAAATTGAAGAGTAGATACTCTCTAAAAATCCATTTGCACGTTTTTATTAATTTCTCAGTGTTTACTTTTTTATTAATTTCTCAGTATTTTCTGGTTTTAAGGAGTTATCCATAAGGCAGGTTGACCTGCTTCCTGCTCTGGAGCTCTATTTCCCTGCTTTATTAGCAGAGTTAATTCAGGCTTGATGCAAACTGGATAAAACAATTTACCTGATCACAGAATTCTCAGGCTGCTCCAGATAAAAATGATCCTTTGTCCCTGGCACGGTGGTGCTGAGGGGAGTGATCCCTGGTGGCTCTCCGTGGGGCTCAGAGCATGGGGACTGTCTCTGATGTTGTGATGTTTTTTGGAGTGGTGGCATCGGATCCGCAGAGAGGGACAGTCAGCCCTGCCTGCATTTAACCTTTCCGTCGTGTCCCTGAGATCCTGAGATAATTGCCAGGCTGGAAGGGTTGGACCTGGGGGGCACCAGGCCAGGCTGGGGCTGGGGGGAGCTGCCCCTGCTTCGCTCAGCGCTCAGTTCCCAGTGGGGGGAATCTCACTCCTCCCTCGGCTCTGATTTTTGGTGTTTTGGGGTGGGAGCAGGCGAGGCTGAGCGGGAGGCAGGGAGCTGGGGCACAGCGGAGGGCACAGTCCTGGTGACACTGAGGCTCTGTGTGCTGCGGGAGCACTCGGAGCAGGGCTTTGGGACAGTACCAGCAGCACAGATGTTCAGTGGGAGCCAGCAGTTCCCTTGGGAATCTCTGGAATGGCTTGGGGTGAACAGACAAAGCCATTGGGTTTTGCTCTCGCTGGTCCTCTTCTTAAACCTACACCAGATTTTAAATCCAAATTGATTTACTGCTTTGAGGTTTGTTTCAATTCAGTATATTTTGCTTCTGCCTAACAAGCAGGCCTGTGTTTATTTAATTTGTTTGAAATTTAAATTGTTAATCACATTTCCAGTAGCCGGGAGAGGAGCAGTGATGGTGCTGGCTCTGTTTGCTGTTCTTTGTGCTGCGCTGAGATGTCTCCGCTGCTTTTCGAGCGTGGTTTGCGCTGCAGATGCTTCGGTGGCTCCACGTGCCCTCACTGGTGGTGCTGGGCAGGATGTGAGCCCGGGGGTCTCCTCCTGTGTCCTGCACAAAGCCTGGCACTGTCTGCTCTGAGTGGCATTGGGACCGAGGGGTGTCCCTATGCTCCACTCAGGGGGATGCGCCTGGGCCAAGCAGGGAGAGCTTCACGTGGCTTTGGGGAGATGGAATGAGAAGCTGTAATTGAAATTCTGCTGCAGTAAATTTAGAATTAATTGGCTAACAAATTCCATTCCTTAGGCATGCCATCTGAGGCTGAAAGACTTAATTTTTTTATATATTTTAAATATTTCATCATATATTCTCATAATTCAAAGTCAGCAAACAGTCAGAAATCTTTTAAGTACTGGTCAAGAGGGAACAGATTTCGTTATCTTAGTTCTAGGTTTTTTGTTACCTTGAGACCTGGTTAAAGGTGCTTTGAATCACTTAAGATTTTCCAGGTATCTGTTTAGGTTATTTTACTGGATTATATAGAAAATACACAGCTGAGGTCTTGGTGTGCACTTCAGCTCTCAGGCGTGAGGAGGAGTGGAGTCGCCCTGTGCTGCTGCAGGGTGGAGGAGGACAGGAGGGCATTGGGAGGAGCTTTTCTTCTCTGGGGTCCCACCTGGAGCTTGGTGCACATGGGGCTTCACCTGCAATTGCATCAGTGTGTCCTGCTTTTGCTCCAGTTAAGGCATGTAGTTTAAGGATCCATTCAACTAAAAGATTTTTTTTTTAAATGGCCTAGTTTGTGTAAAAACAATTTTTGATAAATTTTCTGTAGTTGTAAAACAGCTTTTTAAGTGGTATTTTCTTTCCTTTGGGGATTTGGTTGGGGAAGAAAGAAGTTGGCGCCCGAATCTTGAAGATCTACTGTTAAAATGTGAAAATAATTGATTCAGAGCAGCAGCTTCTGTCTGTCTGTGTGATGCAGCTTGGTGGTAATAGTGCACAGAATTCTGGAAAAGCTAAAATCCACCTCTTGGTGCCCTGCCTGCTCCGTGCAGCCCTGGAGCTGTGGCACATTGTTCCAGGCCAGCGCTGGTCACTGCTGGCGTGTGAGAACAGCCTGACCCTGCCCAGGTGGGCGCTTGGCCAGGCGGGTTTGACCCCAAAATGCATTCCTAAGGAAGGGCTGGTTCCCTTGCCAGGGTTTCACCCCAAAATGCATTCCTAAGGAAGGGCTGGTTCCCTTGCCAGGGTTTCACCCCAAAATGCATTCCTGAGGAAGGGCTGGTTCCCTTGCCAGGGTTTGACCCCAAAATGCATTCCTGAGGAAGGGCTGGTTCCCTTGCCAGGTGTTTCCCAGTGCAGCAGGAGGGATGGGCAGCAGGGAGCAAACACCGGGGGCTTCACTCAGCAGAGATGGCCAGAAAATCCCCCCAGATGTGCAGCGAGGTCTGGGCAGGTGTTCCTCACAGCTGGCCACACTCCTGCCCCGCAGCACAGGGGTTTGGGGCAGGCTTCTGTGGTGGGGGAGCACCGTGGGAGTGTTGGTCAGGGTGTGTCAGCTCACACTGGGACATGAACACCGCGGGGATGTGCTGTTTCCTTCCACGCCATTGTCCCCCTCTGACAGGGCCCTTCCCCTTGGCCAAGAGCTGTGAGACATCCCCACACCTGCCAGCTGGGCTGCGAGTAACCTCATGTTAGTTGAACGTGCTAAGCCGTCACTTTGTTAGAAAACAGATGATTTTACAAGTTACTTTATGTTTCAGGTCCTCAGTATCGGCTGGAGAAGCAGAGTGAACCTAATGTCCCAGTAGATTTAGACTGTACCTTGGAGAGCCAGAGCACTTTGGAATTCTGCCTTGTCCGGGAGAACAGTATGTTTCCCCTTTTCACTTTTGCTCTTGTAAACTGCTTAAACTCACTTAAGTTATGTATTTTGGAACACAAGCTGTACTGTCTAGGCAAGTACATTTTGACAAGACTCTCTGTCCCGAGGCACTTCTTCGTGGTGCCAAAACAATATTCCAGAGGGAAATGATGGATTTCATACCTTTAGTAAATAGTCTGCATCCTGTTTATCACTTCATGATTAATCTTTTGCTGTTAAACTCTACTCTGTAAAGTTATGACCAACCCTGAAAAACACAAAATATGAACCTGTCTGTGCTGCAGACATTGCTCAGTGAGTCGAGGGGTTGGCCTGCAGGGTGCTGTGGCTGTCAGAGGCACTGGGGTTTTCTAATAAAATTTAAAGAAATTAGCCATGCAGAAATAACTAGAGCAGTTTGATGATTTTTGAAGTGCCAGACAAATAATCTACTCTCCAGCTATGCTCAAGTATTTTCATTCTATTACTGTTTTAATGGTCTTAATATTTATTTCCTGATATATTTCTTTACATGAAACTACATGAAACTTTTAAAAAAGACATTTAACATTGATTTGTGTTTGTTCTCCATGGTATTTTGGTCCATTCTTCATTCTTTACAACAGCCACGCTCTCGGTTTTGGGGTTCTTTCATTCCATTTTGTGTAAAATGTTGATTGTACTAATGAGCACAATCCTGTCCTGCTCTCAGCCAAGCACACTGCGCAGAGCCGCAGTAAGAGCCTGTTTCAAGTAGTAGCAGAGTGTTTTCTTTCTGTGCAAAGGTTAAACCTTTCCACTGATGCTTTTTGGCCATAGCAGCTGTGTCTGCCCAGAATGGCAGCAGAGCATCCCCGAAGCTCTCCTGGCTCCAGCAGTGAGCAGCAGCTCTGCTCCGCTAAAGGAACAGCCCCACAAGCTCCCAGTGCTGCTGGGGCTGAGATTAACACTCACAGCTCTGCCTGCTGCTCTCCATGGGCTGGGATTGCTCCCAAAACATTCCTGCTGCTCCTGGTTCATTTCTTCATAAAAAGGTTCTGAGAAACTGTAGGAGAGACCTTGGCAGGAGGGAGCAGGGGGGCTGTGCTGAGGAAATGGAGCAATTCTGACCTCACTAATCGAGTTGTGCTCTTCCACAAGCCAGAATTCCCCGACGTCTGCATCCCACCTATTATTTTTGTATCGATTTTTAATCTATGAAACGATGCACACTAGTCATACTTTCATGGGTTTTGCATCTGATTTAAAATAACATTTTTTTAAACCCAGGCTCTGTAATTAAAAGGATACTGTATATACCGCATGTTTAATGTATTTTCACGATCTGTGGAGGAATCCATAGCTGTGTCTCCTGCAGGTCTTTGCTCTTGTGAGTGGCTGGGTTCAGGTTGCACCATGGCTTAAGGAGTAAATCTGTTGTAAGTTTGTGAGTGGTGTAGCAGGAGGCAGTCAGTCTGCTCTGCTCCAGGAGAGGCTCAGGAGCCTTGGCCCAGAATAAATGTCAGTCACAGTGTTGAGGGGACACTTCTCCCTTCTCCTGAAGTCCTCGTGCTGCACTGCTCCCCTTCCCTGCCAGGCCAGGGGACAGAGAGCGAGCCCTGCTCACCTGCAGAGCCCTGGAGAGGTGTGGGATGGATTTGCCAGGTCAAAATTCCCTTAATTGCTGAGCTCTCCTGCCCTCATTTAGCAAATCAGTGGTGCCCATGGAAGGGCATGAGCTGGGCCCTGCTAGGGTGGGGATTCCCATGGCAGGGAATGCCCTGGGCTGGACCCCAAGGGCTGCCCAGGACCTCTCCGTCCCTGCCCTGTGCCATGGCATCCCTGCCGAGCTGGTGGCCTTTGTGGCACCCTCAGGCAGTGCTGGCACATGGGACAGCAAAGGCAGGATGGACGCTTGGACACTGGAGCTCAGGAGCAAGTCCAGCTTGGGTTTGTTCAAGGCTGACAGGAGGCCAGGCAAAATAGTAAAAGTGAATTTGGCCTCTTTTTGAATGTTTTCTGAATTGGTACCAAACTCAGATAAGGACTGCAGGAAAAATATTATGTTCATAATTTCTGCCCCCACATGGGTGATCTTGAACTGACCCTGCCTGTCCCTGCTTGGGGCTCTGTGCTGTTCCTGCACACGGTGGGGCTCCAGGGCAGTGCAGTGTGTGAGATCAGTCACAATTCCTGCCTTGTGCAGAGCCTGGCTCCCTCTACACAGTCTGAAAGTAGATTTTGGGGTGCTTGGGAGCTATCTTCTGGCATGACATTAGAATAGAAATATTGACAGTTTTGCACTATTAATAAAATAATGGCATGACAATCCTATCATCAAACTGAAATATTCACTTCGTGCATTTTGTCTTGATTTGAAATACTTTTAGCTTTGATATGCCAGTCAGGACAAACTCTGTTGTAACAGCTATTACTTGTAAATGTGCTCTTCACAGTCTCAGAGTAATTTATAAATATATATAGATGATGCCAAGCATCTGCTGGGAGAAGAGCAGCCACATTCCTTTGGGCAAAGAGAAAGTTTATATTTCAGGGTATTAAATGAAACAAAAACTTTCCATTATTAAGAAATATGTATGGAGAAATCCCCTTTCCATCCAGCATTTGCTAATAGCATTCAGGCTAATAAACTGCTTCCAGTGTGCAGAACTTTTAACTTGCACAAAGATTTATCTTTAAACTGAAAGCTGCACTTTGTAATGTGAAATGCCTTTATGTGTGGTAGCAAGCCATTCATGGCTAATTTAGTTTTATTCTTGCCATCTTACTTCTGGAAAGTTCCTCTTTCTCATTTTATCATTAGATAGTAATTAGTATTCAAGGGAAATTGGTCTTAATATATTAAAATTGGTTTAGTGCCTTTAGACCTATAGCAAAGCCAATGTCTTATTGGAAAATGTAATTGGGGACTCTGTGTATGTAATTAATTGTATTGCAATTAAGAACTTTCATTAAGCAATATTCTAGTACATTAAAGTAATAAGGGACATTTTTGCAGTGCAGTTAACTTTGTATTTTGTTGTTTTATCGACGAAATAGAGGTTCACTTGTTCTTGGATAGGCTGCATATGACATTTCAATATTCTGGTATTCCTAATGTGTCGTTTTTATCTGTCCTGTGGTGCTGGCAGGGGTCCCTGTCAGAGGAGGCTCCTGGTTTAGCTGAGTCCCCATAGGAGGAGGCTTTTGGTTTAGCTTCTGCCTTGTTTCCAGCTCATAGGTCTGGTGCTGTTGTTCCACTGCTGTTGGTCTCATTTGGAAATCAGGATTTTGGATGAGGAGATTGGCCCGAGTGACCGATTTCACTGTTTCGCAGGGATTCAGGGTCCCGGGGCTGTGTGGGCAGCCCAGGGTGGGGTGGAGGGGTCACTTCTGCCATGCCAGGGGTCCTGTCCAGCACAGGTGCCATTGTGACCGCACACGGCGAGGACAGAGCTGTGGGGATGTCCCCCTGGTTTGCAGCGTGGAGGAGATCCTGGCAGTGCCATTGCCATCCTCTGCTTCACTTCCAGGCACCGCCACAGCACAGTCTTTCAAGATGCTTTTAAGTGCACCAAAAAGTTTGACATATCTCAGTGTATCTTTGGAGTAGTGCAGCATGAGGGTTTGACATGATACATTATGATAATCCATAGTATAGAGACATTAACACAGGGGTCTGTGACAAAATGCATTGTAATGTCTCGGAAGGAGCCATTACAATTTATCTTGTCATTCTGGAGCATGGAGTGGTTGCAGTGTTAAGATGGTTCTGCATAAATTCACATGGAGACTGTTTAATTTGATTTTTGGAATCCTTTCAAGTCAAATGGCGCAGCCCAATTTGTAGTTTAACCCTTCAGTGTCCTCCTTCCCCAAGGAAGGTCCGTGGTGCGTGGGGAGGGCAGCGCTGGGAGAGCTGTGCTGGGAGTCTGGGACGTGGGAATCTCCTCTTTGTGCTCTCTGTGGTTTTGGACTCATTCACCAGCCCATGCTCACACTGCTTTGGTGCAGGCAGGAAAAATGGTTACCATAAGTGACATTGTGGAATTGCAGAGGTGCTCCCTGCTCAGGGGGCTCCTCTCCTCCCACCTGCAGCTGTCCTGCTGAGGGACACAGCCCCAGCAGCTTCCCGTGCCGGAGCAGGGAGCGTGTCCTCCGCAGCTCTCCGTGTCCGTGTCCAAGGGGATCCTGCTCCTGCAGCCACAGCCTGTGCCAGTGGCACTGCCAGGGCTTTCCTCCCCGAGCCGCAGCCTTTCCTGGCAAACCATCACTGGAACCCAAACATGGAACCCCACCACGGCTCCCCTGTAATCCCATACCCACGGGAATGTCAATCCCGGTGAGAAAGGTCAGCACAGGGAGCATTAGTGTTGAGGCTGCTCCAACAGTACAAATCTCAAACAAAATTAATGCTGAAAAATCTGACGAGTTGGTACCTGCTTTGCTGGAGCTTTAAGATCTGTACTAAAACTCCATCATCTCATCTTCCCGTTATTAAAATTTCAGCAAAATATAAAGTTTTCATTAATCTCCTGCAGCAAATTTAGTTCTCTGAACTGGCAGTTGGTTCAGCTTTTAGGACTACATTAGCCAGGATATTAAACAAAACGTGTCATTCCTCAGGATCTCCTGTAAGAAGCTAAATCAGTTTTCAAACATATTTATGCCACTTTATCTACCAGCATCTGAATGATCATTTCGAGCTGAGGTGCTTTATTAGCAGCTGGCATCGAAATTACTCCATGCAATTATATATCGCATTATAGTAATGTTGAAATTGGTGTTAATCCAACGTCATAAAATGTAAAAAATCTTTAACGCCTGTTATATTTTTTCAGTAATTGGCATTTTGGCTTAATGAGTTGTTGCCTTTTATAAAGGTAGTACCTGCAGTGGTAATGAGAATACTAATCAGTAAATAAAGTGCAGCGCCACATCAGCGTGCCCCAGGTGCCACCGGCACAGGGGAGATCTGTGCTGGTGCTGGCACCGAGGGTGGCACCTCTGGGGACAGATGGGCACCTGGGTCCTGTCCCTGGGCTCCTTCCCGGTGACGGGGGGGTCCCGGCAGGTGCCCCTCAGCCCCCAATCCCTGCGCCCCAGGGCTGCCTCGTGCTGCCCGGGAAGCGACCACGGGGATGGTGTGCTGCTCTTTGTGCAGCCACAGACCTCATGGCCTCGGTGCCTTGCTGGTTTTGTCCTGGGATGGAATTCCTCCTCCCAGAGACACGAACCTGAGCATTTGGTGTCCTCTCGGGCAGCTCGCGGTGGTGGCACCGCCGTGGCGGCTGAGCGTGCGCCGTGCGCCAAAGCTCTCTCAGCACTGTGGCCTTGTTTTGCAGGTTCAAGAGGAGAAGAGGTGTCGGAGGAGGATCCCCAGATCGACATTGCCACAGTCCAGGACATGCTCAGCAGCCACCATTACAAGTCCTTCAAAGTCAGCATGATCCACCGGCTGCGGTTCACCACGGACGTGCAGTTAGGTAAATCAGTCTGTGCCGCTGCTGCAGCCTTGGGCTGGCTCCGACAGCTGCCTGGCCATCTCAGCCATTTTGGAGTAGTCATTATCACCTTGGTCCATTTTCTCATGGAGCGTTTGAAAGTGTTGCTGGCATTTCAGCAGTTAAAAATATTGCTTTCGGTTGAAAATACTTCAGTATTTTTATTATTCCCAATCAGTTGCACATGTTGCCTCTGAACGAAGGCCATTATGTAATGACCTCGTCTCTTTTTTTTGGTCTAGGCTTCCTAATGGAAAGCTTCTTGCCAACTGTTTTGTTATTTTTAAATGAGGCTTTGCAAAATTGGGAATTACTGGGTTTTTCCTTTTCTGAGACTGAAAGAGTTTAACGACCTAGTGGAAACTTGAGGTGGAACAAAATAAACGAGCATTCTCTAAAGGTTTTATATTGTCCTTATTGGCTTGCTGAATGCTTTTGAAAACCTGAAGGCCAAGGGCTGACAGAATCCTGAATTATAAAAGCCCCATTACTGTTTTAAAATGATTGAATGGCTTTTTATCTTTGTGTTTAAATTGTGAAAATTTGATTAATGATGCATTGGTAGGTGACCTGTGACATTCCTGCAAATGCTTCCATAAAGAAATGATTCAGCAGTAAGATATTAAGTGCCATAATGTTTACAAAATACATTTATTCCGTAGAATTCAGTAGAATTGTTAAACTATACCAACTCCTGTATTATTGTCACTACAGTCCCTTCGTTCTTCCATCCTGAAGCACATGTGAGAGTACAAGTCTGTAAAATTCTCCCAGAAGAGGCTTTTTTGGTTTATTTGGAGCTGTCTAGTTAAGGCAGGATTTATCTGCTGGTGCTGGAGCAGGGCAGTGCTGGGCATGTTCGCTGCGTCTGAGCAAACTCTCAGGGTGTGATAGTTTGCTTCCAGTGAAGTTTGACTCACTGTATCTGGGAAGTGTCAGAAATGAGAGCTTGAAAAGGTCATGACAGATCACTAAAGATAAATGGTTAAGGGAGAAGAGCTGTTAAATGAAACAAATGGCTTAACTTGTGCAGCAGTGGAGGAGCTGACCCTGCCCAATGCTGTAAGGACCATAAAATTTCCCTTTTATAACAATCTGTGAACTTGTGTGATTTTGATGGCAGTGCACTGACAATGGGGTTTTATAATCTAATTATTTTTTGAAAATCCAAGAAAACCCCAGCAGGGTGTTCAAAGCTTGGGCAAATGTAGAAAATCAAAATCTTTTGATAAAGTCAGAGTAAGTTGCTTGGGTTTTTCGTGAATTTGTAAAAGATATTGAAAGAGCAATGCTAGTAAAATAAGGACTGAGAGGCTGTTTGGGTTTGGGCTGATGAGTGTTACATTACCTGTGAGTGACAGAGTGCCTTTTCCTCCCTGAAATGGAAAAAACGGGGGCTAATTGTCTGTCTTTGCTCATGGTGAGTGGTCTGGGAGCTGTTCTCCAGCAGTTTGATGATGGCCCATTGCAAAGACCTCTTTGCAGCCTTTTGGGCCATCAGTTCTACGTGGCAGCCATGGCACAGCAAGAGTGAAGAATCCCACGCCATTCCTTTGCTCCTTGGCACATCAGTGCTGGCAGGAGCTGTACAAGAGTGCCTTGCACGTTTTGAAATGTCTTAGCTGTTTTGAGGCCTGACCATTGAATTTGAGACAAGGTTTATGAAAAATGTGGGCGTGAGTTTGGTTTTCTGTACATTGTGCATAGCTCTGTAGTAAAAGGTGATGTGTGGATGGCCATGGGAGGAGTGCCCAGCACTCTGAGCTATTAACCACTTTTGGTTATTATTAGAGGTTATTATTAACCACTATGAGGTTATTGCATTTAAGATGTTGGTTTAAGGTCTGGGTTTCTGTTTCAGCTCATATCACAGAGTAGTGCACACACAGCAGCACTCTCAGCAGTTTTACAAAGGCTCTATCAAGTTGTGGAGGAAGAAGACACATTTCCTTGTGTATTACATTAGCAGAACTAACAGGAGCATATTGTCTGGGAAATAAACGCTGGCAGGTATTTCAGAAAGGGGGGGCAGCTGCAGACCCCAGCAAAGGGAGCAAGAGCAGAACAGTGTTACTGGGCCCATACATTTCTTTTGGCTAAATGAATGAATTTAAAAAATAGTGGAAGGAGCATTTTTTACTTGGGCTTTGAGTATGAATGATTTGTGCTGCGAGACAGAGACTGCAGAAGCCACAGACACAATACTGTTTCGATTTTAAGTTTCAACACATCCAGATTGTGAGAACAATAACACAAAAAAGACAACATTCTTTGTCAATGTGCTCTCTGGATGTGGGTGAGCTTGAGCCAGCGATGTCGAGATACAGAAATAATGGATGAAGTATACAGCAACAATTTGCAGATAAAAATAATAGAAGTTAAAATGTATTTTACATGATAAAAAAAGATGAAAGAGGAGGAAGTCTGTTCCATCTGAGATGGTTACAAAATGGTGAAGTAGCCTCTGCTGAGAAGATTGATGCAATGGGGAGTGACCTTGGCTTGGAGCAGGAGCTGGTGATGTATGTATGAGCATCTCGCTGCTAAATGGACCCAGATTTGTAGCACTAATATACATGGAAGCCCAGAACCAAACTCAGGATGGCAATAAATCAACAGCCACTTTGGGTGTCATTTCTGGTTTATATTCCACTATTGTTCTATCACTTTAATTCATGTCACTATCATCTGTTCATCTGGAACAGTTTTATATAATTTTCCAGTGGAGTTACCTGACAAATCCTATCAAATTAACAAGGTGCATTAACAGTATTGACTGACTGTGCATTCTAAAGTTGCAGGACCATACAGTGAATTTTTTTGAGGATATTTTTAGGGTGATGCTCCTAGAGGAAGGGATGAGGAACAGCCCTCACACACAAAGAATTTGCACCTTTATTTTTAGAACTTCCGTTGACTTTTTTTTTAGTGAGAAAGTAAGACTTTGTATCATCAACTTCCATATTTTCCTGAAAGTACAGCAAATACCATTTGGAATAATGAACCATTACAGTGAAATACCAGCGCCGATTTTACATAATCTGTCCAAAATTAAATCTCAAACCAAAATGGGCTCCAGATACAGCCTCAGCCTACTCAAGTGAGTGAGTTCCAGCAGCCTGGGTGTTAATTGGACTCTTGATACGATGCTTAATTGAAATGTGATGTCTGTGAAGTGACACATGTTTGATGACAAAGCCATTGTTGGATGGATGGGGTGTTCCCTAACCTGTCACAGATGCAGCGTGGGCGAGGCTGACCTGGGCTTGGGGCAGCGAGAGCCCCCACAGGCTCCTGCCTCCTTGGCTTTGGAGCTGCTCAGAGTCCAAACTGTTGTGATTTGCAAATTCAGACATGACCAGGTTTTAAGAAATACCGAGTTAATTTTGGGGGGCCTGGGAGAGTCGCACGTGTGTGCCATCTTTCCTTTATTTTGTCACATCTCACAGAAGTTTCTTCATCAGCTTCTTTAGGGTTTTTTGTGCTTCAGACGAGCCAAATGGGATGTATTTGAAAGTGGCAGTCAGAACCCTCAGGAGGGAGAAAGTTCTCTGATGTTTTTCCAGAAATGGAGGAGTTAAACGATATTTAAATATTTTTTTCCTATATTGCTTTCTTTTGTCAATGTGTCATGCACTTCCCCCTGTAATTCACGACTGAAGACACCTAATTGTTTCTAAGGCTCTGCACGCCTAGATGTAAAAAGCTGCCTGGGAAGTTTGTTCCAGCAGGATGCTCCCTGCCCCTGCACTGGTGTGGCCTCACCTCGAGAACTGTGTGCAGATTTGGGCACCACAGTGTAAAAAAGACACTAAGCCATTAGAGAGCATCCAAAGGAGGCAACGAGGACGGGGAATGGTCTGGAGGGGAAGTCTTATGAGGAGCAGATGAGGGCACTTGGTTTATTCAGCCTGGAGGAGACTGAGGTCAGACCTCGCTGTGCACTTCAGCATCCTCACGAGAGGAAGCTCAGGGGCAGGTGCCAATCTCTGCCCTCGTGGCCAGGGACAGGACTCGAGGAAATGCTGAAGCTGAGCCAGGGGACATTTGGGTTGGGTATCAGGGAAAGGGTTTTTGCCCAGAGCAGCACAGGTTGGGATTCCTGGGGTGTCCTGCCCAGGGCCAGGAGTTGGATTCCACGATCCTGCTGGGTCCCTTCCAACTGAGCGTGTTCTGAGTCTGTGTTTCTGTTATTGCATGATTCCATTGTCTGCTGTGCAGCAGATGGAGTGGGGCCGGTGGTGATAGTGTCTATTACACAGAGCAGTGGTGACTGCAAAACCAGCACTATCTCCTATAAATCTCGCAGCTCATGTAGCTGCTGCTTCCAGAAGAGCTCTGTATGTGTTTAGAAGAATTTTTTCTGTGATATTTCTTTCTTTTGGTATGCTTATGCAGGAGAATGAAATGCAGATTATCAATGCAGTTTGATAACCATTTGCTTCTGGTTTCAAAAGCTCCTGTGCTTTCAGAAAGCCCAGAAGGGCAATATACTTTCAGCCCATTTAAGATTTATAAAGTGTGTCAAACGGCTGATATGAAATCGGTTAAACAGATCACTGTTGAGGCTCTCTATTCTTTCTCATCTCAGGTATTTCTGGAGACAAGGTAGAGATAGACCCTGTTACTAATCAGAAGGCCAGCACTAAGTTTTGGATTAAGCAGAAACCCATTTCAATCGATTCTGAACTCCTCTGTGCCTGTGACCTTGCGGAAGAAAAAAGCCCAAGTGAGTAGTCCTTTTTATTTATGTTCTCTCTTCTCTGCCTCCCTGGATGTGCTCGATGTCCAAAGAATTATTGCTACCATGTCCTTTTCTTTCTATAGGTGTATTTTATTCATTACAGGATGTTTTTAATCTGACTCAATTCTGTTATAGAGAGCACAGCATAAACAGACACACATTTTACGAGTGTCCTTTGATGCTGCTCTCAGCTAATGGCATCACTCAGTGTTCCTTGCTCACTGTCACACCGAGGGAGCACTGGCTCTGCCCAGCTGTCTCCAGCCCTGCAGCACAGCCAGCAAATCCATGCATCAACATAATTGCAATTTTTTTGAACTTTTTAACTTCCAGACTGGTTTTAAATGTCTTTGGTGCAGCTGAGGATCTTGGACATACAGTAAGTGTCAGCTCAGTCTGAATTTGCCTCAGCCATGGCTGCAGGGTCACTGGGATTGAAAGTGCCGCTCTGGGCACTCTGTTCTGTGGTGGTGGCCGGGCCAGGATGGCAGTGACAGCCAGGTCTGGGGACAGGCTGGACATCCCAGCTCAGCCATCACTCAGAGGTCAGAGCTGGCTCTGTAGAATGCAATTCAAAAGCAAGGACTTTCGCTTGTTGTGTGAGTGGAGTAATAAGAGTCTCTATCTGGAAAATTTGTTTTAAAAAGCACAGGATGGGCCCTGGGAGAATTGGGCAATGGCTCCCAATGGGGCCAAAATGGAACTGTCTACTATCAAAAAGTGACTGCAGTTCAAAAGCTCAGATGGATTTTATTGCACTTGTGCCTCTGCAGGGTAGTGAGATGCTGGTATTAAGTACTTATCTGCAAGGTGACAGAGAGGGAGAATTATGTGATACATATTTACAGAGGTAATGATCTGTTGAATTCTCTTGGAAGAGTAAATTTATGGCTGCCACAGATTTTATCAGCAATTATTGAACTATATCCTTCTCCCCTTCATTACCCCTTCCTACTCCATGTTCTTGGTCTAGTCATTGTCTTCCTTTTCTGTCTCTCCATCAAGATTTCGCGGTCCTTGGGTAGGCGTGATCCCGAGTGGAAGCTCCCGCAGTGCCCTGGTGTTCTGAACCACGTGAGGATTTTGTGTGCAGTGCTAGGGGCAGTTCGTGCTGGTGAGCACTGCCACACCTCTTCCTTGTAGCCACATTTCACTGCCAATGCCAGCATTTGAGGGATAAAACAGTGCCCACAAAAGGAGGCTGTATTTGGAGAGTTGAATTGGAACCTGAGGTTTCCGCTGCCCTCAGCACACCAGGGCACAATCCCTGGAGTTTGGACCCCTCCTGCCGGGGTGGGGCTCTCCAGCCCCAGAGGCAGCACCTGCTCCTGGGGGGAAGTTATGTTTGTACCCAAATCCTGCCAGCCCAGGAATTTCAACCCCCAAATGGAGCCCAGGTGCAGAAGGGCAGTAGCTGCACGTGGGGACCATGGAGTGAGGAATCACGGTGGCTTTGGAGAGGACTCTGACAGGTTGCAACAGAGGCAACCATTACAGCACCGAGGGGTTTATTCGCTCATTTTCATGTGAACGTCTTAAACTTCTCCTCCTAAATAATTGTTCAGCACACTTCCAAAAGGAGAAAATACTTCCTCCTGAAACTGCTGACCTTTTCCCAACTCACTAAAGATGTTCCAAAAGTCATTATTTTAGGCCAGCAGAACAGACTTTTAGTGTGACATCTCAGAATGATGCATTTTGGGGAACTGAACAGCAGATCAGTATCTCTTGAATTTTAAATGGAAAAAAGTTATTTTAGTAGCATAAAGGAATGAAACTCACTGTATTTCACAAGTTTTGTCTGTGATTTTTATCAGCACCATGATGTATGTTTGTAGCAGAGTTTACATCAAAAATTATTCCTGGATCTTTCTTGAATGAATTATTGCAAAGAGAGGCTGAGTACAGATAAGGTCTTTGAGTTCTGCAATATATTTTGTTTTCATGTTTTTATCTCTTGTAACACAAACATGCTCCATCTCCTCTTTCAGAAGTGCTCGTGCTTGTCCCGTTGCAGGCTCTGGGTTTGGAGCTGCCTTCCCTCACCAGGGTTAGAGCCCAGCTGAGCTCTGGGCTCGGCTCTTGTGGCTCTGCAGGGGTGAAGGGTTTGCAGCAGCCTCCAAATGTGACTCTGCATCCTCATAAGGGCATTGGGAATGGAGTCTGAGTGCTGGCACCAGCGTGACGGTGCAGTGGAGAGTCTCGTGCTCGCGTTCTTTAGCTCTCTCTGAGCTGGGTCGGGCAGCAAAGCTTCAGTGGCACTTGTGTGTGTGTGAAAGGACTCAACAGCTCCAGAGCTGACGTGGTGGGAATATTGATGGACAGCTCGGAGCTGTTGTGGACAGGCTGAGTTTTCCTGTGCTGCGAGTTCACAGAACTCAGAGCTGCCTTCAGAGAGGACAGAGAATGAAAACAGAAAGCTCTGGCATCTCATTTGCCATTAGTGGGGGGATTGTAGGCAGGGATGGCTGATGATTTTTGTTTGCCCTTGTAGTAGCCCTGGGTCAGAATTTGAAGTTTTATTTGTAAATCAAATCAGACTCCCTGGATTTAGACTGAGGGAAGAGGTAATGGCCCTGCTGGCTTGCTCCAATGCCATTAGAACCTGACAACACTGGGCATGAATGTCTTCTTTAAATCAGGTTCAGCCTGATTATCACGAGAGATTCTGAATGTTTTGAGTCTTGAAAGGAAGCATCCTATCATGGAGAAATAAGATTTAAGCCTTAATAAAGTAGTTGTCATTTTTATAGCTGAAAAGAGCTTTGTATCTCAATTAAGTGTACATAATATAAAGTCTTAAGGAAGCAACATAATACGTTTAATACAATTATATCCCTTTGCAATAGTGTAATTTAAAGGAAATCTGATTCTGGTAATGTCTCTTACATTACTTGGACAGGGGAGAAGCTTCAGTGTCACTGCCCACTGCCTGTGTCCAGCGCTGTGTGTCCGAGTGGCCGTGATGGATGTCCAGGGCTGCCGGGCAGCAGCTGAGCGGGGCGGGGGCACGGAGCCCGGGGCAGCCCCAGATCAGCCGGGCACCTGCCCTGGGGTCCTTCCGCTCATCTGTGATTACACGAGCTGCAGAAATTGGATTTATTTGATAATTTACCTGAAACACTGAAGAAACATTCTCTGTGATCCTTTATCTGCCTGTTTTTTGTTTTCATAAAGCAGAGACATCTCAGTGGCTATGTCAAAATACCCTCGGTAGGAAGGTAAGTCTAAACAAAGGTGTTCCGTAGGTCACAGAGTACATGGGTAACTTCAGTTTGTAATTTAATTGCCCGCTTTGCACCCTGCAGCTGAAGATTTCCTTTAAATTCTGATTCCATTGTTGCACTGGGGCTTAACAGAGTGTTAACCTGGTAATAGGCACAGGGCCTCCCCATTATATGTCTCGCTATCGAGCGGTTCTGCATGACTAGTTAAAAAAGATGGCAAGAAGATTAATGAAAGCTGCGAGTACAGAAGGGGGGCAGGTACCTTGGTAAGACTTCCAGTGAGGAGATATTAGAGCTGAACCAGAGCTTGGCTTTTTCTTTATCCTGTGACCTTTGAACCTGCCTTACTGTCGAGAGCTGCCAGCCGAGCCGACGTTTTGATTGATGTTGCTACACGAGTCAGTCTTTCCCATTGAATTCCACATCTGCACGAAAATAGCTTTTCCAGCAGTATTCATCCTGGCTGTAAGTGATAGCCAGAGCGATGCCTGAACCCCCTTTACGCAGTTTTCATTTAAAGCTAAAGGTGTTTGATGTTTTAATTCAGTGTCTAGTTCCTCCCGATTATGCACATTGGGTAATACTAATTTAATGAATTTGTTGTTGGGTTGTGAAAGGGCTGAAAATACCCAGAAAGCGTTGGGAAGGCGTTGGGTTCCTGCTGCTCTGGGAGCTCAAACAGAGCCATTGCAGGTTTGCTCAGAGCCTGCAGTGGGGCCAGAGCAGAGGCTGTGTGTGCTCTACAAATGGTGAACAAAATATCGTGTGCAGGTTCCTGGTGTCCCTGCTCCCACAGTGGAGCGTGAAGGAACACAATAAAATCCCTGCTCGGTAGGAGATTAATCACAGGTCCTGATCAAAAGGTGAAAAACAGCTTCAGCAGAGAAAATGTTCCCAAAGTTCAGGCTTGGAGTGAAGGAAATGTGCGAGTGTGGAGCAGAAGGGGTGAGCGCGCGGGGCTGCCCGGGGGACAGCGGGCACAGATGGCTGCGGTGTGCCACGGGCTCGGGGCTGTGCCAGGCTGGGCCCGGGGCAGGCTCACCTCCATGTGTCCCACCAGAGCAGGGCCTGGCAGGGACAGGGAGGGGACAGGCGGTTCGGGGACAGCATCGCTGGAGCGGCGCTGATTAACTGCGTCCCCCTTGAACAGCCTCTCCATAAAAGTTCTCCTGAGCGCAATCAGGAGTGCGCATTGCCTCATCCTTTTAACAAATCTGTTTTGTAGCCCTATTAAAAGGGGTCTTCATCTATCCTGTCAAAGCTATTCTGCTGGGGTTTTTTAGTTTAATTACACTATCCAATTAAAACTCCTCGCCGCATTTTGATTCGCCTCTCCTCGGGCCTGAGTGGATGTGACATTTACAAGGCTCGCCTCTCCGGCAGACAATGCGTGATTGATGAGGTGCAGACGCAGTGGAGGAGCCGATTGCCATGTGGAAACACTGCATTTTGATTTATTTATCTTTTTTCCCAAACAAGGTTGCTAGTAAAGAGGTTTTGGGCAACCCTGAGCTGCACCTCAATTTTCATCATTTTTGCAAAAATCTTCGTTAGTATTCTGCCTTTGATAATAATTTCAAGAAGGAACAAAAGGCTTTGGGCGAAAAAAATCCAGATGTGTGGATAGCTACCACAATTTAACACAAATGTGGGTGTGTGCTGCACTTTAATTGCAGCTCTGCTTTCAGGACATCTGGACACAGGGCACCGTCTAATAGCAGTGCCAAGTAACAAGCCTACAGTGGAACATAAAGGCTGGGAGGAAAAGAGATCATGGAATATGCTGCTCCCTGAGAGAACAGGGCAAGCCAGCCGGACCACAGCTGTTCTTTTTTTCCTTAACAGTACTCGTTCCCACCCTAGTACTGCCCGAGTTTGAGGGGATGCACTCTGGGTTCGTGGCAGACAGCCTGAATCCAGCAGTGGAGTCAGGATTTCATCCAGAACGGACTGCCCTCACTGCCTCTAAATTATGGACCTGTGGGATGAATATCACTTGCATAAAATGGGTGAACCCCACTGTACACTCAGGGCAGCATCCCCGTTCAGTCCGTCCCTGACTCATCGGTGCCGTGTGTGGATAATCCGACTGCTGCCGTGGCGCACCTCGTGACGTCCCCGCTGAAGTTCTTTGTCTCCAGAGGGTGTCGGGAAGGTTGTTGGGTGTTTTTGGTGGTAATGCAACTCTTGCAGCTTTGTAGGCCCTCCAGGCTCTCCTCCAGGATCACAGCATCATTTTTGAGATATCCCATGCAGATTTCAGACAGCTGAGCCCCTCCCCAGCACTTTTGGGTGAAATACAGCAGTGGCTGGAGAGCAAAGGCTCCCCATCTCACGCAGGGTTTGAAGGAAATGGTCTTTGTACAAAGAGTATTGCTGGTGTGTATTTTGTTTTCCTCATTCCTTGCCTTTTACTGGTATATTTTTAATCCTTTTTCATCCCTTCTGGGCCTATGAGAAGAGATTTCAGGGTTTGAGCTTGTTGAGGTCACAGTTTCTGAAGGAGTGAGAATCAGTGATGTCAAACGATGCCCAGAAGTGCTTTGTTCTTCAGAGAGTCCGTCTTCAGCTATTTATTCCACTAATAAGTCTTAATTGTTGACTTCTGCCTTATGGCCCTGTAATGACAAAGCAATCATCAAGGTATATTGAAAAATTAACATAAATTTGCATTTCCCAGTGTTTGTTTGTTTTCTACTTTGTCCAATTCATGAATATTCTTTTCATCCTCCATCTAATTAGTGATTTAATTCCATGCATTCTGTTCAAAGAGTGGCCTTGGCAAAGAGAGGGTTTGGGTGAGGGCTGGATTCTGGGGTGGGAGGGAAAGAAGGAAAACATTTTAGTCTTGACAGATTTGGTTAAAAAATTATATTTTCTTGCGCAAATTTGTTTTCCAGGCAAAAAATTTATTTTTTAGACTTCGATAAAAACAGTTTATTACTTAGATTAGAGTGATTCTTTTTTTTTCACCTGTATCAGGTGCAGTGTGGTGGCCCACCAAGGATTTGGATGTTTTCCCAAGATTGCAGGAATTAGCACAAGATTGACTGTTGCCTGTGTAAGCACATTATGGTCAGTAATTCTGGAGCTGTAGTTCCACAGGATTTCTCGGTGCTGTGCTGGGCACATGGAGGAGTTGGGGGCTGAAGCGCAGGGTGGAGGAGTTTGAGCAGCCTGCGAAGGGCGAGGAGACCTCCGAGCTGCAGAGCTGCAAGGCCTCTTCCCTCGCCTCGTTGGCAGTGCAGTGGCGCTAAAAATCAGGAGATAGGGTGAACAGCTGAATGTAAGGCATGGTGCTGGAGGAGTAAATGAGCTCTCCTCGGTGAATTCCCAGTGAATTAGCATCCTGCCCTTCCGCCGGCGTCGGCCGTGGGCTCCTCTCCAGGAGTAACCACACAGGAACCCATTAGTGTAGGGCTGGGGAAGATTGATCAGCGTTGCGAGCTGAGGCCAAAGGGCAGCAGCAGGGAGATGTTGCTCTCCTGCTGCCGCGGGGGCTGGCCCTGGCTCGGGCTGGCCCTGGCACGGGGCTGGCGAGGGGCATTGCCGTGAGCCCCTCGGCTGTGCCCACCGCTGACAAAAGCTGTGGTAACGGAGGAGGTTCTGTCATTCCATTTGCTTTCCGTAACTGTTTTAACAGACAAATGTGGTTGGGAATAATGTGGATTTTCTGTTGTGCAGCTGGTGAATCCTGATTGCAGGACACTGAGGTTCCCTGCAAATACCCAACCACTGTTGGTGTGCAGAGACGGTACTAGAGCTGCTGTGCAGTGTCTCGTTTGGTTTAAATCTCCCATCACGTGCAATAGGAGCCACTCGAGCTGCTGCTGTTTGTTACCAGATCCTCTCACATGGAAACATCAAACCATGGAAGCTCCTATTGATCTCAGAATTGTCAGGGGTGGTGCTCTATTGGAAAGAGGTACATCACATATTTAAGCACTCTTGGAAATGGAAATCAATCTCACAATTCATAAATTCCATCTGGCTAGAAGAGTAGCAGAGCAAAGTGCCAGTTAGGATTTCAGTGCGCTCATATTTCATGCTGTAAGTAGTGTGTTGTGGACTTAGAGCCCATAAACATGATGCTGTAATGGGGCTTTCTGAGGAAAAGACTTCTTGGCTTCTTCCCGCTGAATCTGCAGTCCCAGCAGGATGGGGCTGCGTGTTCTGCACGGCCAGTGCTGCACAGCCACAGGTTTGGCCTTGGCAGTGTGTCCCCAATGGCCCCGGGAGCCCTGCAGGAGCGTGGGCCACGCTGGGCTGTGTCCTGCTGGGGTCAGGAGCGGAGCAGCCTCTGTGCCCGCGGGAGCAGGGACACCGTGCTGTCCTTGCCAGGGTCACACGGCCGGGCTGGGCCCTAGGCAGCAGGGCAGGCTCTGTCTCTGTTGAATGGCACTTTGGGACTGCTGGTGGCATCCCTTGCTCTGGTTGTCGTTGGAAGAGCTGACCCTCTCCACCCAAAATGAGTGTCGGGATGCAGCTCTGCGTTGCGCTGCCTCAGCCGGGCCGGAGCTTGTGCTGGACAGGAGGAGCAGCTCCCGAGGGAAGGAGAGCTGGGGCTCCTGGGGGGTTCTGCTTGGCTGCCGTGTGACCGTTCCGCTCTGTAGCTGTGCCCTGCCACCGTGGCGGCCCTGGGCCATCCTGCCCTGGCACTGCTGCAGGCTGGGCTGTGCCTGCAGGGCAGCAGGGGACACCTGAAGGGCTTTTGCTTTATCCACAGCAAGAATTACCCCATGACCTTCCAAGACCCAAAATACAGCAGCTCGTTGGGATCCTCCTGACCCTGTGCTGTGCCAGATTCATTTTTAGTGCCGGTGTCTGTAACTTGTGGAATGTTCGGTGTCCAAGGAAAATGGCAGGGGCTGGTAGAGCTGTGTCCCATCCCCAGGAGTGGTGCACGGGCACTTTTGGAATCATTAAGATGCTGTGTTCCAGGCAGAGCTGCATGCATTAACATGCTGATGAGCTCCCAGCTTGGAATTCCGCATTTTTAGTACCACTGAGGCATCATTTGTCAAATGATTTAAAGGGTTGTTTTTTTATTATTATTATTAGCCAATTTTTCAATATAGAATTTATATTCCAGATTAGTGCATCATAATGGTGTTTAATTAACATGCCACAATAAAATACTTGCATCTCAAATTTCCTGGCCACCAATCTGAGCATATATCAGTCACTTTTTGGAAATCTGGAGAATTAGATAATGTAAATAAGATTTCCAATTAGCTTTCCTGCAGGAAAGACCTGGATTTACAGTAATGTGGCTGCTACTTTATGGATTGCTAACTTTGACTGTTGAACTGAATGAATTAGAAAACTGTTAGAAAAGTATTACGTATAGAATTCATTTAATTTTAATTTTGAAGCCATCAGCATCCATACAAGTGAAGGATATTTTGCCTTCCTACAGGTTCCAGGTTTGACCTTTATGTCCCACTGGCCCCGCGTGTCCACAGTCCGGGGCCACTGTCCCAGGGCAGCCACGGAGCGGTCACAGGGCCAGCAGGAGGAATTTCCGAGTGGGACGGGGCCCCGAGCACCGGGAAGTGCCGAGATTGTGGCTGGAGTTGAATTAAATTCGATTGTCCCGCACATGCAAAGGGTGGCCCCAGCCCGGCGCGTTTGGCGGCGGCGCGACTGTGCCCTTTGGTGACACTCCTGTCACCATCAGCAGCCAGACGGGCTGGCAATGGTTTGGGATGAGCGTTTGGGATGACGGTTCGGGGATTAATTGCCCTTTTCTTCCCAACACACCGCTCGGCCCCGCGAGCAGCTCCCGGCGCAGCCCTGACGCGGTGGCTGAGCCGCAGCGCCGTCGTGGGCCGAGCAGAGCTAACCAGCCATTTGATGGATTTTTGTGTTTCCTGCAGTGGGGATGTGATGGGAGAAAGAACTTTATTGACTGGAGTTCAGCTGCTCCTGTAAGCCACCACTTGCCTTAAATTGAAATGACATGAGAAGCCTGTCAGCATTTCATTGCTTCCTTCTGTCGTGCTGATGGTACGCGGAGATCACCATCTGTGGTTTTCTTCTGTCAGGCGCACGAGCTCTGCTCAACTTTACAGGAATATTCTAAGCAGTTTTTTTCTTATCTTTGCAGGTCATGCAATATTTAAACTTACATATCTAAGCAATCATGACTACAAACACCTTTACTTTGAATCAGATGCTGCTACTGTCAATGAAATTGTACTGAAGGTGAGTATTAAATTTTAACGTGACCCAAAATCCTGGTGTTTTACCACTTGTTAGACATGTGAGTATTCCGGAGGCTCTGGAGATGCAGAGGGTGCAGTGCCTGGGGACCACTGGGGTGTGTTTAACCTGCCAGGATGGCTGCTCCGTGCCTGTTGTTTTATTCATCCTTCAAACAGCCACTGCCGGTCTGCATGTAGCACTTCCTTTTGTGCTTGTTTCTAGTTAACAGAGACGCCGTTTTCTTTGGAGTTTTGTAGGAAAATACCAATTTCATTGTGTCCAGGTAGTTCCACCTCCAGACAAGGTCAGCAGCCCTGTGCCGTGCAGGGGTTGGGGGCTCCTGCCCCTCACACCTCTGCCCCACACTCAGCTGTCCCTGCACAGCATACAGAGGTTTTTTTCTACCCTGATCTTCTCTCAGAACTTTACTTTCCTTGGGGCTCTGTACAGACACACACTCCCTTGCTTTGGGAAACAAATTTTTGTTGCACTCTTGAAAGATTAAATGGAATTTTCCACAAGTTCATCTTTCGTAGCAAGTCAAAATTCAAAAGCAGTAATTTTGGCAAACCATCTGTTATGTTTGCTTTTATTGGCTGTGTGGAGTTTAGAGGATTGTTAAACAACTGACGTGTGATAAAATAACTTTTATTCATTACACAGAAGGTCAGTGTATTTGAGGAGATTTCTATTTTGTGAGCTGTTGGGCCAATTCTTCTGTTCCCACTTTATCTTAGATCAGCTATTGCAATCCAGAGCACTTGGGATCGTGGGCTCATGGAATCATTAAGGCTGGAAAAGACCTCCAAGACAAAGTCCAGCCTTTGCCCAAGTCCCCCCACGCCCACTGAACCATTTCATGGAGTGCCACATCTCCTCAGGTTTTGAACACATCTGGGGCAGTGACTCCACACATCTGAGACTGACCATAAAAAAAGGCTAAAAAAAAAAGGTTTACTGTCAATAACATGAATATTCAAGAGAGAAATAATATTGAACAGTACTTTTTTCCTAAGTTGCAGTTTGTTTGCGTTGAACATTCTCTGGTTTCATGCACAAGTCACTGGTTTGTTTTCAATTCCATCAGCATTAGAGAGCGCAGAAAAATCAGACTTTTCAAATTAGGCTTTTTACATGATCAAGTGAGAAGGACTGAGACTTTATTGACCATGAAAATTCCCTATATTTTTATGCCTTAAGCTGTAATATGCAATGAAAGTGAAACACTCTACAGTGCATAAAATTGTGCAAGTTTTAAGCCACAGCATATTAACCAGCTAATGGCAGACCAAAGGGCATTTTTATCTTTTTGATTCTTGCATTAACCTTCCATTAAAATTATCTCTGAGATTATCACAAAGCACTGGAGATAATAAATTTAGGGAGTAGCAGGCTTGTTAAATATCATTTTAAAATGCTTTCATCAAGTAAAATGTGCCAAAACACAGGGAAACTCTGAGATTAGCTGAGTGTGCAAACATCATAATGGAAGAATTCTCTTCACTGAGGCTGATAAGGTCCTTTATTGACACTCATTAGTGGATAGTCCCAGCACTGGGGGGTCTGTGCAGTTCACTGCCTTCACCAGAGCTTTGGGTGACCACGAGGGACACAGGACAGGCCAGGGCTGTCCTGGCACTCTCTCTGCCATCCTGGTGGGAGCAGTGACACCAGAGCCCTGCTCAGGGGTGCTGGGGGGTCCCTGCCCACCCTGGGCCGTCTGCTCAGCCTCCCATGGAATCCAACCCCATCTCGTGTCTTGCAGGTTAACTATATTCTAGAGTCGCGAGCAAGCACAGCCAGAGCAGATTATTTTGCTCAGAAACAAAGAAAGCTGAGCAGGAGAACAAGCTTTAGCTTCCAGAAGGAGAAGAAGTCGGGCCAGCAGTGAGGCCGAGCCTCGAGGAGAGCCTGTGTCCGCGTTCGAGGAGCCGCTCCCCGCCCGGAGCCGCGGGATCAGGACTGTGGTGCTCCTGCTGCCCGGGGCAGGAGCGGCCGGGAAGGAATCTGAATTATCCCGTCTCTCACGGCTGGAAGATTATCCCTCGTTGGTGATGGGAAGTCTCCCCTGTGACAGAAATAAAGAGCCATATCAGCCGGAAAGAAGACTGTTACGCTTCAGGTTCCTTTGATTAGAAATAAGAGAATGACGTAGACTGGCATCATTTAATTACTGTATTATGTACAATCACAAGAAGAGATGTGATTACATATTATTTCACAGCCTGGTTAAAATAAATTATATACATCTGTAATCCACCCACGTACACGCAGGTATTGCTTGTGACATGATCAAATTTCTAAAAACAAAATGTAGGACAAATGTATCCATTTTTACTATTAATAAACAGATGTAATCTTTTTCAAGGTCCATATGATGCACAGTTCTTTTGGGGGGAGGCTGCAGTCCCAGATGGTTTCACTTCTGTTGCTGAAGTGCAGGAGGCATCCGTGAGCCAGGAACAGCAGCCATGGCAGGGGAGCGCTTAGCGAGGGAGCACTGAGACAGTCGAGTCTGTTGTGTTTGTTTTGTTCAAAAATATTTTTATTTAACTGTGCTTTTCAGCTTTGCAAATGCTTTATTGGAAGTTCCTTGCTGAAGGCGGCATGGTGGTTGGAAATCCACGTCTCGGTGGTGGAGAGGCACATCCTTCTGCCCGGGACCCGCGGCTGCTGCCGAGGCACCTGCGCCCCAGGCTGGGAAATGCCTTTGCCTTCTCTCAATATTATTCTTTAAAAATAAAAATTGAGACCTACTTTGTACTGAGATTTGTAACTATCTTGGCCTTGTTTCTCCTTGATACATCAGGGAACACAGGAATGAGATTGCTGGGACCCAGAGCCGCAGTTTTGGTGGAATTCACCAGAGGTGTCTTTCATTGTCTCTCCAGGTCGCTGGAGCTCTGCTCACACATCCTGCTCTCGTGGAGCTGCACCAGGTCCCCACGGGGCTGCGGCAGCTCCGTCCAGCACTGCCCACCCTCTGCCAGCCTCCCACCTTGCTTTTGTACCGAGGACATTTCCTGAGCCTTAAGCCGTGCAGGAGCAGCCCCGGGGCAGAGGGAGGGTCTGTGTCTCACCTGCTGTGTTTACCTTCTGGGTTTGAGCAGCTCAGCCCTGCACCACCGAGGCCAGGCCTCCCTGTACGGTCTTCCATGATATCTGCAAAATAAGATAAATGCTATTTTATAGTATTCTATTAATTTTTTTAATATTTTCTATGTGCAAATGCAGCACAGATACAATGGGAAAAGCCCCTGTGATGTAAATGACTCTTTTAACCAACTCTGTGAACTATTTAACATTAAAGTTGTTCTGTGAATGTTCTTTGGCCACCCAGTTTCAATTCTTTTTAACTGAACTGAAAAATTGCCTATTTGGTACCAGAAACTGCAGCAATCTCCTGTTTCCATGGCCATAGTGCTATTGCCACCCCCTCACTTGTATTTATTATCAGCAGGGATTCAGCATGTGCAGGTTTGCTCTCAGTAGAGCCTAAAAAATTCAAATAATATCTCTTCTGTCTGTGGTGACATTTGTGGCACAGTCCCTTGCCCAGACCACTGTGTTCACACCCTCGGGCCGGTCAGTGACCGTTCCTGGTGTGGCTGTCCCCAGAACCAGCAGGGATGGATGGACGGACGGAGGCTGATGCTGGGGCTGCTCCCAGGGCTGGGCGAGGAGCAGGGAGCTTTGGAGCCCAAAGTGAGTTTATCTGCTCCAAAAGAGCCAGTTAAAGTGCAAATTTGCTTCCGAAGATCAGATTCAGTTTGATATGAGGCATCTAGGAAAGCTTCCTTAAATCCTGGAGAGATAAGCATTCCAGGAGCCGAGCAGCCCCCAGCCAGAACAGACATTTCTGCTCCTCAGCATTCCTGAAGGAGTTAAACCAGAGCTCATGGCTGCAGTGTGCGCACAGCTGAGCTCAGAGCCATCTCGGGCTGGTCTTTCCCTGGTAGCTGTAGATGTAATTGAGTCAGATGGGCATTCAACTGGGTCAGCAAGGCAAGCTGTTCCTCCGTCCCTGCTGCCGAGGATGACTCCGGCCTGCCGCACACAGGCAGCTGCTGGAGGCAGCAGAGGTTCCCTGAATTTTCTCTGACTCCTGCTGCTGGAGGAGTCCTGTCCACAGGGCTGATCCCGCTCCCCTTCCTTGGCTTTATTGGAGAGCACAGAGTGGCCTTTGGGCAGGGCACACCCAGGGCACCCTGGCACACGCTGCCACCCAAGGCCAGAGCCCTGGGTGCTGTCCCTGGGCTCCGCAGGGCTTTGCCAAGAGCTCCCAGAGGACCAATTCCAGCCAGAGGCAGCTCTGTGTTGGGGTTGGAGGGAGCCTCTGCATCCCAGGGGTTTGGCAGCTGCCCCTCGGGCACGGCTGAGACCTGGTGCTGGGACAAGCAGGCGAAACTCATCGCAGAGCCGTGGGTGCAGCCTGAGATTAATGGGGGGAGTTATTTATGGAGACATGTTTGTAATGGGCCCATGAATTCATGGAAATGCGCTGCCGTGCTGGCGGGTGGGGCTGGGTGCTGCTGCTGCAGCTGAAATTAATGCCCTTTAAATCACAGCCCAGCGCAGCCGCCCCGTGCGGTGCTGGGACAAGGACGGCAACGAGGACGGGGATGTGTGGGCACCATGGGCACACGGCCAGCTGGGCCAGCAGGAGGGTGGCCCTGGCCAAGTGCTGCTCCCTGACACCTCTGCCGTGACCATGGGATATCTCAGGGTCACCAAAGAGCTGGGGCACAGGGAAGGCTGGCCCTGGGCACAGCCCCGTGCTGCTGCTCCACTGCCTGAAGGGTTAAGCACTGTCATGTTTTATTCTCCCCACACACCTCTGCTTAAATGCAAAAAGAGAAAAAAAATCTCAACAGGGTGTTGTTCACTCTAAAAACCCTAAGCATGATTTGTGAACTCTCACAGCCTGGGTAATCTCATCAGAGTAATGGGATTATATTTCAAATCACCATGGCCTGTTCATTACACATTTAAACTCCTTTGACAGAGGAAAAGTTAAATAAAATGTGTGCGTCAGCCCTGGTTGACTTTCCCAGTTCTCTTTCTTGATTAGACAAACAGATGCTGAGCTCCAAAATGAAAAAATAATGTGCTCATTTATTCATTTTTCTGACAAGTCACAATAGATTTTTAACTACAAATGAGCCCCCTCCCCAGGTGGGAGCGCAGGGGCCGCGTGCGCTGTAATGGGCTGGGAGCTGGTGGCGAGGGCTGGAATGGGCACAAGTGGTCATTTCCGTGCTGAGAGCAATTCCCCTGCCACCACTGCCATTGCCAGCACCGCCACCGCTGCCGGGTGGATTTCTGTGCGGAGCTGGAACAGCGCTCGTGTTCCTGCTGGGAGTGCAGCCACTGCCACGGCCACTGCAGCCACTGCCCACAGCACTGCCCACAGCACTGCGGCCCCGGCCGAGCCAGCCCGACTGACCCTGGGCACCCACAGAGGCTGCTGGCACCTCCTCTGGGCTCTGCTCAGCCAGCCTGGAACTCTCCCAGGTGGCAGCACCAGGGCAGCTGGGCTGCCATGGCCATGGGGATGGCCGTGGTGTGGCCATGGGGACATCTGTGGTGTGGCCATGGGGATGGCTGTGGTGTGGCCGTGGAGATGGCCATGGTGTGGTCATGGGGATGGCTGTGGTGTGGCCGTGGGGACGGCCATCCACAGGCACGTACCTGCTTAGTGCACTGGGGTCCCCATGTCTCTCCCGATGTCTCTGCCGATGTCTCTGCCGATGACATTGCTCCCAAACCGACCTTGGCACGAGCACCAGGCACCGATGGGGATGCGGTGGGGCTCAGCGATGGGAATGTGGGGGTCTTGGTGCCCCAGGTCTCACCAGGGCGGTTCCAGCCCTTGCCAGGAGCTGCAGATGAAGGCGCACATGGCTGCTGGAGGCGTCGGGGCTGAGCGGGCTGGGCTGTGCTCCTGCTGGAGAGCAAGGTCTCGTCAGGAGCACCGGGACTCTATTAGGGAGCTGAAATGCCAGATAATTAGAAATACACCAGCAAACCCCATTATTGTCAGGAGGCTGCAACTGCGTACAGTAATGAAGCAATTATTAATGAGCAACTGCAAGGCTGTCATTAATTTCAGCTTTTCAGGATCACAGACTACGACAAGTTAAACGTTACAGCAGAGCTGGGCTGGGCTGGGCTGAGTGGGGCTGAGCAGGGCTGTCCCCACCCCAGCTGGGCACAGCAGGATGTTTGGGCACCCCCCACCCTGTGCCTACGGTGCCATTCCCACCCTGTGCTGTCCTTGGTGCCAGCACCAGCACTTTGGGCAACCCAGGCCGTGGCACTGATAGGATGGGGACAAGAACAGGGACGGGGATGGGGACAAGAACAGGGATGGGGATGGGGATATGGTCAGGGACAGAAACAGACACAGGGTCAGGGATGGGGACAGGGCCAGGGGCACAGACACAGGGTGAGGGCTGGGGACAGGGCGGCAGTGCTGCCCATGCTGTGCCAGCCCAGGCGCGGTGCCGGTGGCTCCGGGTGCGCTCGGGGCCCTGCAGCCGCGATCTGCTCCCGCACCAGCGCAGCCCCGCGCCGCAATCTGTCACGGCGGCTGGGGCTCGCCGGCTCTGCAATATGTACCTCATGTCTGGGCTGTCATCGGACATAATTCCTCCCTGCTGGCATATTGCTGATTTGTGCATAAGTGATGCGTGCAATCCACCTGAGCCGGGAGTCAGGGGTGCCTCGATCCGGGGCTGTCAGGGCAGAGTGTTTTAGTGCCTCCTGCGATTAGCTGGAATTGACAGGCCCTGAGAGCCGGGAATTGCACAACAGGGGAATTAACAGCCAGGGCTGGAGTGGAGTGTGGCACTCGTTTAATCTGCAATTTATCAGTTTGCGTGGCTCCTTGTCGCAGGCGGAAGATTACACTCCAAGAAGGACTACTCCGTTTTTTTGTAGTGCCACCAGACAGGGAGCGGGCAGAGCAGTGCTCGGGGCCACCGGTGTCACGGGAAGGGCACGCTGCAGTGGGATTTGGTGGGGACAGTCCCCATGGGCTGGGTTCCTCCACAGAGTCTGATGGGGCAGGGGCAGGTGGCCCAGCCCAAGGTGCCAATCCCAGTCAGGCAGTGGTCCCTGGGTCACGCAGGGACCCCCCGCGGCCTTGGCACCCCTCAGTACCTCACACACAGGACCTGTGCTCCACAGGAGCATCTGTGGAGCCGCAGTCCTGTCCTGCTGCTCCCGTGGGCTCTCAGCGCACGGAGCGTGGCGGCACAGCGATGAGTCCTCGGCCCCCACCCCGCCACGAGCGCTCCAATTTTGATAATATCATTAGAAGCTGATAATGGTTTCCAGGAACTCTGCAGCCTCTCTGCGAGGTGACAGCCTGTAAAGGCATCGTGACAGATAATGTATTCTGCAAGGCTACAATAATGTGACTCCGAGCACATTAAACTCCTTTAATGTGGGTGACATACACCTTCCTCCTCACACGCATTACCATCCCGGGGGCAGCGCAGCCTCCCGGAGCCGCAGCCCCCGTGTTCGTGGAGCCCACCCGCGGTGCTCCACAGCCCCCAGTGCCAGCTGAGGCTCCCGCGCCAGCCGCGCTCCTTCCCTGGCACCGGGACCTTAAACCACGGGATGCAGACGCTCCCACTGTGTGCAGATGATCTCCTTGGCCTTCCTTGGTGTCCTGCTCTGATACTGAAAACCTTTGCGCAACCTCACAGTATCAAAGATTATTTATAATGAATTAAATACGTTTTCAGCAGCTTCTTTCCGTGCTTACTGCCACACTTCCACTGCCACTTCAACTTAATTAGGGAGAGTTCGCTAAAGAGATGGGAATAAATGCATCTATAGAAATATATCTATGTATAAATGAAGAAAGCCGCCACCGCAGGTCAGACCAGTCCTTTCAATTTATTGCCCTGGTACATTCATTTGTAAATAGCTTTGCCTTGCTGGTTTCTAAGTGCAAGGCTAATGTTGGAGTGCTTAAATTAATAGTGACGCACACCTTTCATTATTGCTATTAAATTAGGTGCTGGGCTTTGATGGATTCACTTGTTGCTGAACTAAAAGCCTCATGGATGTGGGTGTGTGTATCCATTTGGTTTTACAGCAAGTTTAGGTCTAAATGTCACGGCAGGCAGAGCTGAGCGGGCTCCTCCTCAGCACTCTCCAATTAGCAGGAGGGCACCTCCCGCGCCCTGCCGCGCTCCCCCGGGAGCCAGGGGGGCTCAGGGCCCAGGCGGGGGGCAGGTGGCCGGGGAGAGTGGGCAGGGGCACACCCCACACCCCCAGTGGGTTTGGGCTGCTTGACAGCATCAGCATCCCTGTCCCCAGCAAGGCAGCATCGTACCTGGCACCAAAGGCCGGTGGGTCTGTGCCATGGCCTCCCACGGGCACCAGCCCCGCGCCACATACACGGCATCGCCTTGCCACGCCTGGAGAAACACACAGAAAGGTGACAATCACCCCCAAGGTCCCTGGAGACACGGAGACACGGGGTGTTCGACACATGCCATCAGCCTGCTCACCTCTGAGCTGCAATGGACACAGCCCCGTGACATGCGGAGCCTCACGCTGGGTGTTCCTGGGGGTCCTGTGCTGGCCGGGGGCTGTGGGGGCCCCGAGACCTCCGACCCTGGCACCCCCACCACCCCGTTGTCCCCAGCAGGGCTGGGATTTTTGCCGGTGGCATTGTGACCCTCCTGTTGTGTCCAAGGACTGGGGGCTCTGATCTGTGCTGGGGGCTCTGATCTAATCTGGAGGCTCTGGTCTGCGCTGGGAGCTCTGATCTGGGGGCTCTGATCTTCACTGGGGGCTCTGGTCTGATCTGGGGGCTCTGCTCTGCTCTGATCTTCACTGGGGGCTCTGCTCTGCTCTGGGGGCTCCGCTCTGCGCCGGGAGCTCTGCGCTGCGCCTTTGTTCCGCTCCGTTCCCACTCTTACGGTGCCACCTTGAGGCCGCCGATCGCAGCCTCGCCAAGGACTGTCCCTGCCCGCTCCCTGTCCCTGCCCTGTCCCTGTCCTTGTTCCTGTCTCTGTCCCTGTCCCTGTCTCTGCTCCTGTCCGGAGGGACAGTGACCCCCCAGCCCCCGCGCACATCACCGATCCAGGACATAGGGCTGTGCCATTCGGGATCTGCTCAATTTATGGTTTTTCCCCAAAGAAAGAGCTCAGGGCAGTCCTTGGGGGTTAAGTTTCTTATTTCTGGAGAAAGTCCCAGAACTCCCTGTGCTGGCCCAGGCAGCGACTGTGGGACCCGCTGGTGGCATTTTCTGCCCTGTGCCACACGGCTGGCGAGGACCAGCCAGGGCAGCCCTGCCTGCAGCCATCGAGGGGCTGGGACCCCCGGCAGGGCTGCCAGGCAGGGATGCACAGCGTCATCCATCCATGGGCTCTCCAAGCAGCTGGCATCGACAACCAGGTCACCGTCTAGCCTGAGGGACCAACAGCCCTGTGTCCAGAGCTGGGGCAGAGACATCTGTTCACTGCAACTTCCCTACGGACAGCAGGGAAGGGCTGGGATGTAGCTGACCCCCTTGGCTGACCCTCCCAGCGACACTGGGGACACAGGTGTGGAGCTGGTGACCACAACAGGTCACACTGGTGGCCCTGTGTCCCTCTGGCATGGGCAATGCTGGACACACAAACTGCCCATCTCTTGCTCTTTTTTAGGGGTAATAAATTCCTAACCAGCCCAAATTCCTCCTTGGTGTCCTCTGCAGCAATGCTCCAATAATTAATTACAAACTACAAATACTGACCAGCTTCCATGTCCTCCGCCAGCGCTGACAATCATTAACCGGAATATCAAATTTATAACGTCGGGATGCAGAACCTGGTGAGATGAACTGCTCTGCTTTTTAATCAGCTTTATGGGATGATAGAAAGCATTGATCGACAAAGACAAGACACAGCCCATGTTCCTGTGTCTGTAGCTGCGCAACCTTATTAATTTAGATTTACAAAGGGTTGGTTGAGCTGGAGGGGACAGAGCTGGGGAAGTCGCCTTGAGCTGGAGGGACCAGTGACCGCTCTGGGCAGGGGGCTTACCAGCAGCCTGGCTCACCTGGCTCTGGGCAGGGGTCCCCAGAGCTTGGCCACAGAGGCACAGGCACCCAAACTGCACCCAAGCACCATTGGGGGTGACGCCGGTGGGCCCCGCGGGTCGGTCCCGCTCTGATGAGCTCTGGTGCCATCCCAGCGACCTGGCACTGGGCAGCGTGTGCCTGCCCGCACGTACGTGCCTGTGCCTGGCCCTGCCCAAGCCCTCCCTCCTCCCCCAAAATGCATCTGTGGCTGGGGCATGGCCCTCCCGCCCAGTACGGCCCAGTGGCAGCCGGACAGCTGGTAACCATATTGGAGTGTCTTGCGCTGTCATATCGCATTTGCACGCCTGCTCCTGCTCGCATCCGGGGAGGCTGTGCCGGCATTTTCAGGTCAGAGGCTGCAGCCAGCACAGGAGGAAAATTCCCATTTCCCCACCAAGACTTTTAACTGTGAAGTGGCCTGGACTCGGCTTCTCTGTCCCGGCAGCAGCTCTGCACCACAGCTGCCCTGGCACCCAGCCCTCCCCTGGCATGTCCAGCCCTGTGCCAGCCTTGCTGGACATGCTCACCCCTCCAGCCACCCTCACCCCTCCGGCCACACTCACCCCTCCAGTCGTGCCCATTCGGGGGAAGGTCTGAGGAGCTGGAATGGCTGCAGGTGGTAGCAAGTGGGGCTGCAGCCAAAGCCAGGAGCATCGCTGGATGGAAAGTCAAGCTTGTCAAAAAATTTGGTGTAATTCCTTGAATTTAAGTTTACCTAACAGAAGTAACTGAGAAGCAGTGGTGTGCTTTGGCTTCTGTTCGGCATTTGATTTAATAGCACATGACGTTTTGATTAAAAAATTAGCCATATATAATATCAATAGAGCTCACATTAGAAGGATTAAGAATTGGCTGACTGACAGGTCTCAAAAAGTGGTTGTCAATGGGGAATCATCATCGGATGATGATGTTCAACATGTTCATCTGCGATTTGGAAGTAAATATCAAATCAGTGCTGATAAGATTTGGGATGACAAGGATTAGTGGGAAGGTGGAAATGCTGACAAGGGGGAGCTGTGGGGAGCTGAGATGATGCCCCACACAAGCAGCCTCCCCACACTGCCAAGGGCAACCGAGCCCTGCGACTACCAGTGCCACTGCAAAGGGTCCTGAGTGAGCCTCGAGCCCTCACGAGACACAGCATTGGAGCCAACCCCTGCCCAGAGAGCTGGAGCCCTCAGCAGCCCTGGCATCCCCTCAGCTACAGGTCGGGTATTGCATTTCTTGGCTGATGGAGGTGACGAAGGTCTGACCCGTGTGCTGCTGCCAGCACGGACAGGGCAGCGCAGCTGCTCCTCCTCTGCTGCCCTCCGTAGCCATGGAGTTTTCAAAGTCAAATCCCTGTTAGTGCAGGGACTGTGCCTAACCCACATGAATTCCCAACTGTGAGCACTTTCAATTAGCGACCGCAGGCACTCAGACCCTGAATGTTCATTAGTGACACGGCCCCACCACGCAGTGACAAGCCAGATGACAAACCTCTCCAAGCGACGCACAAGGCTTTGGCTGTGGCACAGCTCCCACGTTAGCCCTGGTGAGGGACAGGGAGGGGAGGTGTTCCCAGGTGCCTGCAGAGGAGCGGGGATGGGCACGTGGAGCCCACAGTGACCAGGCGGACAGCAGAGCCCCAGCACCCCCCTGCCAGCCATGGTCTGTCACAGTGCTGTCACGGTGCTGTCACGGTGCTGTCACGGTGCTGTCACGGTGCCCGCTGCTGAAGGAGCCTCCCCTGTCCCAGCTCGGCACATCCACCAGGAGGAGAGGCGCCTGCAGAGCCCCTGGGTCCATGAGTGCTGAGTCCTGTAAATCCTGCTGAGCAGATGGCCCTGAGCCACCTCCAGAGACACCTGGCAGTAGGACACCTCCTGTCCTCCACCATAGGCAGGGTGAGCAAAACCACTGGGACTCCAGTGCTGCTGCAGGGCATCAACTCAGGGGTCTGGCCTGGGAGACATGTCCCAGCACAGGCACAGCCCTGCCCGAGCTGAGCTCTACAGGGATGGGCATCGCTGCCCTCCCAGTGCCCGAGTCCATGAGCCCCCAGCTCATGTGGCAGCCACTAAAGGCATCCTGCTCCTACAGGGCTCAACTGGCCCAATAAAAGATTATCAGCTAAATAAAACAAGAAGTGAGTGATGCCACAATGCCCTGTCGGATTGGAATTGTGTGAGCAAAGTGGTTTTCTCAGGGAGATTTATTTCCTCTGCTGGCTGCAGGCAGCCAGCCCAGCAAAGGGAACGGGCCTCTGGCTCCAAGGCCACTGCTCCCTCCTGCTCTCAGCACACAGCTTTTATCCCATTGTTGAGGGAATCAGAATAAAGGAAATACAAACAGGTATTTCCCCATTGCAAAGCACGGGAGCACACGCACCGGTTCTGCTCATCTGGACCTCTCCTCCCTGCCTGCACCTCAGCCCCAAAATCCCACCTGTAAGCCACAGCCAGAGCCAGAAAGGCAATCCCATGCCAGTGGGGACGGTTCCTGGCCTGGGCCTGTGACAGTCTCCAGAGGCTCTGCGACGTCTGTGGCCTGTGCCATGGACGATGGCAGCAGACCCAGAGGCTCTGCCTGGCGCAGTGTGCAGGGAGCTGCTCTGACACCCAATACCTGCGGATCCCAAATCTCTGCTGCCCAGCGCGACCCTCCCGCAGACAGCGCGGCAGAGACAGAGCCTGGCCCCACTCACCTTCACCACTCCTGCACGAGCATCATCCTCAGCCACCGCCCCCACAAGGAGCAGGCACCGGTACCTGGCAGGGAGGCACAGAACTGGATCCCCTGGGAAGAGAAACGCTGCAAAGTGCTGGAGTCAGCACTCTCGCAGAATTTTGCTTTCAACATCTGCAGCCCAATAAATCTTTGTCTCCTTCCAGTGGACTGTGCTCCTGCTCGGGCTCCAATTTACATCCCTCAACAGTGTCCCCACAGCAGCACCGGCCCCAAGGGTCCCGCTGCCAGCCTGAGCTATCACCCTGCGGGGCCAAGGGGAGAGCGAGGGACCTGCCGTGGGCAGCCCTGGCCCCACCAGCACCAAGCGGCCACAGCTCCGTGGGCCTGGTGACCACCGGCACCGCTCACTGTGTGCTAAAACCCTTCCACTCACCAGACCTTCACTGGGCTTTTTTTTTTTGTTTTAATTGTTTTCAAAACAGATTTCATGTGGTCCCAAAATGAGACCATGATTGTAAATTAAAGTGTAATTAGCCTTTACGCTTTTATATTCATTAACTCTTCTCTGTTAATGATGCAGAGGCTGGAGCACAAACCCAGCATTATGAAACCACATCCAGGAAATAAAATAGTGATTTAGATAATGGCCAGAATGTATTGCTGCTTACACATAATTAAACAAATGCTCAATTTACACTTGGAAACATGAATGAATGTTGATTAACCCCAGCCCAACGACTGTGCTGGCGCCGTGGCTCCGTGCGGCGCTGCCGGCGGGGCTGGCAGGGCTGGCAGGGTGGCTCTGCCGCACCTGCCCGGCCCAGGTGCCACAGCGTGGACGGACCCATGGCTCTGCAGGCTGGTGACAACAGGGTGACACCGCCACACGGCCAGCGGGCACTGCCATGGGGACACACCGTGCCCGCGGAGCAGCGGGGACAGCGGGGACAGGACGGACAGTGGAAACAGCGGGGACAGGGGGGACAGCGGGCACAGCATGGACAGGAGGGACAGCGTGGACAGCGGGGACAGGAGGGACAGCGGG
>VZRL01003139.1:831701-862210 GCA_013397895.1 Origma solitaria
GCCCCGGGCCCAGCCCCGCGCTCTGCCGGCGGCTCCGCAGCCATCGCGGCGGTGCTCAGAGCTCGCAGGGTCCGGCCCCAGCCCCTGCCGCCCACCCAGCACGGGCTCCGGTGCCTCTTGGAGCCCGAGGACACTGCTCCAGGACACTGCTGCCGTCCCCAAACCCGTCCCTGTCCCTGTCCCCTCACCTGCTGTCCCCAGCGCGGCCGTGCCGGGCAGGGCGGTGCGGGCGGCCAGACCTCTCCGTCCATGGATCGCTGCCTCCACAGGCCATAATGGCTCCATCCATCGGGGTCACTACGGGCGCCTTTGACACATGATAGACAATAATTGCTCTTGCTTAGAGACTTTTTAGTTCATGGATCATTGACCTGATGGGCTCTAACAGCTCCGACAGAGGCTGCACACCCCTGTGCTCAGCCACCCTCGGGAGCAGGGCTCTGCACAGCCACGGGGAACTCATCGCCCCAAATCCACGCTCCCAGCGCAGGCTGCCGAGGGCCCTGGGGGTCTGGAAGCCCTTTGGGTATCCTCCTGGTACCATGGCTGCGGAGGAGAGGCCGTGCAGGAGGCACAGGAGCCCTGGAGCTCCAGGAGAAAAGGCTAGAACAGCCCAGGATCCCTCGAGCGCCATGGGACAAGAGCACGATGCACAGGAGCAGGTCACCTCCCAGGCTCTGCAGGCTGGAGATCCCCTCTCTGACAGCAACTTCCAGGTATATGATTTAATGAAAGGCACAATACGAAGTGAAACAATTAGAATTTCTGCCTCATTATCATGGTAATCTTATCAGTCGGATAATGAGGTATTAATGGAGATTTAATGTGCCTCTCATAACAGAATCCCTTGGAGAAAACACATAAGGAAATTGCTGTAAATCCACTTAATGATGGAAAGGTCCCCAAACACCATATTCCAGAGGATGAAAAATGCTGGATGCAAATGAGAGAGAATCAAGGTCAATAACACTGCAGGGACCAAGCTCATGGTGGCACCGTCACCGTGCACCCGCCCCAGCCCCGCCGCTGGCCCACCCACCCCATTCGGCAGCGGGACCGGGGTGGGTGCACGACAGCTAAAAAAATCCTCCTGTCTCATCAGAAAAATGAACATTTCCTAAGAAATAAGATGCCAAACATAATACTTTTGGACTTGACCATTCCCAACAAGGCATCAAAGAGCAGCCAGCAGAGGGACAGGCACAGTCCCACTGCAGGCACAGCTACTTCTTTCCTCTCAAGCTACTAGAAGAAGCAAGCTGTAGATTTAAAATAGTATCTGAAGAGCTGTGTGTTAAGTAGTCAATGCAGTGGTGCTTCCTCTCCCTTTTCCTGGATTTTGGTTCTTTTTTGCCAGCGTGCCTTTCCCTGTGAGGGGTGAGGATGCCCAACGGAAAACCACACAGAGTTAGTGGGAAGCTGCTCACACTTGCACTGCCATTCCCAGCACAACTGCTGATGGCACTGGAACAAGGCAGAAACGTCAAGGCAGGCGGTTAAACTGCTCTCCTTTTAATCAGTTTTTACAGAATAATACATTAATAATCACGTTAAGAGACAAGATGGGGATCCTGTATACAAGATTGTGCAAGCTCGTTAATTTAGATTTATAAAGGCTTTACCAAAGAGGAGAGGCAGTACAAAGCTTTTCAATAGAGGTAAAGCACAATTAAAAGGTACAGAACACACACTACTAACTCAGCAGAGGTTAATTCTCAAGTAGTACAGGCTCAACCACGTCCCCAGCTGTACCCAGACACGAGCATCCTTCCCCCTCCGTCCCCACTGCCTTCCTGCTGCTCCAGCTCTCCAGGCACACTGACTCACTCGTGCCAACACACAGTTCTGCTGCCAGCAGGTCTGCCCCTCTCCTACCCCCTTCCCCCACCCCATTCCCATGGCAGTGAGTTCTCCAATTCTGTGAGAATTTGGCTTAACAGAACAAGAACATTTTCAAGCCATACGAACCAACACTGTGCTCACCAGACTCACCCACAGGAAACAGCATCATGTTCGTGGCTTTTTTTCCTGAAATTTATGGCAGTTACATTCAGCATTTGGTAGTTAAAGGTCTTCAAAACAAAAACTTTTAAACTCAAATCCTTGCTAGGCCAGACACATTCTGATTCTCCTTAGAGAGGATTTAAAAAAGGTTTAAAGAGAAGTCTCACTTAGGAGCACAAAGGAATCTCCTAGAGATGAAAAACCCAGCCCTTCCCCTTCCCTCCTCTCCCCAAAAAGGAAACCAGCACCTCTGTAACATTCTGAGGCACAGACATGCCACTGTTTAACGTGGCAGCTCCTCAGAACGTGCCAACAATCGGCGCTGGGACAATGACCAGGCCTGAAGTCCACGACTGTGACCTGTTACCAAGGACCTTTCTCTGCTCCGCCTTGCCCAAAATGTTCCATTCCTCCTCCAGTGGCTGAAGTAGTTTAATTCACAGAAAGCACCGAGATTACAGCAACAGGCCCATGGCTGGCACCTTTTGGCAGCAGTTCTGGTACTTTTGGTCCTTTATGCACTGTCTTTTTGCCTTCACTATTGCACATCAAACCTAACAACAACACTTCCTAGACATGGAAATTAGCATTTTTAAACAAAACACTACCGGACACCGGGGAAAACAGTAAAAGGACATTACAGGCAGGTTTTTAATTCTTTGGAAAACCTAATTCTCTAACTACACCTACCAAGACTATATAAAGGACCTTTAGAGTAGGCTGGAAAAAAGAAGCAAAGGACCATCTTGCTACAAAAACTCTCAGCTCTCCTGGGGCTCACTGAAATACCTATTGGCTTTAAAATAGCTAAGTAACATTTTAAAAAAGACTCCAGTTCTTTTAAGTATTTTTCTATGCAGAGAAACCAAGTGATAAAAGCTGTGAAGGAAATGGTTCTTGCCCCTTCCATAAAGGAGAGTAAACCTGAAAGCCCTGACGGCATTGCCCAAACCCTGCGAGCCAGGCCAGCAAGAAGAGGCAACACACAGGTGATCACCAGCCCTGTGTCCTTGTGCCTTCTTCAGGGATCCTACAAATACTCTCCTCAACCAACACCCAAACTGCAGAACTTTCACACACTGGGCTTAACATCTTGGATATTCAAGTAATAATTACATATTACAGGACACTTCAATAGAAATGAATTTATATTGCTTTTTGATATGATCTGGCCATATCTTCAAGGGCATATTTGTGCTTTGCTGCTGAGTGTTATTGGTCAGGGCTGTGCTTGCAATATTGAGTTACGTGTTCAGCACCAAAAACCCATCAAGGCTAAATAACCAGAATATTGCAATGCTACACAGACTGAGTCACCAAGTAAGGCAGATCAGAAGAATTCTGTTTTGACTGAGTATTGCTCCTCCACACAATCACGTCTCTAATAGAGGAGAAAGAATAGAAATAAAAGGAAAAGGTTACCATCCCACCTTCTCACCTGTGATTAGTTTGGCAAAACTGCTAGACTGAGTTATATCTGAGAGCCCTAAAAAGTAAATTCTCTTTTTATGCCTTGACAAGTAGCACAGCCAAATCAAGCACTCAATACTTTACATAAATTGCTCTAATTCCAATTAACCACATGATTTTCCCAAGTACTAATTGCTTACAGGTTTTAATCATCAAAATGCACACACACACACAAAACGAATCAATCGTGTTTTGAAAAGAATGTGAGAAAGATTTTGTTTCCTTTACGACTCGCAGAGACCAAGTACGACCACATCCCTCTGTCAGAAGTGCAATTAACACTCTGGAAAGAGCAAGAAATAATACTGACATGAAAAAGTTCAGTGCTTGCTGTCGTTTTCCACTGTATTCAACCTGAAAAAGAGCAGCAAGTGCTTATATACAGCCAACACCCACTGGCCACGCCCCAGACCACTTCACTCATGAAAAACCCACGTGGTGTTGTGCATAAAAACCTCTTTAAATTGGTAACTGTTGGTTTTACGGGAAGGCGGGGTGAGAAATCTATAAAACACCCTGAACTGATGTCATGATATGTTTCATAAAGAACAGTGTTATATTATTTTAAAATATTTTATATGAACAGTAAAACTTGCACTGCTGCATAGCAGACAACACGAAGAACATTTAGTAAAAACATTCACTGAACCCCCTGGCATATGTATTTAATGTCACTAATCAAAATATATATTACAGCCCAAGGTTCTGTTAAGGATCTCTGTTTGGGGTTTGTACAGTATACACAATAGCTCAGAAAAAATATTACAGTAAGGTATTTTATTTCTCCTTTTTATATTAGACTTCTCTATTGTAACTTACAGTCCCTCTCCTTTATATATCCAAACCTCTGTAACACCCTAATGCCCTAGCCAAGAAGTGTTCAGCTTGCTAATAAGCCCTATTACAAATTCCAGTTTTAGAAATTTCAGTAATCTTAATTACATCTTAATAAATAGTTCAGTTCACCCTTTTTAAACCTTAGCCTTTTGAGGAAGTCCTTTTGTCACCAAAACATGGTACGTTACAACCTGTTAGAGGTCAGAGAGGCTTTTGCTTGTTTATTCAAAGGATAGTAAGTCCAAAGATACTTGCAATGCATTAAATATAGTTATATAATATTTACACTGTCCTCTCAGATTTTAAATTTAGGTGAAATATAATTGATAACTGATGTCAGCTACTACAAACTTTCAGTGTGGCTGGTGTTTTCTTAATAAAAGATGTATTCAACTAGAAAGTTTACTATGTGGCTGCCCTGATTCCTCTTGTTTCAGTTTTCTGTTAGAAATTAAATGAAGTAAATTATTCACGTGAATAAGAATTCAGGAAGAGGGGTGGTGGAGAAAACATGAAGAATTTTCTGAATGTTTTGAGATTCCAAAATACCTGAAAACTGTGGTCCCTTTTGCAGTGCCAGTATCTAGAGGGGAGAAAAATGCAACCCAAAAGAGAAGAGGAAAATCTGTTAAATTAATTAGATTAGTAAAGGTGTGTTTTAAAATGCCTCAATTCTGTACAGTATTTTACAAGGAAAGTCTTTTCTTCAGCTTTTGCAGCTGTTGTACATTCTTAGAAGCTCCTCTCCTGCTCACAGTCTGCCTATGCCTGTGCTGTGCGCGTTACTTGCGGTCATCGATAGTTTTGATGAATTCCACGGCTGCTGTGAACTGCATCCACCAGTACGACTCCTCCCCGGACAAACAGTTGGCATAGAAACTGCTGATGTACTGCACAGTGGACAGCAGGCAAGGGGGGTTGGCCTGGGGTGGAGAAGAGAGAGACACTCACAGCTCGTTTGCAAAGCTCAACATCAACAAAGATACAAAGGTACAGAACCTTTGTGCACTGATCCTCATCCTACAGAGTACGCAGCCTACCTGCAGGGGAGGGGCTGTATCCCCCCAGCCCCATTTCACACTCAGAAGGCATCAGGTTCAAGGAAAGGAACATTTTTCCAACAAGGAAAAATGAACAGCAGGCCAAGAGAAAGAAGGGGAGCGCTGGCAGAACGTGTGAAGGTCATCAGGACTTCAACACATGTAAAGCCTGTTGTTTCAGCGTCTTACACATCAGACCATTCTCCACTCAAGCCAAAACAGACCAGCAACACAGTCCAAGGCAGTGCTGGCATGGATCTTGGTCCTGAGAGGACAGCATGAAGCAAGCACAGATGACAGAGGCTAGGGGACATACCTCAAACAAACTCTACTCCACACACACCTACACCCCAATTTCCTTAGTTCCAAATGCAAAGTTCGCTTGGATTCAAAAATCGTTACTGTGACCACATTTGTCACGTTCCCATTCAAACCCCGCTGAATCAGATCTGGATTTGAGCCTCAGGCATTATTTCTCCTCCTAAATTTGCTTGTTTATTACAAGAATTAACTGGGATTTGTGATCTCTACAAAAGAACTCACCTTTATGAGGACAAAGACCAGAACAGGAACAAAATCATCTGCCCCAGGTACGGAATCCTCGTTGGCCAGACTGAGCAGGTTCATGATGGTGGAGCACATCCTCAGGATACACTGCACTTTGTCCCGGGGGGTTTTGTAAGCACTTATTGTGCGGATCTCAGACTGTGCTGATGGCCACGGCGCCTCCCGGAGATAGACCTGGGGAAAAACCAACCCAGTCCTCACTGGCCAAGCTACTGCTGGGCACCACAGAGGAGCTCAAGTTCCAGAGGCTCACAGGCTCTGGAGGAATGAGAAGCTTTAAGGCGAGATGAATTCAAACTGAAAGAGGGGAGATTTAAGTTATATACATGGAAGAAATTCTTATTGTGAGGATGATGAAGCCCCAGCACAGGCTGCCTAGAGGAGCTGTGGCTGCCCCATCTCTGGAAGTGTCCCAGACCAGGATGGATGGAGCTCTGAGCACCCTGGTCTACGGAAGGTGTCTCTGCCCATGGCAGGGGGTGGCACGAGATGAGCTTTAGGGGCCTTTCGCACCCCAGCCATTCTGTGAGTCTGTGATTCTGAGATGGCTACACTGCACTCACAGTGAAGGTGGCTTCCTGACGGGTTACACAAACACTCTAAGGAGCCAGTACTCTGTGGGTAACTCAAAAAATCAGCCTCTTCCTCTTCATCACTTACTCAGAGCCCTGCTCCAGACGAAGGCAGAGCCATAGGTGCTCTCTTCCTCACCAGCAGCTTTGTGAACACCCAGCATCACCCAGACTCCACTCACTGAACTGGGAACTAGGCAGCTGCAGACTGCAGCCCCTGACACCCCCTGAGCCTACCAACTGCTTTAGTTACCCTAATGCCATGAGAAAAGTGAAAGTGAGGGATAAATGGAAGACACTAAGGCATGGGTACAGTGCGTTTTTCCTGCAGGATATGTCAGCTGTTACAGACAGAAGAGCAACCCTTCAACGTGTAAAATAGAACAATCTTCTCACCATCACAATCCCAATCCAAACCCCAATACACATACAGAAGCAAAGGAAAGGAGTTCTTACCTCAGGTATCTGAAGTGCCTTGTGGTTTGCAGTCACTACTTTGGATAACCTCTGTATGTGCTCGTGAAGGACCCTGAAAACACAAAAAACATGAGTGAAAAGCAAGCAGCAGCCAGCCAAGTGGGGATTCCCACTTGTTTTATGTTTGATCGGACAAGAAAGATCTTCAGGAATGTGGCCCTACAGCTGGTGGACTCCAGGTCCATGAGGATGCAGAGGATTGTGCTCTACGGCCAAGAACAACCACGTGTCCCCTAGAGCATCCCAACAGCATCTGTTCTAAACCACAGAAACCCCAAATGCATGGAAAATACTGACTCAAACCAGAAAATGGAAGGAGTCCTGAACCAGGTTTTGATCATTCTCTCAGCACACACTGCAGACCTGCCAGCCTGTATTCCAAATCATTACACTTAACAACTTTATTCTGTTCTAGCAGTTTGTTGCAACCACATTTGCACATGATGCTAAAGCCCTTCCTTGTTCTTTTACAAAATGTTCTGAAGGAAAACATGAGTTTGTGTGGTCCGGCTGACTCAGACAAGTCTGTCACAGGACGCCTGCACAGCTTCCACTGCACCAACTGCAAAAGAAAAAAAAAGTCCTTCAAATTCCATTAACTTACTGGTCACGCAAAATATCTCCATCCTGATTAGGGTAGAAGGCGAGTTTGAAAATGCGATTCATCACACTGCGCTCTATGGCTAATTGTGCATCCTGGAGCTGTTCCTCACTGGCATTCTGCCATATGGCATCCTGAGCCATAGCCCCGTACAGGAACTGGAGAAAATCCTCCACTTGGGCTGTTTTATCATCTGCTGCTGTGAGTTTCTGGAAATCTGATAAAAAATGAGGAAGAAAAAGAGTATTCACTTAAGTAAAAAAGTGTTATTTCTGATAGGTTTTTCAGGCACATTTAGCATGCAGCACTATATGCTCCAAGAGCAAGAACTGACTCCAAATTCCTGATGTGCTTCATTTAGTCAGGTACGTGCATAGAGAACATCGAACCAGTTTGGTGTGAGTGGCTGCACTGAGTTTCCTGGTGCCACTATCTCTTATGCTGCGATATTTTTGAGTCATTGATTCACTTGATTCACACTATTATTATCCCCCATATCTTCTAAGTTGCAACCATAGGTTCTGGACGAAGAACTGAATGCTGCAACTTAATTTGCTGCAACCTGTATCAGTAGATATAAAATAATTAATAGTATTCATGCTTCTGCCATGGGGCAGATAATGGGATTTAGCATAACTATTTAGGCCAAGTAAGGTCAAATTACCTTCATTCTCTCAGCCCATGAAAAATGCAGCCATTAGCAGGGTTTAACTGCCATAAAATACTGTAAAGTCACAGTAATCTGTCTATTTAGACATTAATTCACCAGGTGAAATTAAAATCATTTTAGGAATCTGCTCCTCAGATCAAAAGACAGATTTTAAAACATTAACCCAAGCCACCATCTAAACATGGAGCAAAGGAATATGAACACTTTGGTCTCCATTAATCTTACCTTGAATAAACTCCCTTATTTTCTTCTCCTTGCTCTCCAGCAGTAACCTCACACACACTGTAGTGAAGTATCTGTTGGCCACTTCTTTGTCTCGCAGGACCCTCTGTAAGAGCCTCTCCAGGTGCGCCTGGGTCGTCTGCAGGCCTTGGCGGCAGCGAGTTAGATAAGCAATGTATGGAGCTCTTTTCCTAAAGCAAACAGGGCTCTGCATCAGATTCGTAATAAAGACAGAGGCTAATAGCTTTAGAAACTGCCAAGCTGTAATGCAAAGGATTCTTCAGCTTGGTGCTTTTAAAACAAAACAATGCCTGAATTCAGAAGTTCACCTCACACAGGTTTCTGTGAGTTCACTGCCCTGACAGAACTCAAGAATACCAGGCTGAAGCAAATTTCAAACAGCATCTCATGTGTGTTAAAGCTGAGCATTATCCACAAATCGATTTAACCTGGACTGACTTAAGGCCCAAGTTTTTTAAGCCATTCACAGATGGGTGAGACAATTACATCATTTTGTAGGGAAGCAGAGATGCAATAACCTGGTTTGGTAAAGTACAATTTAAAACCAAAGGGATCTTCCCGATCTGCTAGTGAATAAATATAGGAATTTGGAAAGGCATTACTAATGAGACACTGAACAAAGTACCTGTAGTCCTCTGCGATGGAGGCCAGCAGCTTCCGGCAGGTCCTGTTGTCGAAGCGGCTCACGCAGCGCATCGTCTCCTGCAGCTGCGCCATCAGGTTCTTGTCCTGCAGGTTGATGGCTTCAGCCAGCTGAACTTTCAAGAAGCAGACAATCTCATTATCTAATAAAGAGCAAAGGAAAAATATTATGGAAAAGAAATGTAGGCATGATGAAAATAGACTATTTTTGAATATGGGAAGCACATTAACGGTTTAAAACAAAACTTCTGTACATTAGGCAATAATATTTTAGAGCAATTAATAAGCTTTTTTGAATTCTCCACGTATCAGAGGTTAAGCTTTCATATCATATCTTATCTAGTATTTAGACCCATTCTGAAATGTGAAGAGGACCAGATAAGGTGACATATTCAATCTCTGCTAATAAACCTAGAATGAATGGAGGGATACAACACAATACATTTATACTAAGTCAATGTAAAGACTCAATAGATCACTCAAGTAGCACAACTCCCAAGAGCACAGGTATTTTGAGAGTATTCTATAGCTTCAGGCTCTACCTGCACTGTATCTGTGATACTTCATTACAAAAAATCTGAAGACTACGTTGAGATGGCAGGTTTGCCTGCAGAGTAAGAATGAAAACATAGTGGGAGCAAAAGGCACTTTGCCTTCAGTATCTGGAAAAGGGAAGTGACCATAAATGGTGCAGCGCAAGGGCCACATGGGGACAAGGAGAGACACACTCAGTGCCAAGAACCTTTACCTTCGGGGTCTGTGTGGTCTGGGAGACCATTCCTTGTTGAATGTGTCAGCATCGGGAAGGCAACAGAATCTGCTGAACAAAGAGCCAACCTCAATTTCTTCTTTGCATCCCTTAAAGAGGAAAAATATTTTCTTAACACAGTTGATGAGAGGACTGCTTTGTCAATAAGAAGCCTTTACTTTTTTTAAATTTAATATTGCCTTAAAGTTGACATCATTTTACTATACCAACATATTCTATAAGACTTTAGAATATCAGTTCTTTTGATACAGCACCCAAACCATTTTTAAAGGGATTTTCCTAAACACTGAATTGCTCTGTCCTCTCAGATTACAACATCCCTCCTCCATCAGTGGAAATATGACAGTTTGAGATGCTTAAAACTAAAAGCACATACAAGTTTACAATGAATCTGTATTAAGTTTCTTGTGGGAACCAACCATACAACTTCTGCTTTTAATTCTACTTTGTGGGTAAGACAAAACCTGCAAATACATTTACCTATATGAGAAAGCAGAACTCTGTGGCTGTGCTACTTGACTTGCAGAGTCTGGGAGGTCGTCTGCAGACATGTTCTGCAAAGCCTCATCCCGTGGGGAGTCGTGCATGCTCTCACCATCCCCAATTGCCTCTGTGGAAATGAAAAATACATTACACCTGAAGAGAGGAGTCCGTAGAGGAAACCAGACTAATTTTCTGCTTGTTATTCTAGGGCCAGGGGGAGAATGGAGACAGCAAACAAACCAGCTTGCTCTGGATCATGAAAAAAGCTTATTAAAATATACAACCTAGAAGCTCCTAAGAAGAAACTGCAAAAGTTTGGAAGGCAATACACTTCTTCCGTGCCATTTAAAACAAAATAAAACAAAAAACTGATAGGAGATGTGCTATCAACAACCATCCCCCTCAATGGCAATACGAAAGAGCTGTCCTTGGAAATACTGATTTAATTCCCAGCCTGGGAGGGACTGCCCCACAGATTATTTGACAAAACATTCCTGGTTCAGAGCTCACATTGTTCAGCTGCTAATACGAACACTGGTCTAGAACACTGAAGTGTTTTTACCTTTAAGGAGGAGAAACTATGTTGGTGGTGATTATAAAAGCCAGGGCCTCACCTGCACTGTCGTAGTTCACTATGGCTCCTTCACTGGGACTCGTCCTCTTGATTGCATTCCTGTACTTGTCCAGAATGTCCTCGGCAGCTTGTGCCTGTGCACTCAGCCTTGGGCTGGGATCGTCTGAAAGGACCACAAAAAACAACAGGAGTTACCCTGGTGCTGGGCGAACTGAAAGCAAACACAAAAACTTAAGCCTACACATTTGGACTCTGTTTTTAGCCACATCAAACAAAGAGCTGTTTGTGTCCCGTGTAGCCCAAATTCAGATGTATTAATAAAGTCTCAAGCAAACCAGAAAACAAACAGTACAATCAAAGTGAATAAATAAAGTCAGATCCTGAGCAGATCCTCAGCATATTTACACTGCATACACAAATGGCTCTTGGATATTTGAAGACTTCTAAAAAGGATCAGGCGAACAGAAAATACCCAGGCTCAAACCATGTCTAATTCAACACTTAAGTAACTATTTCAGGACTGTGTGCACAGCTATCCCTACAGCTCAGCTACGACAAGGACATGAGCTCTATAATGGGAGGGAAAACTTGAGTTGAGAATCCACTACATGCACAGACAGACGTGACAACTTAAAAACAGCCTTCACGTCAGGAAATTTTTATCCATTTTCTTATTCAAAATGCCAGTTGTTATGAACATGAACTGCAACAGCACATACCTGTCTGTCAATAGCTACCTCGTGGGCACTCTGGAACTCCAGGAGGCATGTTCTGAGAGAAAATTACTATGATGATGTTATTCACATACCTTGAAGCGTTGCGTATCTGTCAGGCACCATGTCATCTTTGTCTTTTTCTTGTTTTTCTTTCTTCCTAAATGGAATAGGAGCTGAAAATGCAAGGCACCTCATCAAAGACTACTCTGAGATAATGGCCAAATAGCAGAAACTTTAAGGAAGTGGCTAATGCAGAAAATTGTCATCAAATCAACTTCGATAAAAGCGTAAGTGTATCCATGGGGTAGAGCAGAACTATATTGTCATCATCTAAAGCAAGCTCCACCTTTAACAGACATGAGATCAGGCGGAACAGTTTCGCCTTCCAGGTATAGCACACTCTAGGGAACTGCTAGCCAAGGGAGCCAGGCAGCTTCCTGGTTTTATTTACATATTTACTTATACTTTAACCATAAAAGTGACTAAAGCTATAATAAAGGCAGTGTGAACTCTGACTGAAGCACCAAACCCAGACAGACATGATCCTACCTTTGGGCATGGCAGACACAAAACGTTTCCTCCACCAGGGCTTGTTCCTGTCAGACTTCTCATCATCACTGTCTTTCCGTTCCTCAATCTGCGGAAGGGCAGAGTCTACATTTGAGCATTTACCAAATCAAGTGTAAAGAGAAAATTTCTCCTTCACATCAGCTTTTGCTACACTGACTGTAAAAACAGAACTACAGCAGAGCACAGAGAGCAGATTAAGTCAGAAATATCTCTCGTGAAGAAGTCATCCTGCAAATGCAAACCCAAAGTCATGAAAAACTTAGATTTCATTTATTTCTTTTTTAAAGAAAGTTAATTTTCAGGTGCTGCAGCAGTTTAATACCACAATGAATGTGTTTCTGAAGTACCACCAAATCCAGCAAATTTAAGAGAAGCCAGATCCATTTAAGCCACTCTGAACTCTGTAGCTTTATCTTATAAAACATTATTGGCCAACGTTTAAAGGGAAACAAAAGCGCGTTGCAATTCCTTGGCTAAAGACATTTAATTCCAAATTCCTGGCATTAGATGTATAGTTAAAGTGGGCATGAGAGAAAAAGATAAAACGATAAACAGAAGCCTCACCTCTCCCCTGGAGGAGTCCTTGCTGGGAGAGGAGGATGACGACTGAGACGCGGCCGCCAGCACGGCCGCCCCGCTGGAGGCCATGGGCAGCTCCCGCTCCTCGTTCCCGGGACGTCTGTTCCACCCGGGATCGCTCATGGGCCTCCGAACCGAGGACACGATGTCTGAGCTCCTGCTGCGGACCAGCCTCTCGGGGTAGGAATGTCTCTGCTTGAAGGCTTCCAGGTCAGTTGGGATTAGAGCGTGAGACCCAAAGTTTGGTAACCGGGCCTCGTTCCCTCCCACGGCTCCTTCCAGGATGGGTGGGTCTGGAGGTGGATGAGAGGGTCTTGCATAGTGCACTTTAGGCCTTACTACAGCTGACACACCTGGGGTCATAAGCAGAAAAGAAGCCACACACATTTCTTTTAATATTATTCCAAATTAGTTGGTACTAACACAGAAGCATTGAAAATGCGTATTTTTAATACAAAGCCTAATCTTTATAACTCACCCTCATTTGAGGACAAAGGGTCAAACAATGCAAGCAAAGAATCTGTCTGAGAAGGAGGAGATGTCAACTGACTGGCTCCTGAAATACAGAGAGAGCAAAGTTAGTGCTGTACCAAAACTGCCTCCAACATGGAAAAAGAGACCAACACTGGAAAAATAGACCTCAGCAACAAAAGTTTACAAAACTTATACTGCAAAGTATTTGTAAAGATATTCTTGTATGGAAAGATCTCTTGTAGTGCATTGAAATGAGCAAAGAATTACATCCCAAGAAGTGAGGACTTCTTGAGGAGCAGCCCAGTTCCAAAATGCAAGAGGACAGTCAATGCAATCAAACTGAATTAGAGATATTAGATCTAGTACTCAAGTTCTAGTACTGCAAAGCACTGGAGTCTTTTTGTCAAACAAATACAGTACTGGCAAATAAGGAAAATATTAAGCTTAAAATATTAAGCTTTGAAATTGGGAGAAATTGTAAAATTTAAGGACTCCATAAATGTCACTGGTGTTTATCAGAGATTGCAGGTAAGTAACTTACCGTGGGCTGTTTCATCCATGTCAGGACTTGTTACAGAATCTTTTCCCCCAAAGTCAGAGCTACATTCAGACCTGAGATCCTCAATCTTGTTAGGAATATCTTCAGATGTTGCACTAATACCTTACACATAACAAAAGAAGAATCTGTAATAGTCTTCCAGAGAGCAAGGAAGTAAAATCCTGAGGCTGTTAAAATGGTGGACAGTGAACAATGAAGTTCTAACCCACAGTAGCACCTACAGATACTACAAATTCTTATGCGCTTAAAATAACAGTTTATTTCTGCTCTACGTCTTCAAAAATTTTACCACAGCCATGAATATGCTCTGACAAAGGGCATTAGAAAGACACTCCACCCTTATAGACTTTGCAGAAAATTAAGAACTAGAGCTATGACTTACATTAAAAAAGTTGTGATAATAAAACCAAATGCAAGAAAGTGTGGACTTTCTTCCAAACTAACATTCCTCTCCTAACCACTGCTATTGCAGCACAGGACATTCACCTCTCTACTGCCTTTTTAATTTCTTCTGTGAAGTGAATGTAGAATCACTGCTTTGAAAATTCTAGAATGAGTGCAGGAAGTTATTTTATGAGTGATGTACAAATAAAGCACGTGCAGCAAAGTGAGTGCTGACCGTGCTGTGACAGAGCAGCGTTTCCAGAGACAGTTCCACACACCTGATACAACGCTCAGGCCAGGAGTGCTGGGCCGAGAGCTGACCTCCCTCACATCTGTGTCATCAGATGTGCTACCCAGCCCAGAACAGCTCTCCAGCTCTTGGAGTCTTTCCTCCTGTTTTAAGTCTGGAGCCTCTACAGAAGGGAGACAAAGGAGAGTAGAAAGTATCATTACTCAATGTCATGCCCCCTAAACATTCACAAGCAGAAGGAAGGGGTGCAGGGCTGATTTACTGTATCAAGTTTTAAGGTAACTCAACCACTTCAGCAAGACTTTCCTTACGTCCTTTGGCACAGAAGGCAGGACTGCACAGACAGCAATGCTCTGTCTGCACAGGCATGCTGAGGAGTGTTTACTGTTTTAAGTGCTGTATTTCTTACACAACAGAATACACTCACATCTTCACTAACCAAAGTAAACCATGGTCCTGGAGAGATCCTACTCAACACCACAGGGAAGGAAAGCAAGCACAAATTTGCCTTGCAAACCCTGCTCTTCCCCTTTGGACCTTAAGAATTTCTTAAGTGACAGAAGTCTCTCCCAATGCTTTCCATCTTCTTTCTGTCTAGGAAGATTTTGTCCTTTTAATCCTGGAAGCAACCCTAGGACAGTAATTTCTTGAAGAAAGAGGAAGAGGCTGTTGTTTTGAATTCTATGCCTCTGGAAGAGTCTTAGAATCATGCTAAAGAAATAAGCAAAAACTGCCCGATTCTGACCTGAATCACTTGGTAATACTTCCACACTCCACGCCTCACTTGTGGTTTCTGATATGGTTGAACCTGTGCAGGGATCAAGCAACACGGATCCTGAACCTGGCAAACACAGCAAGCTGCCTAGCATGTTCTCTGCAGCTGCACCTGCAAAAGTAAAGCCGGAGCGTATGGCTAGAGCTGGGCTTGGGCAGTCAGCTCTAGAGAGAAAAGTAAGAACACATCTTAAGTGTCCTTAAAAAAAGCAATCAGGAAATACAACGTTGAAAAGGAATGAGTAACTAAGCACAGTCCAGGTCATGCACACAAAAATCCTCCTAGAGCAAATCTCCAGTCGAATCCATGGGAAAGCCCCTGCTGAGGAAGGGAGGAGGAGGAGGAGGAGGAAGGCTCTGCAGCCTCGGGTTCAGAGCAGCACCGAACGTACCCAGAGCACACCGTTACCTGCGATTTCCTGCAGCCGGTCCTCGTCGATGTTGGGGTCGAAGTCACTTCCCAGGACATCTGTACTCCAGGTTTCACTCACAGTTTCTGATATATCTCTGTCATCAGTCAAACCCATCATGTCTCGGATTTCAAACTTACGGAGCTTGTCATCCAGATTATCCTGAGTTGTGGCTGCGGAAAAAGAAACAGTTCTCGATTTTCTAAAAGGCTACTCCAATTACTTCAGACTGAAAACCTGTAAGACTACATTAGAAATAAAATACCAAACAAATAACCCCCTAATTCTGTTAGATAAGGCAGTGGTTTAAAGGAAGGCCTGTAAAGCACTATTATGCTATTCAGGAAATGCTGCCTGAAAACATAGTTGAGATGTAAGAAGAAAAGTCTGGAAGCATACATGGTGACCTATCAACTAAATTGTCCAAAAAAAAAAAAAAATGCAGTGCTACAAAGACAGCAATATAATTCCTGTAGAGAAACAAGCGATTACAGAAAAGCTGAGGCCTCTGGAGATCATTCCAGCCCAAACTCCCTGTCCTGGTCAGGACAACAGCTTGCTCTTGATCATGTCCAGTTATATTTTGAGTATCTCCAGGCAAGAGACACCACAACTTCTTTGGGCAACCTGCTCAGTGTTTGACAAATGGATATTAAACAGAACATTATGCAAATGCTTCCAGATTACTCCAAACATGACCACCCTATTCCTGAAGGGAAAAGCTTGATATCAAGCAAAACTTTACGAGCAGTTTCCTATAAAGGACTTAAGCCTTGAAATTCCAGGCAATTTTCTTTTTCTAATAACAGACTACAAACAATATTTCTTGGGGAAAAAAACCAACCAAACCAAAACCACAAATAAACACAAGAGTGATTGCTCCAGAAAATTTTCTAATTTTTTCCCCTGAATTAGTCAATTTTGCAACCTCTTTCCACAAGACTTTGGCTTTGGCATCGAAAGCACCTCAGGCACTTGTAAGAGAGGAGTGCCACCTGCCTTGCTCGTGCTCCAGCAGCTGCAGAGCCTCGACGCCGTTGCTCCCAGAGGGGCCTGCGCCAAGCTCCGACACTGACTCCCCTTCCAGATCCAGAGATGACACAGAGTTGGAGCGATTGGAAGGACCTGGGAAAACAGATTTTCCTTAAATCCAATTTGGATAACAGTTCCTAAATATACAGCATTAACAACCCAGGACACATAAACTCACTAAAAAAATGAGAAGAAATGAAACAGCAGTTCCAACATAAAATACTGAATCTCACTACTGCTGTACTTAGCTGTAACTAAAAAGCTAATAAAGTCTTTGCCCTTAATTTGATTACTTGTTCGTGAACTTGTTTTCTTATTTTGAGGAGACAGAGGGCAAAAATGAAGTTATGGAAGTTATACAAAATAATGCAGAAGTTATGTGTCCAAACCCCCTCCATCCCACAGACACCTGTGCTTTGTTATACATGAGGTTCATACAAAGGAGCTGTGCAGAAAGCATTCTGAGATATGTAACAGCTAATTAAAACATGATGAAAAGTAAGTCTGAGAAGTCCAAGTTTAGAGCTAAGTTAGATTACCTTAATAACTAGTACTGCACTTAAGTTTAAAAAAAAAAATCTATTTTCTCTTTCTAAATACACTTAGTTTTTCTCTTCCTAATTCTCAGACTCAGTTATGCCTTTGTAGGTCAAAATTTAGCTCCAGGCTTTATTTTCTGAACAACTAAGAGAGAAGACAGGTTCTCAGGGTGAAACAGCACAGACTTCAAATCAGCAAAGACAGGATGCTGTATTTAACACACCTTCCTTTTAGAGTTAAGGGGGAAAACAAAAACAACCGAGCAACAAAACTTCTTCAAGACTTAAGCAGCCCTTCACCTTCAGATATTCCTTCCAGATTATCACTGCAGAGGGAAAAGCGCAAGGTTTTATCAGGTTTACCATGGAGTTTGTTCTCGTCAATGGGGACATCTCCTTGCCCGCCATCTGCAAGCTGCATATTTAACACCTGGGGAGGGGGAGAAAGACTTCATTAAAATCATCCATTTTCCAATAATCAAATAGCAAATAAAACATCGGAGACATGTTTTTGTATTGTAAATGGAACAATCACTTTTCTAAGATTTTTTTTGAAAAAAGACAGCAACCTCCCAGGTCAGAGGCTGGGGGGAACGCAAGGAACAACCCCACGGACATCAGGCATGTCCTGATAACAGCAGAGCCGCAGCTCCTCACCACCCCACGGAGCAGTGTCACACGGACAGGACCTGCCCAAGGCTGCCAGAGCAGATAACCCAAGCACCAGGCAGGGAGCAAGGCTGGAAGCAGCAGCTGTGCTACGGCTGCAGAAAGGAAAGGCTGAACACCACTGCTGTCCTAAGAACAGTCTGCAGGCACTGACGGCTCTGTGAGCTCAGCTCTGCCCCCACGACAACCTGGGCCTGTGCCTTTCAGGAGCTGCCAAAAGCGTCAGGATCAGTGCTCCAGTTCTGTCATTCACCTGTGTCCCTGGGTCTGAAGGACAGGGCACGCAGAGACACAGCAGTTTCTTCAGGCTCAGAAACAATAGCCCAGGTTCGCTCTTAAGCTTCTTAAGTGAGCGGAAAAAACCACCTAACAAAGGGAAATTTGAAAGCTACACCCCCCAAGTTCAGTAACATAGAGTAAGGATTTTAATTCCCATTCCAATTCACTACCAAAACTTAGCCTTGCAGCCTCACTACTGTGCTAGTAGAGAAGATAGAGGCTGCATGGTTCAAAACATGCGAGACGTCATCGTTTCTGGATACCTCGTTCTCCGACATCATTCCTGGAGTAATCTGTGGACCTGTCCCCAAAGAAATCACCAGCACTTCTTCTGGCTGAACTTCTGGAATAGTCTCCTGAGAGGATCCTTCATGATCTCCATGCTGGTCCATTAGCATATTTGATCTACTTCTGCTTCGAGTGGCTAAGAAAATAATTTGAAATATTGACATTAGAAAGCTTTTCCTCCTTGTTTAAGGAGGAAAAAAGACAATAAAATGGAAATACAGAACTGTAGTGTTTTAATTAGCAATACATACTAAATAAATTTTCAAAATCAAAGTCTCATTAAACTTTGGAGAGATGGAACTGGTGTTTAAACCTGAGTACTGCCCAGTGAAGAAGGAAACTTTCAACATTAAAGCTGATAAGCAGAGAAACAAGGTACTCTGTGACCTGTTTACCTACACGAATTCAGCCCAGTCCAATCACAGAAAGACCTTTAACACATTATAGGAGAAAATTAAGGTAGTTACTAAAAAAGGTCAACGTTTCTGTGGTTTGAAACTCTAATTTGTTTTAAAGGGTTTTTCTCCTAAGAAGTAGGAAATCTTATTCTAATAGGTGTCTCAAACCCAGACACACAATACAACATCGGGTGGTTTACTCTGATGACTCTGCCAGTTTTAAGTCCTCTTTTCAGCTTCCCTCAGATTCTCACATTTGGCTCCATGGAAGCAAAACCACCCATATGAAATTAAGATTTCTAAGAATGGCAGCATGACACCAATTATTTCTTAATTTGACCCAGGGAAAACAAAGCAAGTGCATGGAAGTCGCAGCCAAATTCCGATTATCGCACAAAGGCACACGAGGGGTTTTTAAAACCCACATGTACACAAAATAAGTTCATGTACTGAAGAAATCTGCAAAGGGAACTGATTGCCAGGGTAACCCAAAGGCATGCTGAGCTATGGGACACGAGTCAAAGTTTCACAGAAGAATGGAAAGAGGGCATTACCCACCAAAAGGGGTTACTAGAGTTATGTGAGCTGACAGATTGGTAGCAGAGGTATCCCAGGCAGTAATCGCTGCCAACTGCTGTCCTGGAGTTCGAAAGCATTAAAATGAAACAAAAGAAACAAAAACTTTGAGCAAAAGCTATTTTATATAATAAAATAAATGCTGTAAAATGCCACTACTTTAGAGATGTAAGACCAGAACCATTCAAAAGCAGAGTTAAACCAACATGGGACAGATTTGTTTTGGGGGTGATTTTGTGGATTTTTTGCCACTTATTGGGCTTTGCATTTTTTCATCCTTTTACACACCGACAACAAATCTCTCAAACAAAAATATCCCATGTGGTCATATTCACATAAATACACACTGAAGAAGAGAATCACACTTCCTATTTTAAAGAAAGCATTATTAATATGGAAGAGTTCAAGGCACAGAAATGCTAGTCGAAAAACAAAATGTAACCAACATAAAATTGCAATCCAGAATAGGAATTAGAGCAAGCATGAATGGCGACAGGAGAAAGCTTCTCTTCTCAGCACGTACTCTAGAAGTCCTGCTCCTGCTTGTTCACCCTCCTGTCCACTTGTTCTCTAATAAAAATGTTAAACTTACTCTATCCCACTAATTAAGCTTCCATCTTACTACTTTCCTAAGCAATTTTCCCCCAGATTTGCTTCCTACCCTCAAACCTTCCCTTTATTATCACTCCCAACCACCACCATTACGACTACCAACCACTCAGCAATTTTCTGCAGTTGAAGCTGGAGAGATAAAGATCATCCACCACACTTGAATTAGATGCTAAGGAAGTTACCTGGTTTTCATGCTAAACAAAATTCTTCATCTACACAGAATAAACAGGAACTGAAGATGTAGGTGAAGAGTAACCCCAAGATCTGAGTGAGAAAATGGCACAAAAATGCCCATGGTATCAGAAATGATGCAGGAACTCCGCTCACTCTCCTTACCTATTGGCAATCGATTTTTTTTGTTAGCTGGAGTAGTTGCAGGAGAAAGCTGGGGGGTGTTATACGGAGTCATTTCAAGGCTGCTGCTTTTCCCTGGTTTGTTCTGGGGCAAATTTGTCAGCAAGTTTTCCAAAGCCATCCGATCTTCCTTTAGCTGATCGCTCGACATTACATTCCGCATGAAGCCAACCTAGACATGGACAATTGTTGGTAAAAGTGCAGCCCCAACAAGCACCCTGCTCTGTCCCAGGTGGGAACACGGGGCAGCAGCTGATGCTGGCCACTCCCAGGGCATTACCAGGGCAGTGAGCTGGCTGTAGGTCATGTACACCACGGTGCGGCTCAGCCCCTCCAGCAGGTTCACGGCCGACATCGGCGGAGTCTCGACCGCGCGCCCGTCGATCACCACGTCCAGGAAAGCAGCAACGCAGCTCTGAGAGACAGCACAGAGTGCAAATCAGAGAACACTTCTAGAGTTTGGAAAGAAACTTATGGCAGGAGTTAAGTAATTCACAGAATAATTTAAGTTTTGCTTCCTACTTTTAAAATCTTAGGATAAATGGGCAGATATTTTAAGGTTACTGAAGAGCAAATAAAGAAAGCATGTAGTTACTTTTAGCATTTCCTTTGTTCCTTTCCTGCATTCCAAAGTGTTACTTACTTAAGTGTCCTCTTACAATTTAAAGAAAAAAAATAATGGCAATTAAACTGTGCCTTCTTGGAGAATCTGCTGAGCACAGACTAAAAGTGAAACAAGGAAGCAACAACAAGAGCACTTTCTAATCTGATTGAAAGTGTTACTGTACAATAAATGTGTAGCTTTGTGTGGCGACTGTGTAACAACTAGAATTACCACAATCTAGAAGGATACAAGGGTACCAAGGATACTAAGGATGACAACAGGTGCCAATCCTCTCTCATGGGCAGGGACACCTTCCACTAGATCAGGTTATTCCAAGCCCCATCCAACCTGGCCTTGAACACTTCCAGTACTCAGCTGAAAATTTAATTTCCTTTAATTTTTTTAATATTGTCTTTTAAGAAGTATTAGGTCAGAGCAGAAGCAAGAATCCCCAACCCTCAATTCTATTACTCAAGACTTTTTTCCCAGCTTTGTGCAGGATTTAATCTCCTTCTCATTACATGTAACTTGGAAATTAAACTTAGTCCTTTGCAATGTCTGGAAAAGAAGGCTGCAGAAGGATGATGACGTATTCACCAAGTCTGGTTTTTTTCAGCCTGGATTCTTACTTTGTCAAATTTTGCGAGGCTGCTCTTCGTACGTGGATCTCCCTCCTCAGAGCCTGTCATTGCCAGCTGCTGCAGAAGTCTCCCAACCTGAAATTAAAACGAAGTACAAGGAATAAGCCTTCAAAAAAAATATGATGGACCCGATTATAAAAAATACTCAAAAAACCTCCTCCATTCTAAATCCTTTTTCATTTAATACTCCAAGGAATACTTTTGATTGAGTGGACAGAGATTTGTGCTTGCTTTCAGGGCAGAAAAAATTCAAGAAGCTTTAGGAAAAAAGCAGTCATTGCCTTTAACAAGAAAATGTGCGCACACAGTAGGCTGTGAGCATCCATACTTCCCCCTCCCAGGAACAAAGCATGTTTTGTTTTTACAACACGTCAGAACTGAGAGTTGAATCTAGGTCATCTAAACCTAGAGATTTTCAAAGGCTGCATATATTTTACTAAGGGAAAATAGCAAGAGAGCTAACCCTTATTTCAGAGCACATATCCTTTATTCATCTCCAGCTGAAAAACAACCCTCAATTTAAAGAGTCGCCAACTGCTCTGCTACAGCACGTGAGCAGTGACACAGGAGAGGACTGCTGCTGGATTTCAGAAAAACACTGAGCAAAACTCACCAGCATGACTGCACTGTGAGAATCACTCCCTGCCCACTCTTACAGACAACAGCAAAAAGCAGGTTTTGTGCCTTGTGTGGAGGAACATCCTCAGTCAGACCAGTGTTGCTCAACACCTTCAGATGACTCCTCTATGTAATACCATTAAACTGTCCAAGTATTTGCATAATGACAAAAAGTGGTCATGAGGGCTGTGGAATGCTCCAAGTAGAGCGTCGGGCATTAGTGCCAGACAACAGGGGTTTTCAGCAAAATATTTCATTATTTTTTGCAATGCATGGTACAATATTTAACATTAGTAAGAACAGCACAACATTCATTTGTGCACATTCCAGAGTTCATCTCATAGTCACTTTTATGCCTTTGCTTCCATTCCTTATAACAGCTTTTATAGAGAATATTTGCAACTCTTCTAAAGGATTCTAAGAGGAATCCATGCTATCAATTTTTTTCAAGTCAGTATTTTAAGCAAACAGATAAACTTTGGAGCTGTCTTTTCAGCAACAATTAACACAAATATTCCATTAGCATTAATTTTATAAGTAGGAGAGAAAGTACCTTCACTTTTACTGCGGTAACATCAGTTCTAGTGGGAAGGAAAAGGCCATTTATATATTTTTAATACTGTCTTAATGTGAATCATACCTGCATCAGATTAAATCTTGCCACCTCATTTATAGGAGCATCAGAAATGATCCCGTACTGCTCCGGGTTGACGATGGCGGGGCAGATGAAACAGGCCAGAAGGAGATCCGTGCACATGGCTCTGACCTCCCCAACCTCCAGCCTGTCCACACACGACAGCGTTTTGTACATCTGTGACACAATCCACCTCAGGCTGTGAGGAAAACAGTAAGTGTTTTGTTTGAGATAGCCAATGAATTTATTGACCAAGGTCACCAGCTTGGCCTCATTGGAGTCAACCATCTCTTGGACTCTCTGCTTGAACTTTTCTGTGCCTTTCTCTCCAAATAACTTTTCCTGCTGTACTGGGGAGAACCTCTCAATTAACTTGTTTGCATCTGTTTCCAGGTGGTCTTCATCTTCAACCAGAAGCTGCATGATTGGCTCATGTAAGGTTGCAGTAAGAAAAAGTTTTGCAGAAAAGAGTCCTTCGGAGAAAAGCTTGAACAAGATGCTGAAGGCGCAGGTGCCTCGTCTGAGCAGCCGCCTGGGGTTATCGCTTTCCTTGAGCTCAAACTCAATCAGGTAACGGAGGACCTGCAGGAGGTAACTCTCATCCTCCTGCATGATGCAGTTGCCATAAATGGAGGTAAAGACTGTGTGAATGACACTCTGGGTGTTGTCCTGGTTGAGTTTCTCTCCGGCAACCAGGCAGGATGCAATGAGCCTGGGGTTCTCCCTCAGCCTGTTTAGGAATTCCCCATAAGCAGTCTCCTGAAATCCCAACTGCTTGTATCCATCAACAAACTGCGTGTCCTCCAAGATCTTTGCATGCTGGCAACATTCGGCAGGAGAAGCTTCAGCACTTTAAAGAAAAACATTGAAACAATTTAAGTAACTCTTAAGTAAACAAACTTGCTAAGAGATGCCACGTGGTCAATCTATTAACCCAGCTGCCATTGCAGAAAAAAGTCTTTCCAGATAGTTACCATGAATTATTTGCGAATTCAGGAGAGCTTGTTCTCATGAACAGAAGCAAAACAAACACAGGTATCAATAAAAAATTTGCCTAAATGGCCAACAAGTAACTTTCAGGTGTGTAAGGTTCCCTAGCCGAGGTTTGCTTTACAAGCTCGCTATTTTATGGTTAGCACAGGAAGGGCCTGTGATCGTGAGCATTATCTGTCAGGGCAGAGTGGGCTTTGCTGCCCTGTCACCTGGTAATGATGAGCCTGTCGAGGTTGATGCGCTGCTGTTTGGAGATCCAGGCCGTGCGGTACAGCCGCTCCGCCGTCTTCAGCACGTCGGCGTTGAGCCGCTGGATCAGCTGCTTCTCCGAGGTCACGTACAGCCGCTCCTGCTTCAGGTGATGCGCCAGCGTGTGGATGTCCAGCTTCACCATGGTGGGCAGCGAGCAGGAGGCACGGCTCCTCCTGGGACACAGAACGGAGCGGGTCACTGCCAGCACGCAGGGACAGGTCCTGCCAGCCCCAGCGGGGACAAGAGGGACACACTCACAGCAGGGAGTGAACTGTGCCGTGTCCCTCCCCTCCAGTCACCGCTCAGCCACTGAGCCACTCTCTCTTTAGGCAAGGTTTCCCAGGTGCCAGTTCCACTGCTCTGTCACACGTCAGGGACACCGGCACAGACAAACGGCGTTTTCAGCTCGCCCTGGGGAGCAGCAGCACAGCACTGCACAGCCCCTGCCCACACCTCAGCCACATGGGGTGGGACCGTGGCCTTCACCTGGGGACACGTGGCCCTAGCTGCAGCTTCGGTGGCACAAGTGCAGGATAATGAAGACTCCCATTCCCACTCACTGTCTGGGAACAGGCACTCACTCCTTCATCCCAAAGACCATCACATAACCCAGCACTACCCAAGGACTGGGAGCTGTAATCTCTGGCTGTTACCTCTCTCCCCTATGCACCAGAAGCACCAAGCTCCCAATGTTGCTCTTTTCTGCTAAAAAAAATTAAATTACTAATTAAGAAAAAAATCCACCAAACCATAACACAAGGAATATCAATACCCACATAAGGCAGAAGTTGGAAATAAGTCTGGAGACCTTGCTCAACAGTAGAATTCATTCAGAAAAAATTCCTCAAATATTTCAATTCAGAAGAATATTTCTTTGGGCCATGATCCAAAAATGTTGTTTTATAGCGAGAAAAACAGAAACAACCATGGGCTTTCACAGCACATCAGGGGCTAAAATCTGCACAAACTACTGTTCTGTCTGAACGTAACATCTGCTCCAACTTCACAACTACAAAACATCTCAGCAGAGTACTGCACCAGTCAAGACACATTCCAGGGGCTAATCCATCTAAAAATTAACTCTTTGGGAGGAAAAAAACCCATCAACTGCATTAATACTGACAAAGGAAAGAGTACAATCATGCAGTCATGGAATTGATAGCTAACTGCTTTATGTCTTCCCCACCAGAGCTAACAGCCACCCCAGCTCATTTGGGAAGGACAAGGGTTTGATGCAGATATGATCTGTAACAGATCACAATATACCTGTTCTGTATATCAGTAATTGAGATATGTCAGAGGGCTCTAGTGAGGAGCCTTTAAAGCCAAACTACAATCAAAATAAAAACTTCCTTCCCACAACCTGCAGTGACTCCGGACAAGCCTTGCTTCACAAACCCATTTAGACCATGCTTGAGAAACTACAAATAATGTGCTAGAATACCATGGGTTGGCCCAGTGCTCTCCCCTGCTAGCATTTTAAAGATCTGTGTTTCACTGCTCAGCAGAGCAGGAGGTGATTCTCACTGAAGAATACAGATTAGTTCCCTAATTAGGCACAGGTTTCCCATTTGCTGGGGTTTCTGCAGCCTGATAACCAGGTGCACTGACAACCATCACTGCTCCTTGTGTAATTAAGTTCTTTCATCTATAGATTTAACCTCACAACCAGAAGCCACGCAGAGATGAACAGAGAAGTCATCACAAGTCTTAATGCACTAAAAAAATTGTAATTTTATTACATCTGATGGTTTAAAGGCCACTCCTAGCAAACACAGACAACTGCGTATAAAGCTCTTTAAAAAAACCTCTAAACTCAAAAAGACCCCAAACCAAATTCAGCAACCCTAACCAGAGGTTACAGCTGATGCATCCAAGAATGAGATTACGACAGCAGCTTGAAGGATGTGCTAATTCAGATGTTTTTAACTAGGACAGTCTCAGAGAAATTATTAGAAGAAGAAACATTGCTGTTACTGCCAAAGTTCTCTGTGAAACAAATAACAACTTCTTGCAACAAATTTATTTTTAGTCTCAGAATTTAAGAGCTTGCAAAAAACCACCAGTAAACTTGCTACTGCCTGCAAACACAGTAGTAACCAGTTTTTAGGCTGTGAGCTACTGCTATCAGCCAGGAAAAAGAAGTTGAATCCATAAAAATACACACAAACAAGACCTGCAGAGCTGTCTTCTGGCTTTTCACAGCTTCTCACTGTAGGGCTGTACTCAAGAGCTGCTCATAGTTGATCGAACCTGAACAGTTTCAGTTGCCATTTTCCACTTTAGCATGTTGATGCACAGTCTCTACTTTTCTGGACAGAAAGTCAGCCCAAGTGGATCTCCTGCTCCTGAAGAAGTTTGGGAAGGAAGGTGAGACCCACATGGAGTACCCCTATGAACAGCCTGTTGCCTCCTCCTACGTTCCTATGCCTTTGCTCTGCCAAATTTCAAAACAAATCTCTATTTTTGTGTCACTGGTTACAAACCCATTTAAGAGCAGACAAGCCGATTAAACGGCTCCTGAGGTGTCTCCTACACTTAAAAGTGATTCCTCTTACTGTTTTGTTCAGGGTCTTTTTCTGGCTTTTTACTAGAGAAGATGTTTTCAGCACCAGGGATGGGCAAAGCTCCCTGAGAGCTTTCAGCCTCTGAGAAAGATGCTCCTTCCTCCTCTGCCCACAGGTCGGAGCAAGCTCCAAAAGCCCAGTCAGCAAAAGAAACAAAGGTGTCCTGGAAACAACAAACTTTTTCTGGTATGTTCATCAAAATAACAATTACATTGCTGGAAACCTTTCTTGAAGCTATTGACAGTGAAAAAAAAAAAGAAATTACAAGATTAGTTAATACTCAGGAAGCAAGTAAGACTCCCACACAGTCCAGAGCCCTATTACACATGCATCAATCCACCTGTCCAGCAAAAAGAGGTCAGACTCCTGCACTGTACCATTTGTGATGCCCCGTGAAAAAAAACCTGACAGAATAAACCTCACCCTTACTTGAAAAGTGAACAACCCAACAGAGAAACAACTTGGGCACCTCCTCAAATAGAGCATTTCGGCCCTTCCACAGACACCGAGGCCCTGAGAAGCTGTGCGAAGTTGCCAACTGCTGTGCATTCTGATTTTTCCTTTTAAACTAATTGCCTCTGTGAACTCCATGCCCAAAACAAGGCTCCAAAGAGCACTCTCAGCTGCATCTGCACTGCTAAATATACTGGTCCTGTGACTACCTGATAACATCCCATCAGTTGGCCACTACCCACGTGTGTATCTTATCTGCCTCTGCTTCAGAACACCAGAAATAACGAAAACGAGAGAATTGATTCAGAACTGAGCCACAGCAGGTTACTATGTACCACTGCTTTGTCAAGAACTGTGAAAATCCACAGGATTTTCCTGTCAATCCACAGGAAGACAACTGCATGACAGCAGCTTTCACCCTATGTACAAGAAAATGGGATCAGCAGCTTCCCCAGCTTGGTAACCTCCATAAAAATCAGGTACTCGACTGCAAGGATTGCTGCTGAGATCCACCTCTGTGGAGAGGAACACCTCATCACTGCCTTCCACCCGTTTTTAAATGAATTATTCTGAAGCCACACACGCACAGCAAGCAACAGCACAAACAACTTTCTCTCCACCTGAGGTCTCTGGCAGACACCTGACAGCACCAGAGATGTAAAGCTGCAGTTTAACACACAAGGTACTTCAGCAAGGCTCAGTAAAGAAAACAAAAAAACCCCAGCTGAACAAGATGAATGTGCTGTTCCTCTCTTCAGACACTGGTATTACCAACACAGCCCGTCCTGAAAGAAGAAACTACTGTACCACTAACACACCTGCCTGATACACACTGCTCCTCCCAAAAAAACTCTTCCTTTTACAGCAGTACAAAAAGACAGCGGCTGCATCCTCTGGCCAGGCTCCGCAACATTCACTCCGGGCCTGCACTTGGGCCAAAGCTTCAGGAGCACCTGGCCACAGCCAGCATTTTGTGACACACCATGGAACAGCTCCGGAGCAGAGCGAGCAGCGGCAGATCAGGCCTCTGCTCATTCCAGAACCTTTTTGTCAGATTGCCTTATCAGCTGCTCATAAACAAAAAGGTGCCTGCAATTATCCAGCAACCTGGTTTATGACTACCACACACCACACTTGAACAGCAGATATCTGTACACAGGTGTATAAAGGAGTCAGTTTAGGATATTTAGCTATTATGCTATGTGCACAATGTTTCAAGCCTGGAATTTCATGTTGATATGAAAACATTTCCATTTTCTGTCAGTTACTTCAAGACTACTCAGGAACCTACAAGTAACTGCGACACAGTAAGAGCAGCTTAGCACAACTCAAACAATTTCCCTTCATGATGCTCCACATATCAACAACAAAGACTGCATGACCTGACAGCATCCAAGATGCCTTGCCCTGCTGGCAGCACACATTTGTTCAGCTCCTGAGGCAGTCTATCCTTTGATGAACACAGGACATAGATTGCTTCCTAGTCTTAAAAGTCCTGGAAAACATGACATTGAATCTTTCGGTGCTGAACTCCACCTTACAAAATCCGTGGGTTTGTCTGCAATGTGCAGGAACAAACCACATCTCTGTTGAGTATTTCTGTGATTCAGTTGACAGAAAAGAGATTAAGTAAAGTGGTAATACTGCTGGTACACCAGATCCTTCTTCCTCCTCCCATGTTTCCTGCTCAGGGTTAGTTGCTCCTCCTGAGTCTCGCTACGCAAGACTCAACTTCCAGAGCAAGTTTGGGCAGATCTAATGTAGGCAGGGCAGGGCAAGGTAAAATCACTCCGTCCTGCTGAAAAATAACTCCTAAGCAATAGCTTTCATGCTAATTCAGCCCTGAAGTACCTCTTTCCTCATTAGTATTTACAGTACCATCTCACATGCCTTATTTCTTTATACAAACTAACGGCCTGTCTCCCATAGTTGAGCTAAAGAGCCCTTTTTGCACTAGGCTGGTTCCCCATGACCTAGGGCTCACTGCTGAACCCTCACGTTACAGCACCCACCAGCTCAAACACGCGTGTGACACCCAAAATGCAGTTCCACTGTCTAATTGACATTAATAAGAAACTCATCCCTCATGTCAGGACTGCCTAGAGGCTGCTCTCAGCTAGCCCTGGACATCCTGTCCATCCATGTGCAAGGAGCACCTCGTTTCTCGTGCCCCATTAGAGAACTTACCATTAAAGCACAGGATCAGCTGGCTACTAAATTATCTGTTATGGCATTACCATGTTGCATAAAATGAACAAAAGCACATAACCAGGCTAAAATCTATTCCACTTGCTTGTGATGCTAGAAAGTGGAGCTCCCTTTCAGTAAGGGTCATGCTAATAAACTTTTAGTCAGAACAGGTGCAGAACTTGAAGCTGCTCAAACTGATAAAACCAACCTGTTCCTAGCCTGTTCTCCAAAGAGCAGGTCCCTTCCCATCCACCAGGAAGGGCAGCTGCTGCTGAGGAAAGTATATTCTCCAGGCCCTAACAAATCTCACACCAAAACCTGTGTGTGGAGCATCTTAAATATTTTTGAACCCTTCTTAACAGCAAGAGTTGAAAAGTCTGATTCCTGAAGCCACCGTCCTGCTGCTTTTAAAGAGTATTTCAGATTTCATGTACTGTTCATGCCATTTCCCCTCCATCCTCTTCAAACTGCAGCTTCTACTTGTGAGCCAACTGCATCGTCCACCAAAATAGCACTTTACCTATCAGTAAGTGTAGTGTCACATGCTCGCTCCGAGAGCTCCATCCCGACAGCTCTCAGGAGCGCGGTATCATGACTTTGCAAGAAAAAAAGCCTGATACTCCCTGGATCGAGTTCTCCAGCGTCAGGGGTCTGCGAGTAACCAAAAGGGGAAGTCACCACTCTCGCCAAGTTTCAAGTTTTAAACCTGCAGCACACCAAAGCCGCGAAGGAGACGCGGCGGCGAGCGGCTCCCGGAGCTGCGAGGCCCCGCTGCCAAGGGCTCCGGTTCCCAACAGCTCCGCGGAGGAACCGCCGGTGCCCAGAGCCACGGGGCAGGCGGGGCTGGGCAGGGGCACAAGGGCACGGACAAACCCCGAGCAAAGCCCACCAACTTCTGCCGCCACCGCCGCCCCGCTCCCCCCGCCTCCCGGCGCTCTATCGCGATAAGCCCACCCGACATACCCTCCTCGGCTCCGTCTCTCCTCGGCTGCCCGCCTTCCCTCTCGCTTCCCTGGAAAAACCAAAAGGTTTCGTCAGGCCGCGGGCCTTCCTCCTCCTCCTCCCACCGCTCCCTCCTCCTCCCGGGGGAGGAAGCCGAGCGCTGTCGCGGGATCCGAGCGTGTCCCTACCCGGCCAGCGCCCCG
>VZRL01003139.1:874349-894537 GCA_013397895.1 Origma solitaria
CGGCGCGGTTCCCCACGCGTGCCTCGCCCCGGGAGCGGCGAGCGGAGCTGTGCCCGCGGTGGCGGCGCTGCCCAGCTCGCGGTTTGAGTCCTTGACCCGCACCGCACAGGCGAGGCGCTCCGGGCCTTCCACACCGCCATCCGCAGCTCGCCGGGCAACACCAGGAGCCAGGCGATGAAGGTAACGGGGCGGGGGCCGCGCAGGGCCGGGGGGCGTTGGCACGCGGTGCTGGGGCGCTGGGAAGTGACAGTGGCACGCCAGAGATCTCAGCAGCACCGCCGTGAGCTTGTGCTGGCATAGTGATCCCGTGCATTCACCCCTTCCTCCTTTAACCCCAAAACTGCTCACCTCGATTACAGAAATGACCCAGCCTGGAGCGTGGCCACCTCTTGCCGAACATGAGTCTTGGGATCGTTTCCAGCCGTCTGGTTCTCACATTTCTCTCTTTTCCTTGTCTTCCCAGGAGCAGGCCCAGGGAACGATGCTTAAAGTCCTCACATCTTTTAAAAGCAGTGAAATAGAACAAGCGGTGAATTCTTTAGACAGAAACGGTGTTGATTTGTTAATGAAGTACATTTATAAAGGATTTGAAAAGCCAACAGAAAACAGCAGTGCAATATTACTTCAGTGGCATGAAAAGGTACATGTTTGGGGCGCTCTTGGCTCAGCCACACTCACACGGTCCTGGTCAGTGGTTTCAGGAGAGCTCCTGAGGAGAAGCAGGTGATGGCAGGGCCTCATCCCTGAGGAGCTCAATGTTTATCTTTATCTTTGGTCTCTCTGAGCCCAGACTCACAAAGCCTTTGTCTGTATTGCAAACCTTACCCTCTGCCATGGGCAGAGGAAACTTGTGCCAGGGAGTTCGTCCTGCTTGAGGAAGCCTCCTGCTGCCTTTGGCACCCAACACGTGCAGCAGCTTTACCGAGGACAAGGGGCGGGAGTGGAGATGGGGCTGGATGGACGGGGCAGCTGCAGCTTCCTCTGTGGCCGGGTGTTCAGCTGAGGGGGCTCAGGCTGGCTCGGGTCTGGCAGTTTTCATCAGCTGAGTCCCAGGATTTAGCAAACCCGTTCGGTTTGCCCAGGAGAGGATTTTGAGCTCTCCAAAGATTCCATTGGGGACCGGTGGGGGCCTCCTGTGTTTCTGTGGAATGTCTGTTGTGAAATAGGGCATGTGGGATGTGCTCAGCAGCTGACTGTGGAACCTTCTTCCCTCTCGGTGGCAGCATGAGGCACATTCTGAGTTGAGGCACATCCCTGCAGCAGCTGCTGGGTGCCACTGCCCCCAGGCAGGAATCCAAGTGATATCTTCCCCCACAACAGGCATTTCAGCCGAAGCCTGGCTGTCAGTGCTCCTAGGAAAACTGATCCCTGGGAATGCTGCAGCTCCCTGGGCAGGGCAGCTGCTGCGAATGCTGGTGTCATTTTCCCGAGGTGCAGAGCTTTTTCCTGTGGTACGTAAAGCTGGAGCTGGTGTAGCGTGACTCCAGCTATTGGCTGCTGTCACCAGCTTTGCCGAGCCTTGACAAGGGAGGAGGGAATTTCTCAGGACAGCAAAGAACATGTTTCTGCTTGGTTTTTGGGGTTTTGTTCCTTCTTTTTTTCCTGTTGTTTCCACTGAGGTGTTTTCAGGTAAGCGTGGGTGGTGCTCCCAGCGTGGGAGGTGACACACCATCACCCTGACTGGTGCTCAGAGCGTGTAGGGACACGTAAGGCATCTCATCCTCTCTGTTGTGAAAGGAACAAGGCAGGTTTGAATAGGCTGGGCAGGGTTTAAAGGCTGGTGTTCTGCTTTGTGGCAGTACTGGTAGGACGTGTGGCTTGCTCAGAGCAGAGTCAGCTCAGTGGTAGTACCAGTCTGTCCTCTGCAAGAGACCTGTGGCAGGTCTGGTAGCTCAGGAACATTTACCTGCCTGAAGCACCTGCAAGTCCTGCTCCAGGGGGGCACTTTGCGTTCATCCAGTCGTGTTCCCCAGCGCCGTGTCTCGCACTGCTCTGATACCCCTGAGCTTTATTGGAATTGTGTCTGCAAAGTAAATGCCCTATTTTCAGCAGTCAGCCTAAATATTTATTTTTTCATAGTCGCCTCCATCTTCTGGAATTCAGAAGGAAACGCTGTTTATGTTGAGGGACACAAATGAAACTGAAACAAGCCCTTCCTCCTCCTCCTCTCCCGCTCAGGGATATAGGAGGTGAGACATTCTGCTCTGTCAGTGACATGCAGCACTGGAGTCCTCGAGATCCAAAAGATGGTTAGATTGTGGAGAATGACAGTTTCTAATTTGGGAAAAGAGCCATACTCCCTTCTGTAGCTAAATTCTTCAGTGTTTGTTCTGTGTGGGATGTGGTGACTTTGTAACCTCTCTCCTTTCCCACAGGCACTGGCAGTAGGAGGCCTGGGCTCCATAGTAAGAGTTCTTACAGCAAGAAAGACTGTGTAAAGACTGTTGACTTGGACAGAGGTGACCGTCAGGTTTGGATTCAGAAGAAGGAATGAGCTGAAATGACACTGGTCCATCTTTATTAGAGATTGCAATCTACTGAAATCCTACAGTAACCTCCTCTTGGAATGCTTTTAACCTTAAAGGTGGGGGAAGAGTAAAGGTATTCCTGCATATTCCGACTATCACAGGAGCCAAGACATTCTCCTGCTCCCTTCTTTAACAGGCAGAGAGAAGGCACACTCCTGCCTCCTCCTGCTGTAAGTGAACAGGTATTTCAGATGCTGCTTTAGCCAGGTGTGGTGATACAAGCTCCCGTGTGTCCTGCTTAGTCCCAAGGTAGCTGTGGCCGGGCCGAGATCCTGCAGCTGATGGTGGGAGAAGGGCTGTTAGAACGGCGGCTTTGAACGTGTGGTCGAAGGACTGTTTAATGTAAAGTGAAGTGCCTGCTGCATCAATAAAGTTCTTGGATCACATGAGTTAAATAATTTATTTTCAGCTAAATTGTAAGTCTGATACTTATTCCAAAGCAGGCCAGAAATAACCGAGTCCAAACTAAGTGTCCATCTGTGTATGATTGCTCCTAATTCCAACGACTTAAGAGAACTTGTCCTCAAATCCAAGTGTGTCCTGGATGTAGGGAGTGAGACCAAGCTCAGCTCTTCCAATCAAGACTTCCAAGATGCAGTGAATCGAACACGTAATCACGCCAGGTTTGATTTTTATATTCTTGTCCATGCCAGGAAGTCGAGAAGAAACCTCAGAACTTGTAATTTACATATTAACTTGTTCTTTGCACCAAGTTTTGCCTGTGCATTGCCCAGGCAGGACAGGACTCCTGGAGCCAGGGCTGTCGCCAGGTCAGTGGCAGCTCCCCATGGCCTTCTGGCTTGGGCAGGGCTCTGTGCCCTTTGGCACCAAGGAGCAGCTGCTTGGGGAGGCCCAGCTCCACCCAGTCCTCCCTTCCATCAGCTGCTCAAAGTGCAGCAGCAGCTGTTCCTGGTGGGAGGTGCTTTTGCCTCATTGGGGCACAACTCCCTATGAAAGGCTGTGGGGGCATGGCTGGCACACCCATCCTCACCCTGAGCAAAGGTGGGGTTTGGGTCATGCTTGAAAATTTAATTTTAAATAGTTATAGCATCCCAGGGGAGATAACCAGTACTATAAAAAGAAAGAAATCAAGATTAGGGGTTTGATCCAAAATGTATTGCACCACAAATTTCATAGTGTTTCATCATACAATCCATATTTACAGCATAGAAGGAAAGAAATGCAATGGTGATAGAAAGGATTATGTATAACCACTGTCTGAGACAAGGGAAAGTGCATTAGCTTTTTAATACATGTATACACACCAGTCTTGCTCTGATATCTAACAAAAATTCAACACTTAAGAACTAGTTTATGGTAAGTTGATCCTGTATGAGCTTTGGGATCTGAAACTGAAGTTGTTAGTGAATATATAACCTAAGATTTTGTCACTCCATTCCAGGCTGCCTATCCTGCTTTCCTTAGTGTTCAGCCAGGATCAGCATAAACTCAATCGTCATTCAGCAGGGATTCGAGGGAGTCCTGACACCTGGTCCCACAGAAACAGGGCAGGGCAAAGGGACATTAGAAAGGAAAAGATCTTGGAGAATAAAATCTTCCCAGAACCAATAGGGTTATTCCACCCTGCTGTATCTCAGTAGAGAAACAACTGAAATAAATGTACTTTTTGATTGTCTGTTTTCACAGTAGAGCAGGGCTGAACCCTTCCCTGCTCTGTCCTGTCTGGTAGTGCCATAAATCCGGTTACTAAAGACTGTTTGGACAAGCTTTAGTGTACCAAAAAAATCCTGTTGGTTTTCTTAACTTCAGATAAATCCAACCTGGCTCTAAGCCAAGGAGTATCAGTGTGCCCAGTAACAACTTCTGGGAGTAGCTGGGAGTGTCTGGGATGGGGCCTGTCTGGGACACCAGCAAGGTCTGGATCCTCTGCTGACTGACCTCACCCGAGGGAGGTTTCCCCTTGGGCACCCCTTGGAGGTGCAGCTGCCCTGCTGCACCTCCAGGCCCCCCAAGGTCAGTTCAGAACCGTGTCGACCAAGCTAAACACCTCAACAGTGACTGGATCTCCACTGGAGAAAGCTTGAATTGTCCTGAATACATGAAATAGAAGTATGAACTTCCTTGTAAGAGAATTCTCAGAATTGCAGCCTGTTCACTGAATTCCATTCCACATGCAGTTTTTTTGGAAATAGGTCTCATTTTTGAGAAGTCAGACAGTGCTGCTTCCCATTTGGATCCAGATTTTGCAGTGGTGTTAATGACTGTGGGCAAAATTGTGCTTCCAGGGAGACAAGTGCCACCTTGGTCCCCCTTCCTTATTGCATTAGGAAAACAATCTGCTGGAACCACGACTTGTTCACTAAGAGTTGAATTTTGCCCTGAAACCCCTCATGAGCACCATTTCTTTTACCATATAGTCGGGACACAGTTGACATGTTCGTAACCGTTTCTAAGCATCAGTATTTGCAGTATAGAAAACCACAACCAAAGAGGCAGATCCTGCTTATGAGGATTTGTTGCTAGCAGACTTGGAAGAAAAAAAATAAAGTGTTTAGTACCAGCATTCTTCACCTTTTGTCACTAGATTTTTTTTATTATTTTTTATAGTTTTAAATTTTTTTTAAATAAAAGGTATTTTTCAGTGTGGATTTACAATATCTGGAACTCAGCTTTAAAAATTTTAAATGGTTTTCTACCCCTTTTCCCACTGCTAACAACCCATGGACCAGGTTAGTGGATTTGTTTTAAAGGCGACTGAGGATTAGGTACTATAATTAAGACCATTTTAAATATTATTTTTCTTTAAGAAAAGTAAAATCAGACAACTCTAAAGTTGTGCTCTCAAATTAAATAATCATCAACATGCAGTCTTGAGGACTGCAGGCCAGGATAAATGCACCTTAAATTACACAGTGATATGAAAAAATGCCAACCATTAGTTATGTCAGTATTAGAAGGCAAGGCAGAGTTGTTTTTTGGTTAAAGCTCCTGCTCCTGTCCTGTGAAAGGCTTTGCAAACTATCCCACTCTCAACACAGTTCTGCCAACACATTTTTCATTGCTGGCTTCCCACAGCCAGACAAGCAGCTTGTCTATGCCCAGGGTCACTGGACTCCAGCGCCCCAGAACAGCAGCTGGAATCACCATCCCAAGAGACTGAACTGGCAGCACTGCTGTCAGCGAGGTCCTCAGTACCCCCTCTGGTGCCAAGGACCCAGGAGTGATGGGCACAAGGAACTGCTCTCATCACAGACACCAAGGTGCTCCCTGAATCCAGCCCAGAGCTGTTGCAGTCTGTAGTGAAAATGTCTCCTTGCACAGTATTAGTTTTGTAAACAGAGCTAGAAGTTCTTGTACAAAATACTGCAATGACAGTGATTAAGACACACCTGGAGCAGTGTGTTCAGCATTCTTTTCACAGAAAGAAGTGCCTGCGTACTGCCTACCACCTTCAGGCTCCCTTAAGGCCACAGAGTCCTTGGGCTCGAGATCGACGGCCGGATGCTGCCTTTGGGAGATGGCTTTGACCCAAACCAGGACATCTAGGACACAACAGCACAACGCACATCACACAAGGTCCACACTTGTAAGATGTGAAAAAGAAAGAATACGTTACACAGGCATGTTCTCATCATTTGATGGAAGGAACTATTTATAAATCAGAATGCTGCAGACTCCAGACTGAAGAAGTGGAGGCAGCTTCATACAATCAAACTTGGAAGGAACAGCACCCACTTCCCACAGGTGAAAATGAATGAAGATTATATTTACATATATTCCTTTAAAATAATCTCAAATTAGAACTCATTTAAACAGTCATTTAAACACAGTGCCTTTAATCTATGTAGCATTAAAGTGAAGTGTACCAGATGGTGAGGAAATCTCTTCATCTGCAGACTGAACATCCCAACTCCCTGAGTGGGCAGGGATGATGCAGGACCTGGAGCTGAGGCAGCACTCACTGCTGAACATTCCCTAGCTACCACACAGCTGGGGCCATGCAGATCTCAGCCCATGGAAAGGAGACACAGATTTTGGTGTCTCAGCCCCATAGCAAAAGGACAAACCCAGAATTAGGCCCCTGCTGTTAAACACTGACTGTTCCTGCAAGGAGCTTCCAGCTTCTCCCCTCAGATCAAATCCACTGGGCAAAGCTGTACTCTAACTCCTCTGAGCACCAGACAGCTGCTATTTCCCTCACTGAAAGGGACAATTCCTGGCATGTATGCATGTGATCAGCTAACATTTCAATAATAAATTACATTTATTATCGTAGCTAACATTTGGAAAAAAAGACACTTTTCCTAATCTCCCAGCATCTAGGAATTTTCACTGTCTCCTGGAGTCCCATTAGAGACTACATATGGTACAGAACCCTTACCTTGTACTCCAAAGTTTCTTTGAGCATGTTTTCTTCCTCTTGTGAAAAATTCAGTAACACAGACACAGCTTTAATGAGATGGAATGCCTGAAAGAAACCACAGGGTTGAATTGCTTATGATGCTCTTGGGCTCTACGCTCAGGTCTATGGTGCAGCACAGTTCTGTAGGTCTGTCACAGACTTCAGCAGACCAGCAGCCTACCATTACTCCCAGTTTCAATGGACTAGGATGGCCTGTGTCTTACTTCTATGTTTCCTGGCTTTCTGTTCTTTAACATTTGTTTGCATGTTTTGGAGAAAGAAGACAAATGGGAGCCTGGTTAGTCAGAGTAGAGAAGCAGTCTGCCTCCTGCTTTGAAAAGTGCCTCAAACCAGCACAAGGCACGAGAGATTCTCATCATTTCAAATACACACTGAGGTACATTAACTCCACAGTGCTCACACTCCAACTGGGGCACGCAGGGCAGTGAGTGACAGTCAAGCACCCGGGATGCTGTGGAGTTGTGCAGTTATTTTTTGACCTTACCCACTGACTTGCAATTCAATGTTTTGTTGGCATGACTTTTTAACACAATGTGGAGAACAGGAAGGCACCCCAAATGCACAAGGAATTACCTCTTAGAGACCAACAGCAAGTGATTTATGTCTCTTTTTCTTGTTTTTTTTTTCTCTTTCTTAAATGTACAGCCAATTACATACTCCATATGCTCTTCAGAACAGTGCAGAGGGAATCTCCTGTAGATGCAGATCTTTAACATCCAGATGTAACTACCTCCTAAAAACTCACATTTACCTTTCATGTAGTTCATAGCAGTCTGTACTTCCAAATACATTGCTGTTAGCTATTTTGTTTCATTGTCCCCCATTGCACATTTTTTAATTGTAAAATTATGGAATTGGCATAAAGTGTCCTTAGCAGGTGACAGGTGGCAATTTCTAGAGACACAGATGTAGAAAGAGAAGGTAAGTAACACCTTTACCTCAGATTCCCTGCAGGACATGAATTTTAGTACAACATGTTTAAGGTACTCAAAGTTTATCTCCCTCGAGTCGTTCAAATCAGAGTTGTTGGTGACAGTCACAGAAGCATTAGGCACTTCAGAATTTGCTTTCTCACGTAGCTCAGGTACCTCACTGTCAGGCTTTATTTTCTACAAAAAAAAACGAAGAAGAGAAGTACATTGGAGATTGTCAGCGTGGCACTGGGAGGAGTGTGGGTTCAGGATATCTAAAGAGGGTTGTATCCACAGGTGCATGGCACAAAGTGGGCATCAAGAGCTTCTCATGCTTCACGGGGTCACACTAGAGGAGTGTCTCCAGCTCTCCCTACACTCCAGGACAGGAGCTGGTTCATGTCAGTGTTCCGTGTACATTACCCAAACCAGCATGGAACTGGCTCCATGGCAGAAACTATCCCTTGGTAATTTTCTCCTCTCATTAACCTGCTCTGAGCCTTTCAAATGCAGGCTTTGTTCAGAACAATTTTCAAGCTCAGAGCAAATATAACAATTTTAAAACCTCTGTTAATTTTTTTAAAATAGATTTTTTTTCTTGGAGAGATAAACCATTGCAAGAGGGATTAAAGGGGAGTTAGCAGTCAAGCTTTTGGAATGACAGTGCAAGTGCCTGCCAGCAAGTGCCATCTGAAGAGACTGAAAACATACAACCCTTACCAGCTCTCTCTGGAGAGTTTTCTTGAGTTCTGTCATTCTTTGCTGAAGCTGCTTTATAATCTGTAAACACAGCAAAGGAGAGTTTAACACAGTATTCATTGTCAGGACCCCCAGCTATCTGGAAAAACCCATGACAAATGAGTACTGAATGAAATAATAATTAACCAATGCTGACAGCTATGAAGAAGCAACCTGAAAGCCTTGTCTTGCCAGCTGCACACAGTAGCAGGCATGTGACAGGACACTTGGGCTTTCATGTGACAGTGCCATGGAAATGAATTCACACGGAAGTGCACTGCAGGAAAGCTGTAAATAGTATCATTTGGTGCATCTTTCTGCCAAAACAGATCAGAATTCATGCAGCTCTTGCTGCCATTTTTTTCATGGTTGGTAGATCCTTGTACAATCCAGAGGAAATGCATTTACTCACAGCATACGGGATTCAAATTGGACAGGCCTGTCCTTTAAAGGCTGCAGCCAATTACTCGGCTTCCTAATTAAAAGGGGAAATACTACCAGCTGTTTCTGTTCACCTTGTTTTTCTCAGCAATTTGCTGTTCCAGCTCTCTTTTATCCTTCTGAAGCTGAATGGCATCTGCAGCTGCCACCTCTCCATTCTGTTCCACCACAGAGTTTTCTGGAGAAGGGAAATGCTCATTGTTCAAGGCCCTCGTTGACTCCTCGAGTTCTAAAACCTATAAAAATAACCAGTGAAGTGGAGAGATATAACATTTGCAGCCCAAGAACACTCCTCAGGGAGAAAGTCAGACTTCTTTTGGTGGTTGCTTTTGGGGGTGGCCACACCTGTCACTGGCCTGCTCATTACTTTTGTGGCTCTGTCTCATTGGTCTCATAACACTTTTCTCAAGAAAATTTATGACTCAAATAAAGTAAAGAGTCAAATGAGTCAAATAAAGGGGTTGTCCTTCCTAAGTCAGCCACAGATCTGACAGGAAACAGCCTTCTTTAGGAAGGCAGGGAACAACAAACAGTGGTGTTCTACACTGCTGGTGCTCCACGTCATGAGTGAGTTGTCAGAGCTAAGAGCTCCCAGCATGTGTCACCAGGCAGGACAGACCTGGGGGGCTCCTGCACACCTCCCTCTTTTCCTGGGAAGTCTGACAGAATGGATTTGCAACTGCAGTCACATTTTTCTCATGCTCTCTGGCCAACAGGCACTCCTGTACCTGCAGCTTCAGCTCATCAATTTCCTTTCTTGCTGTTTCCTCTTTCTCCACAGCTTGGCTCTGACTTGCTTCTATGTCCGACTGTAACTGATGCACCTGCAGCAAGGCAGCTTCGTGGTCTGGGAAAGGAGAAACCTGTTTAGTATCAGTGTTCCAGATCAGATGGGAGTTTCTAATCCATTCTTTCTGTCACGAAGACAGAAAGCCAGGGGAGAGACAGAAAGACAGAAGAGAGACTGTCCAATTGTTATTGAACAATAAACCATTTTGAAATTCTAAGAGATTAAATACGGAAGAGAAATCTAGAGAAATTACAATCTACCAGGCAAGGCCAGAACTAGAGACTGTACTTAAGGCTGTCTGGGATGGTCTAACCTTGACCGAGTTGGTTCAGTTCTTCTTTCTGTTTAAGCAGCAGATCACATTTTTCTTCAATCATCTGGTCTTTCTCCTTCATTAGGGCATTCAGATGTGAAATCTCCAAAGCAGACAAACAACAAACAGAAGTCATTAAAGATATAAACCAGGAAGAGGGTGTTGAAAGATTCCAACACCCTTCAGAGGCTCAGCAGGCATCACCTCCACAATGCCACCCTCAGTAACAAGCACTGAAGTTAATGCTGGAAGAGGCAAACCCCACTTGGCTTCTGTGCCACCATCAGATTGTCACAGCCAGCAAGTGGCAGCTGCAAAAGCTCCTGAGCAAAACAGGAGATGGCTTTAAACCCCTTCTACACAGAGTTGGCCCAGCAAGCACAGATCTACAGAAGCCCCAAAAGAAAAAAGGAACCAAAAGATGGGACTAACTTCAGTCAAACTTGCTCAGTTGGCAGTTCCTACTTTAAGTAAACACAAGCTCACATTATCCACCATTTTTTATACAGGAAGAGCAAAACAAGACTACCTAGAACTGACATTTGGTACTCGATACAGGCTCCTCCCTACGAGGAAATGTACAATTTTACAACTGCTGTGCTCCAGAGGAACCCAGATGTGACACAGCCACTGAAAGGAACTAAGCAGAACAAAGAGGTTTCTTTAAATGAAGCTGCAGGGTGCCCAGAGGCTCCCAATGGCTGGTGTACTGGGATAGTAACACCTCACAGATTACACGGCTCTGAAAGTCTCAAATTTACTGAGGCAACCACTGCTGTGTCTCACACACTGTGGATATGATTCTGATCAACGTTAGGATAAATAAGTCCAAACCTAGTCTGCTCTGTGAAAGGTGGGAAAGTCTGGAATGCATTTTAAAACAGTCATTATTAACCAACCTGTTGTTGTAATTCCTCTCTCTGTTTCCGTGTTTCTTCCAACGCTTTGGCAATTTCCACACTGACAGTTTCTCTGCTGCTCATCTCATTCTGCAAACCAGAAATAATTGAGAGGTTATGTGAGACAACTAAATCAAGTCAGTCTCTCATCTTTAACCCCAAATCTATTAGGACTATATTCATGAGTCTTCTGATGCACCACAATTGCTAAATGAGTTATGTTTGTTTTACTGACTACAGCTCTCTGCATATGCAAGAGCAACACAGAACTGATGTAAGAACCCAAACAAACCCAACGCTTAAAAGATCTTTCACCTTGAAGTCTCTATTACAAAGAAGTAGCTCCTTGCTACAACAGATCTTTATTCCAATTGTGCATCCAGGAGTAGCTACAGAAAAGCAGTCAACCATCTAAAATTACAGTCAAAATTGGATAAACTGTAAACACCAGACTAATATGCTTTTAAGTTTTTGGTTTGAACCCAGTGAGTGGAATTTGATGTTGAACTATTCTGTATTCACCACTGCTAACAGGATTTCCAGGCTCTTCACATGCCTGACAATATGGGAACGTATTATTTCTGCCTGATTTAGGCAGACCCAAGCATTCTGGTTCAGAAAAGGATCGGCCGTTTGTAATGCTTCTCAAACACATTTCTGCTGAGTACCAGAGACAATTTACAGCTCCAAGTACCTGCAACCTGAATGTTTACTGTTTACTGTTCCCCAGCCTCAGCTCTGTCCTGAGCCAGTGCCACCATCCAGTTCAGCCCTTACCTTTAGCCTGTTCAGTTCAGACTCTTGCTGCTTTAAAGAACTCTCATACTCTTCTTTGCTCGCCTTGAGGTTTTCATTTTCCTTTTCCAATTGGCTCTGTAAAATAAAGTGTTTAAATATGTAGAACAATTACTCTAATGTTTTGTAAAAACAATTAAACACATCTAACAGCTTTGCTCATATTTAGTTCCTCAAAGTATGAGATCTTCTATTATAATGCCAGGAGCACTGAATACGAACATTCAGACAACAAGCAAGCTCTACGAGCTGTGTTAAAGTCACTTTATGAAGACTCCCACAACCCACCAGACAGCTTCTGTACTTACAATCCTCTGCTGAGTTGTTATTTTATCCAACTCCCAAGCTTTTCCAAGAGCAGCAATCTGAGATTCTAGCCCAGTAACCTTCTCATCATACTGATGTTTCTCACTTAAAATCTGTTGCTGCAGTTGATTTCTTTCATCCTCTAGATCAGTTTGCTTAAGAGAAATAAAGAACATCACACTAATAAAATGCTATTTTGACATTCTGACAAGATCAGACACCATTCCATGAGACACTCTCAAACTGAGGAACATTATTCCTTGGGCAGCAGTGTCATATACTCGCAGACAGGAGACAAACAGCAAGAAAACACTTGAGTAACAAAACAGAGAAGTGACTGTCTCTGGGGATGCTGAAGACTAATCTGTTACTGGTCAGTGAAACATGCAGGATACTCACAAGCTTCTGGATCTTCAGATCCTGCTCAGCAGCTGCTTCTTCACTCTTTTTCAATGTTTCTGTTGCAATCTGCAGTTTCTGTTCCAGTTCTTTATTCTGAAATAACACCATGAATTAAATTCCGTATCCACTGGCATTTATGTTATTAGAAAAAATGTGCATAATACAGAGGGACTCAGGAGGGGAAGCTAAATGTTAAATCCCCGAAACCACAGAGCCCAGAGAGGCTGCCTATTTTGACACATGCTGGTTTTAGAAACTTCACCACAGCACTACCCCCAAAATGCTTGCACTTGAATTATTTGTTTCTTAGCACAAAACCTCTGCCTTCGCCTCTATGCCCTCCTCCACTCATGAAGGTGGGGAGATGCCCAGAGACACCGATCAGTTATTCTCAAGACTAAATGTGACTAAGTGTGCAGTCTCACCTTTGGCTGAGAGTGCAGTGGGAGGAGGTAGAACAGGGCATAGAGGATGAAAACAGTGGGAATCTGTAGTACAATTAAAAACTACTCACCTGTGTTTCCAACCGGTTCACAGCCTCGCTGTGCTGTGTCCTGTCCGTCAGTACCTGCTGCCTGCTCTCCTCCAGCCTCTGCTCAACAACAGCTTTCTGAACATTGAGGTGAAAAACAGGAGGAAGGATGGACAAAGACGTAAGTTGGGGGGAGTTAATTACAACTTTTATTTTTATTTCATTAATAACGTCAAACTAAAATGGGACAGAATGTTTTAGTATCTCCACATGGACTTTAAACTGGCTGGAGTTTACTAAGCCAAGTTCTTTGGTCACAGCCAACACCGAGGTGATGCGACTGTGGGCACCCAGACCAGGGCAGAGCAAACATTCCCTTGCCTCCCCAAGACCTAGCTGGGGAAACATTGCTCCAGGCTGATTCTGAGCAGGAGCATCAGTGCTTGAGAAAGAGATCAAGAAACAATGAGAGAAAGGAGATTAACCACAGCTAAGCTTGTTTTCAGCTGTTTTTTGGCACTTCTGAGGCTGAGGTTTTCAGCATACAACATTCTGTTTGCACATCTATGTGCAAACGGCTCCCCTCCCTGCCCCACTGCCTTGTCAAAGAACAAGGAGAAGCATTCACTGTTCTTGTAAGAATTAATCCAAAAAAAATCCCGAATTGTTCCACCTCTTGTGGGCATGCTAAGAAGCTGCTCTTTTCTTTAAGCAGGCAGATGCAGTGCCCAAACAGACAACGCAGAAAGGCCAACACAGACATCTGTACAGGATCTACACAAACAGGCTCAGTGTAGCCACCCACATGCTCTGCCCAGCACAGACAGCGTGCCAAAACACACAGAAGGAACAAATGTGCCTGCATCTCAGCTATTCTTTCATGGGTGAGAAGTAAGGTATGACTTAAAAAACCCAAAACAAACAACTCCGTAATACTGTGCTTCTAAGCAGCCTATAGCTGTGTAATTACCTCTTTGAGCAGCTCCTGCACATGTTCATCTCCCGAGAGATTTCTTTCTAGCTTTTTTTCCAGAGACGACACCTTTTCCTGCAGCTGTTCAGTAAGTTTATTTCTCTCAGCAAATTCCAAAGTTATCTGTGAGAACGAGAAATCACAGAATCTTTTTCGTAATGAAGCTTTCAGCTAATCTGTTGTGATTTGACTCTCAGAAATGCCATTAGAAAGGAAAGTCCAGTTTGAAAAGACGATATGATCCTAAAACACTTTCTAGAGACCAAACTTCCAACTATACAAAGGTGTACATTACCCAAATCTGCACCTTTACACCAGCAACAGCACAAGCATCTGAAAGCACTTCACCTTTTGCTTCTGTTGCTCGTATTCCACCTTCAGAGATTCATGCTCCACTTGTAACACTTCCAGTCTCTTCTCACAACCAGAACCAGCCACTCGAGCCTAAATATTTTGAGAAATTACTTACTTTGAAACTTAAATTTCCAACACCATGTAACTGATATCTAATCTAACTTCTGCAGACATGGAGCTCTTTGAATCAAATCTCACTTAGCTCAAACTTACATTTTGCAAGTCTACAGAAAGCTGCTGAATGACAGTTTGTAGCTCCTGTTCTCTTAACTCCAGAGCAGTGATCTTATTTTCTGCATTTGTCTCAGCTGTCAATAGTTCATCTCTTCACAGAAAGAGAATAAAAAAAAAAATGACATACCATTCCAGAAAAATAATCTTTAGCAGATAATTCTGCTGCTTATGAAAATGGACTAAGCAACAACAAAATTTTCTTGTCCTAAAACCAGCCACCATCATCAATCACTGCTTGATTATATGTTTTCCAAAAAAAGTGACAGTTAATCATTCAAACTATGAAAAAATGAAATAATAAATTTATAAAACCCTAAACAAGTATTACTATCACTGGCTTGGCATTTACATCCCCATGGCCATAGCAGAGGCAACAATTCAGTCAACTCACGGCATATATAAACCCTTCCAAAGAGACAGAACCGAGCATGAAGTAAAAACACAAGGGGAACACATCGACTGCTCCTCTGAAACAGCAGCTTCATACCTCCGAGCCTCCAGCTCCACGAACTGCTGCTGCAAGTCCTGGAGATCCTTCCTCAGGCTCAAGGACTCGCTCCTCGCCTCCTGCAGCTCTGCTTTAGCGTGGGTCAGTTCTTGAGCACACGCCTCGAGCTCCTGCTCTGTTCTGCTCAGAGATTCTTCCTTTTTCAAAAGCTGAGTATTAGAAGATTATCTTTGGAATTACAGATGCCCAGTAATACTGATAAACCTTTTCACTGAAACTTGCCTGTTTTACTAAATTATGGGCTGAACTGAGATAATGAACGACATAACATTGTATTCAGTACGTATTGTTAGGATTTTGACACTAACCAAATCTGTGCACAATAGTAAAGGCTAAAAAAATGAAGGCAGGGCTACCACTAACTTGATATTCCAGTAAAAAATTTAGGAAATAAAAAGTTTCAAGTATTCTTACCATGTGTTTAACTTTGGCAATTTCCTGCTGCTGAAAGCCCTCCAGTTCATCGATTTCATCTCGTTTTTGGAAAAGGTTCAAACTTTGCTCCCTCATTTCTTCTAACTGTGTTTGGAGCATTTTTTTTTCCTGATAAAAGAACAAAACCAAAAGAAATCCAAAAATATCTGCTCATGACAAGTCAATGGGAGTTTAGGTAAACTCTCTGGGAAAGAAATCTTGTCTTGCAGACATATAGCTCCTGATGATGTTCCATATAGAACTAGAAATCCTTTCAGATTCATGTCACTGTGCAAATTACCAACTTCAAAAAAATATAAAAAGAAATCTGAATTCATTACAATGCCACCAATGACCACCTAAACCGAACTCTTAAAAAAGGCCAATGTTCAACCTTACAGAAGGACAACTTTCCCATCATTCTTTACTTCCCTGTTGAAAAACAATTCCAGAAATACCTCCCCAAGCATTGGGGCTGGTAACAAAAGCAAATTATAGGCCTCTCCCACCGAACAAAGATCAAATAATAAAAAGGGCTGAACAGAGTTGAGTTCTGGTAGACTTGGAAGTGTGCAGGCTGGTATTTACAAATACACACACACGGACACACTACACCCCCTGAGAAAAACCTCCATGGTTAATTACCTTTTCAACTTGACCAAGTTTTTCCATCCACTCCTGAACACGAAAGAAAGAAAGGAGAAAAAAGAAATCAAAATCCATTTGTAGACTTTCAAGGACAGCAATTCCGGTAAAAAAAAATAAAAAGCATTTGTATTATTAGTAGATAGTAAGCTTTGGTAATGATTAAAAAAATAATCAGCAACAGTAGAGTAACAGCCAGTGCTTGAATAGATAAAGGCTCATTTACGCTACCTGAATACATAAGCTTTATGCAAGTAAAATAAAAATGACAACAGGTTTACTGCCATTGAATGTTATCAAAGCACAAGCTTAACCTTTCATTAAGAATTTTTGTGGGCTCTTGTTAAAACAAGTCGGAACAGTCTGAGCAGTGACAAGTCCTGCACCACTCCTGGCACTGAGCTCAGCACTCCCTCCTTCCCTCGGCGCTGGCACACTCACACACAGTGCTGAACAATTATTTTAATTAACAGCAACGCCTGCTTAAAACATCAGGTCCATGAGAGTCAAAAGTTCTGCTCAAGCTCTGTTACCTTGTCTTTTTTTTCCAAGGCCAAAGCCATTCCTTCAGCCATCTTGGCTCGACTGGCCTGGTGAGCTTCATTCTGCTCCTGAAACTTCCTCATGGAGGCTATCAAGAGAGAACCACCAGCTATATTAAAAACTCATGTTTTAAAATTGCTTCTCACTTTTCTGTAAGTTACTTTTAACTTTAAAGAGCTTCTTCTGCAAGTAATTAGCCCTGTCTTGACTGCAGCACTAACGCTGTGCCGCTCATTCCCTCACACTGCTTGCACACTGGCTAGGAGCCAAAGCTAACAGCAGACAGGAATACTGTTCCTTGCTGGATTAAAACAAAGCTGTGCGTTTCTAAAAGGTCTTTCCTGCATGTTAGCCCCAAATTTGGCAAAAGGAGTATAATAACTTTGTTCAACACACTACTGCTGCTTTTTATGCTGTAAATAAGGTAACAACTCATGTTCTAATTCTTCCCAGTACAGAGGTGCACAGTTTGAACTCAAATCATTGGCACACCTGTACACCAAACCCCTTTCCTTCCAACCACAGCAATTTTCAACTTAGAAAAAACTAAACAAAAAGGAAAAAAGAAAAGTACGTACAATCCTGATGCTTTTCTAATGCATTTTCAAGCTTCTCTTTTATCTTCTGCAAGTTTCGGATCTGATCGGCATAATCTTGTGTGAGAACAGAGAAGAACAGACCAGGAATGGGCAGACATTGGGGAAGGACATTTTTAGGGTAACCAAAAAAAAAAAAAAAAAGAAAAAAGGATGAGTGGCAAAAGACAATGATTTTCTCAATCAGAAAATCATTCCTGCTGAGGAAAACTTGGGTGACCACAACAATGAACACAAGCAAATAGCTCTGTACTGTCCACAGGGTTGGCACAAACAGAAGGGCCTGTCCTGGGGTGTCAGTCAAACAGACAAGGGCAGAACCAGAGAATGAACAACTGTTCCCCCCTTTTTACTTCACCCCAGAACAGTGGGAACTCTGTTCAGGAAAGATGTCTGGCACTGGAGGGTGCAAGGAGGGGTAAATTCATGGCCATTGCATCCATTTGCTTGTTGTTCCAGTCCCACAGCACTGCCCTCACCTCACCCAGCAGAAGGCAGGGTTGCTACAAATCAATTTTCAAAAGACCTTAACCCCTGTATTTTTAATAAATTAAACCACTTACATTCAAAAGAACACAACTCCTAAAGTAACAAGTTTTATATGTATCAGGGTACATACCAGACAGCTTCACCTCCAATTTTCTTATTTGTTCATTTCTTCTGAACAACTGGGATGAAAGATCCTCTCTGGAGCTGCTTCCATCAGAAGCCTTGGGAGAAAAGTAACACTCTGTAACTTACAAAATGTAGAGAAAGTGATCCTGCCATACATTAAGTCTGGGATAATAATCACTCTCCCAGCTAGGAACAGCATTTGTTTTTCAAATAAAGGGGGAAATTGTACTAGCACAGCAGAATGTGTAAAAAGTGCTGAAAGAGAAAACCTGCAAGGGCTTCAAAAGTGAGCCGTGCCAGGCTGCCTGCTCCCCAGAGCACAACGCTTGGGAAGGAGCCGGGGCTGGGAACTGTTTGTGCAAACTGTAACTGAGGAGATGGTGGAATGGAATGACTGAGGGGGAGGAAATCAGGCTCTACAGCACAGGCACCAGGAAAGGTCAGAGCAAAGTTGTGAAAATCAAAGTAATTAGAAAAGAAGCAGTGATGCTTTTCAGTTGGGATAAGCTCACTGAAGCCCTGATGCAGCAATCTGTCCATGCAAAATCCGCTGTACAACTGACTTATGAGTCCTCTGTGGTTTTTGCTCCATAAAAATCAATACTAAGAGCAGTCAAATGAATATTGATAAAACAACTAATTCTTGGAGGTTTTCTGAAAACCACTCAAGACTTCAGTCACTGCCACTACTTGTTTTCTGTTCTCTAAACTAGCAAGATGGTAAACAGAATTTCTACATGAGAAATTCTTTAGTGCTAAAAAAACCCCTCAGAAAAACGAGACTAATATATTTCCACTATAAAATGTATTTAAACATTAGGAGTGCCAATTTTCTGCTTAACAGGACAGAAATTTCATCTGAACTTCAGAAAAAATTATTTCAAGCTCAGCTGTGTAAATAACTTCCTCACTTTGCAGACAGCAAACAGAGACTTGCTGCTGGCTCTGCAGTGGGTCCTGCTAGCTCCAGCAGTGGGGTGACACTGCCTGAATCCAGGCTTTCAAAAATGTCACAGCCAGCCATCCAGCACAGAGATGCCAGAGCATTCCAGGGTTTCATTTAACCCCTACACTCCTGGAATTTTAGCATTTATTCAAACAATGTTTTATAATGAAAGAGAGGAACTACAATAGTTTTGAGTGCAACAACCCTGCACACACGTTTTTGGCAGGCATATACAATTCTCAGGTACGAAGAGTACCGGGAAGTCAAGAGGCAAAATGATAACTGGCCAGCATCTAGCTGGCTTTTCTAATGAAAGAGAAGCTGTGGCTGTCCCATCCCTGGAAGTGTTCCAGGCCAGGTGGGACAGAATTTGGAGGAAGCTGGTCTAGTGGAAGGTGTCCCTGCCCATGGCAGGGGGTAGATGAGCTTTAAGGTCACCTCCAAGCCAAACCATTCTAGGATTCTGTGCTTCAGTAATTAATTTTATTAATAAGTATCTTGCACATAACTGCAGCTTTATTCAATATTTTATGTCTATTTATCAATGTTTTGTATTGAAACAGCTTTGTAACTTATGTTTACATAGGAATAAAAGCCCCCTGGCAACTGCCATGTTTAACAAACGTTTTTCTCTTCAATATTTAAGTTCACTCAAGCTAATAATACATTTATGGATTAAGAGATACACTTACAAAAACACCACAGCATGCATTCAAATCACATACTAGACTTGAAACAGTCATCCGCAAAACTGTAATAAAAATGCTATCAGAGAAATCAGATTTCATAGCAAGATGTAACTCACAAAGTCGTCTCCGGAGTCTGCTCCCACGGACGTGATCGATTCCTTACTGACAGACCTGGGGATGCGGGCGGCTCCTCCGGGCCTGGGAGCAACCGCTGCCTCCTCTGCAATCTTCTTCTTCAATTTGGCAAACATCTTACTGCTCTATAGACCTGAAATATCCAGGTCCTTTGGAAAACCACGACCTCCAACGTTTAATACACTGACACTCTGTCGAAAGCTTCCAGATGCTGAGACTTAATTCTGTGCCTCATCCACTGGTTTACTGCATTTCTAGTTCCATTAAAGCCCTCAAGGCCTGACAGTACCTGCAAATCAAACAGAAATCGGTTCCACACTAAAAAATCCCACCCGCATGAATCATTTAAAGGTAACCGAAATCCTTTTAACATCGCATATGTTACAACACGTTGAAAAATCGGGTCTCCCGGAGCAGAATCCGTTGAAGTCCCAAACCAACGGCCCCAAACGGCGGCGGGGCAGGGGCCGGGGGAGCAGGCGGGTCCCCTCAGCTCGGCCCCCACCCACACGCGAGGGAGGCTCGGCCCGGCCCGGCCCGACCCGGCCCGCGGCGGC